>OU785221.1:18059959-18587459 GCA_917051295.2 Erebia ligea | reverse complement strand
GCCTCCGTCGGTGCAGATCTTGGTGGTAGTAGCAAATACTCCAGCGAGGCCCTGGAGGACTGACGTGGAGAAGGGTTTCGCGTGAACAGTAGTTGCTCGCGAGTCAGTCGATCCTAAGCTCAAGGAGAGATCTTATGTCGATGTGGCGTGTTTCTTTTTATTTTATTATATGAGATAAACAACGCCCTTTGAGCGAAAGGGAATCCGGTTCCTATTCCGGAACCCGGCAGCGGAACCGTTTCAATAATCGTTCCCTCGTGTCAAAGCGAGAGTTCGACGGGGTAACCCAAAGTGGCCTGAAGACGCCGCCGAGGGGTCCGGGAAGAGTTTTCTTTTCTGCCTGAGCGTTCGAGTTCCATGGAATCCTATAGAAGGGAGATATGGTTCGGAACGCGAAGAGCACCGCATTTGCGGCGGTGTCCGGATACTCTCTGCGGACCTTGAAAATTCAGGCGAGGGATGTACGTGGAGATGTCGCGCCGGTTCGTACCCATATCCGCAGCAGGTCTCCAAGGTGAAGAGCCTCTAGTCGATAGAATAATGTAGGTAAGGGAAGTCGGCAAATTGGATCCGTAACTTCGGAATAAGGATTGGCTCTGAGGACCGGGGCGCGTCGGGTTTGGACGGGAAGCGGATGCGGCCGGTGCCGGGCCTGGTCGATGCGCGCGCGTCTCTCGGGGCGCGCACGCGGACTCCGGACCCGCGCTCCGGCCTTCCGCGGATCTTCCTAGCCGTAAGGCCGCGTCGCCCCGAACTGAGACCTCGCGGTATCACAGAGCGCCATCTATTAACATCGTTGTGAAGTTCTGTTAAAAATATCATCATCATTAAAAATTAAATAATTTCGTTTCCTTATAATATTTATCTAATTTTAGTATTTGTTGATCAAGTACAGGATATAATTCAAATAATTAAAAAGCCAAATTAAAATTTGTAAGCCCCCCATTTCGTCAATTTTAGGGGAAAAATTAAAAAAAAATATATTTTTGGACTCTATTCCTAATTATTATCTTTAAAATGATATACCGCAACCCTACGTAACGCTATAAAAATATTTTACTTCGCATTCGCTTCTATGAGAGCCCCCCTGAAATAAAGATTTTTATAACTTTTTAGGCCATATTCGGCGGGAGGCCGTCGGTTTACATATTATATTTAAATTTGAAGTAATTACGTTCAGTAATTCCGAAATTATAAGGCTCTGACAGACGGAGAGACGGAGAGACGGAGAGACGGAGAGACGGAGAGACGGAGAGACGGAGAGACGGAGAGACGGAGAGACGGAGAGACGGAGAGACGGAGAGACGGACAGACGGCCGGACGGACGGACAAGTGCCAATTTACCCAAGTAGACTCAGAGACCTTCGCTTCGCTCGTTCAAAAAGCACTCAACGCATTTTCGGAAAGACATTTTTACGAAGACAAAAGGTCTTAAATATAAATATACTACTTACATTCGAAATTAAACTTTAATTGTTTTTAAATAATTTTAGTTTTTTAATAATTTAAAACTTACTACAGGTTTGTACGGAACCCTCGGTGCGCGAATCCGACTCTCACTTGACCGGTTTTTTTTTAACAGTCCGTAAACCCGTAAACCGACATTTTAAGAACTTTTGATGAGCTTTGTGCATGAGATATTAGTATTATAACAAAAAGAAAATTAAAACATTAAAGATTAATCCCTCCTTAGTAGACTGTTGCAAATAAAAATTTAATTTTATTGAAATATAATAGTGAAATTCTCAATCTTGCAGAATACGTTTACCATTTTTGCACTTTTGGGTGACACTTTTCACCCATATAAATCCACGAAAAATTATAATAAATGACTTATAAAAAATACTAATATGATAAACACGCTCTTAAAATTGGACTGTTGCAATTCGTTTTTATACGTTCTATACAAAATTAGTTAATAAAAAAATCAAATCAATGTGCACGATTTATCAAAATTTACGCGTCACAATAACCCGTATTTCTTAAAAGTTTGACGAAATTACTGATAAAATAAAATTTACCATGAATGTTTAGTATTTATATAACACAAATTGTGTAAAAATAAAGTTCTATAAAATACCTATATGACCAAAAAATATTATCAAAGTCTGACCAAATTCACGTGTAAAATGGTACTGCAGATCGTACGACCGCACGTACGTACGAACTTGACTACGCAAAGTATCAAAGTATCTTTATTGGCCTATGTCGTCTATGTATGAGTGCAGCCTAACGGTCTACTGTGCGGTATACCTACAGATTCCAAAATTGACCGATGGCCTCTTAAATAATTGCTGGCGTTATTAAGTTATTACGTAGTAAATGGGTAGTAAAAATTTATAGTCTATGGTTAGTATCAACAGCCCAAACTAATGTTACCCATCGTCACCTACGCGTACAGCTTAATGTCTATGGTTCTTAATGTATTTTTTTTTTAAATTCTTCTTGTTAACAATAAGGAGAAAAATAAAGTCGGTATTTCGGATTGCCGCGAAATCTCTAGAATTTTTATTGTAATAATTACTACATTTATTTAGATGGATGTTTATTTAATCAATTTCGGATTTCGATGCACAATACTTAATACAAGGTGAAGGCATTGGGTAAAGTGAATGGGACTATTTATTTGTTAATATCATCAAGTGAAAATATAGATCTTACTCCTACTATTAACATGTAACAACAGAATGGCAAAAAAATAATTAATAATCGTTATTTATTTTATTTTCTCGCAATCGAAGTGAAAAGTAAAGTGTTTACCACGGGACTAAAAGCCATTCTACTCGACACTACAGCATACTTCGCTACGCTCGGTAAGCTAAACATCTCGTATGAAATGGCTCATTTTAGTCCCTTGATGAACAATCTACTAATTCACCTCTCATGCTCTAAAAAGATGTCATTAAAGCTTAGCGTAGGCGGACTAAAGTTAGCATTTAGGGTCTAGGGATTAAAGTAATTTTTGACGTGACAACGTCTTATAAATTGGTTTGCCGGGTGACACCTCAAGATTCTGTGTTACGCTCCCCGCGTTATGCGCTAACAATGAGAGCGAGTGAGAGGCACGCGTCCCGCCTAAGAGCGAGAGAGACAGACATAAACTATTTTACCACTCAAAGTCGTTGTCACGTAAAACTTTCGCCCGTATATCGACTTTACAGGCAACCAATTTTTTTTTTAATAATTGCTGGCGAGTAGTAAATGGGTCGTGGGTAGTAAAAAATTATAGTCTATGGTCAATATCAACAGCCTAGACGAATGTCACAGCATAGAAATAGTACGTATTACAACTAGAAGGATTACTAACGCACAAAACGCGAGCCGAAAGAGAGCTAATATTAAGGGGCATTGTCCCTTTCTTACCGCTACACTGGCATGACACCATAGTTATTTGAACGAGACACAATAGTGAACACGAGAGTGAACGAGACAGCGCGAAGAAAAAGTGAGTCCTTGTCGAGACCGAAATTCCTTATGAGTGAAAGGTAGGTAATCTAAATTGAACTTTATTATTTAACGAAAAAGGTGTGAATTTGTTTAACAAAAACACATAAGTGATCCTTCTAGTTGTATGAATATACATACTATTTCTATGTGTCACAGACACAGGGTGTGTTCCGATATACACTGCGAGCACTGTTCAGTGCTCTTACTGTGGAGAAATTCGTTCCGTTATGGACTGACAGTAAACTGCCGCAGTATCCAAGGGAAATATATGACGTCATAAATCGTCGCCATTTTTGTACTGTGAGCACTGGCGTTTTCGAGGTAAAGGTACTTTCAGTGCTGACTGCGTTCCGTTTTAAGCAGTAACCAGTATACCTAATTACTATAAAGGAACGGCTTCGCAGTGTACTAAACTGACGTCACACCTTACAATGCTCTCAGTGTATTTCGGAACATACCCACAGTCTAATAAGATACGTTCTTTCCTACCAGTCGTTCAACGAAGGCATCTAGACAAAGCAAAGCGGCGGGGTGATAGGGGCGTAACGAATGAAACTAGCAGAATTTTTATAATACAAAATTCTATCACTCTAATGTCTTATAAGCAGTACCGTACATCTAGGACTTTTTTTATGTTCCATTTTTGAAATAATTTGCACGCAATCCTTTGTTGAATGTAAGTATGCGTCAATGTGCTAATGTTACCCATCGTCACCTACACGTACGTGCGTACAGCTCAATGTCTATGGTTCTTAATGTATTTTTTTTAAATTCCTTCTTGTTATCAATAAGGAGAAAAATAAAGTTGGTATTGCCGCGAAATCTTTAATATTTTTATTGTAATTAATACATTTATGTAAAGGGATGTATAATTAATCCATTTCGATGCACAATACGTAATACAAGGTGAAGGCATAGGGTAAAGTGAATGTGATTATTTATTTGTTAATATCATTAAATGAAAATAAAGATCTTACTCCTACTATTAAAATGTAAACTAAGGGGGGGACGACGACGACGACACATTTTACCACTTTGGAAGTGTCTCTCGCGCAAAATATTCAGTTTAGAAAAAAATGATATTAGAAACTTCAATATCATTTTTGAAGACCTATCCATAGATACCCCACACGTATGGGTTTGATGAAAAAAAAATTTTTTGAGTTTCAGTTCTAAGTATGGGGACCCCCAAAATTTATTGTTTTTTTTCTATTTTTGTGTGAAAATCTTAATGCGGTTCACAGAATACATCTACTTACCAAGTTTCAACAGTATAGTTTTTATAGTTTCGGAAAAAAGTGGCTGTGACATACGGACGGACAGACAGACAGACAGACATGACGAATCTATAAGGGTTCCGTTTTTGCCAAATTTGGCTACGGAACCCTAAAAATCGTTATTTATTATATTTTCTAGCAATCGAAGTGAAAAGTAGAGTGTTTACCACGGGACTAAAAGCCATTCTACTCGACAGTCGACACTATATGGCTTATTTTAGTCCCTTGATGAACAATCTACTATTAACCGACTTCCAAAAAACGAGGAGGTTCTCAATTCGGCGCGTATGTTTTTTTTTAATGTATGTCGGTGCATATCTCCGTGGTTTCTAAACTGATTTGAAAAATTTTTTTTTCAGTGGTTAGAGGAAGCTCCCGAGGTGGTCCCATAAAAAATTCTGACTCCAAATCCTCAATCCTGATGCTGTAGGTGTACCGTACTACATGAAATCCTCAAAACTAGGGAGTTAGGAAATTTTGATGCTGAATTCATATAGTAGGTATCAAGTCACGTGTATATGATTCAACTCTAAGTCCCAACTCCTCAACCCTGATGCTGCAGGGTACAGAACTCCTTCACAATAGCGATTTACGATTTTTTTATGGTGAATTCATATTGTAGGTGTCAAGCAACGACTTCATACTTAAACTCAAGTCCCAACTCCTCAACCCTGATGCTGCAAGGTACAGAACTCCTTCACAATAGCGATTTAGGATTTTTTTATGGTGAATTCATATTGTAGGTGTCAAGCAACGACTTCATACTTAAACTCAAGTCCCAACTCCTCAACCCTGATGCTGCAAGGTACAGAACTCCTTCACAATAGCGATTTAGGATTTTTTTATGGTGGATTCATATTGTAGGTGTCAAGCTACGACTTCATACTTAAACTCAAGTCCCAACTCCTCAACCCTGATGCTGCAAGGTACAGAACTCCTTCACAATAGCGATTTAGAATTTTTTTTATGGTGGATTCATATTGTAGGTGTCAAGCAACGACTTCATACTTAAACTCAAGTCCCAACTCCTCAACCCTGATGCTGCAAGGTACAGAACTCCTTCACAATAGCGATTTAGGATTTTTTTATGGTGGATTCATATTGTAGGTGTCAAGCAACGACTTCATACTTAAACTCAAGTCCCAACTCCTCAACCCTGATGCTGCAAGGTACAGAACTCCTTCACAATAGCGATTTAGAATTTTTTTTATGGTGGATTCATATTGTAGGTGTCAAGCAACGACTTCATACTTAAACTCAAGTCCCAACTCCTCAACCCTGATGCTGCAGGGTACAGAACTCCTTCACAATAGCGATTTACGATTTTTTTATGGTGAATTCATATTGTAGGTGTCAAGCAACGACTTCATACTTAAACTCAAGTCCCAACTCCTCAACCCTGATGCTGCAAGGTACAGAACTCCTTCACAATAGCGATTTAGGATTTTTTTATGGTGAATTCATATTGTAGGTGTCAAGCAACGACTTCATACTTAAACTCAAGTCCCAACTCCTCAACCCTGATGCTGCAAGGTACAGAACTCCTTCACAATAGCGATTTAGGATTTTTTTATGGTGAATTCATATTGTAGGTGTCAAGCAACGACTTCATACTTAAACTCAAGTCCCAACTCCTCAACCCTGATGCTGCAAGGTACAGAACTCCTTCACAATAGCGATTTAGGATTTTTTTATGGTGGATTCATATTGTAGGTGTCAAGCAACGACTTCATACTTAAACTCAAGTAATCAAATGGTCATTAATGGTATTTGTCGAAATCCGAGTACTCCATGATTTCAAAAAGTATGTTTAACTAATCACTTGTCTCTATGTCTGTGGTCTCTACACGCACTAGATAAAGTTTATCTCTGAATAACTTGTCTCTGATGTTTATCTTGGTGTCTTGTCGTGTCGTGGTCACGTAAAAACGCACAGAGTTTAATATGTGTGTGTAAAAACCACAGGTAAAAACCAAAAACGTAGTCTCTGGTTACTAGTCTCTGGTAGTGGTTATCTCCGCTAGGAGTATACGTAGACTGAGTAAGATATATAGACTCCGCCATATCTCCTTTTCACTCCCACATGAAAGAGATGCAGTGTTGGGATGTTACACAAGATAGAATGAGAAAAAAATGTGTTTTTCTCTCGCTTTCTGCGTGTCACGGGTTTTGTGCCTATTGCAGTGCCAGACGTGCCAGACAAATTATGACGTTTGTATGACGTTTGGGAGGTGTTTCATAGTCTTACCTATCCCTTTCGGTTACAGGCTGACCCTGATTCTAGAGATTTTTTATTTTTTATCCAGTACAAGTTAGCCCTTGACTGCGATCTCACCTGATGGTAAGTGATGATGCAGTCTAAGATGGTAGCGGGCTTACCTGTTAGGGGCATGGCAGTTATATTAAACCCATACCCCTATTCGGTTTCTACACGGCATCGTATCGGAACGCTAAATCGCTTGGCGCCACGGCCGAAGCCTCCCACCAGGCCAGACCAGGGAAAATTCTGAAATTATAAATTCCCAAATTGACCCTGCCGGGAATCGAACCCGGGACCTCCGCACGTTAAGACAACAGCGTCCATCGACCACACAACCAATAGACGCCTAATTACTATGCTTTCGTAATGCAAAAAATTCAGTCAAATGACTCAAGTAAGCGGGCGCGGGGTACTAAACGCTGATTGGTCTACTCAAGGTAAAAAAAATCATAAATCAAATGGGATGGGGTCCTAACTCCTAATAATTATTTATCGATAATTAATTATCGATATACTCTAATTAATATTTAAATAACTCGGTAGGTTTTGTTACAAGGGCGTGGAATTATATAAGACCTATTAAGTCTGATGTGTTGTCTGAAAGTGTTCGCCCTATATGAGGAGTCTATTAGTTGTATGGTCGATGACAGCGTCACACTGCGCCACGGAGGTCATCAAAATCAAGGTTCCTCTTCTATGGGAGTATAAGTGTTCTGTGGTGGTTATATTCTCTTTGGTTGTGGTTTTGTGTGTTTTTAGGTTTTTACTTTTTAGTGTTCAATTAAAAATAATATCGAGATCAGCTATAAACCTATTACTTAATTGAAATAAATTTTTCAATGGATTTCTTGAAATATTTAAAAAATATTCCCTGGTAAGTTCAAATCTTTGGAAATAAGAAAGTACCTAGTAAGATAGGTTGTAATGTGCTTACAAAATTTTTCTTTACAATCAAATTATTTAGGTACCTAAACATTTTTCAATGAACTGAGCACATAAATCACAAATTTATAATAGCAATCTGGAAAAACCATACATTGCATCATGATTAATTGATTAACTTACTTATAACATATTTAAACTATTTCTTACTTACCTATTTTAAGATAGTTATTGTGAAAGTTGTTTATTTTTATGAGGCAATAGCTTTGTGGTTAAGTCTGGAGTCCGCTACTTGGGGTATCCAGGTTTGAATCCCAGCACGCATGCTGACACAAGGTTGCATGCCTGAGAGTTCTCAAAGTTTTGTCAAGTATGCCAATATCAAACTCAAACTCAAACTCAAAACATATTTATTCAAAATAGGTACCTACAAAGTGCACCTGAACGTCATGCTTACAAAGTACTGACCATTTGCACATATCCACTTAACAGCCACTTATGATATGATATGATATGATACTTTATTTTCCAAAAATGTTTTTAAAGGTAACAAGAGTAATAGTAAAAGTAAGGTAGGTACACACTACACATTATCCGAAATTAACAAAGCAGAATCCTAAAACTAATTAAATAGTGAAAGCAAGGTACACATTAACAAACATTTACAAAGTAGAATCTTAATACTGATTACATTTTTGATTTCGCGATTTGGCTCTAGTATCCCTTATGTGCTTAACTGTGGACCTCACACTGAGACCTGTATCGTGAGGTCCAAGGTTGATCACACATCAAGTGACTCTGAATAAGAGTGAGACAGAGCACGCGTAGCTTCAGTTTTTACAGGTGTTCTAGAAAACTTAACATCTTTTGAAGTAAAACTTCAATAGAATCGTTGTGATTTGAAAATTCGATGAAACAAATAAGAGACAAACATATTCATAATAGGATTTAGCCTGCGAGAGAATGAGATAGAATATATTGTATTCTAAAATAAATAAATATTCAATACAAGTTAAATTTATCTCTTGTAGGCTACTTTTCATAAAGTTTCATTTCTGCTGTATGTGAATTGCATACACAAACTTTTATTTTGCATTATTAATATTGTTTCCAGGTTCAAACCTAATTGGGCATGTCCTAATGTGGCAGAGGAAACCAAAGAGTTTTTGAGTAAGAGTGCATATTCTGCGCCAGCAAATCTCGTTGAAAATTTGGATGAAATTATTAAGAGGAGCAAAGATTTTCCCATTCAATTCCCCATAGATACAATGAGGTTAACTTTTTTGTAAATAATTACCTTCTAGTATAGAGGATAGTTCATCTTTAAGATTGAAATGTATTTTAGTCAACTAATCATTCTGTATTTAAAATTTTCGTATCTTGTATCTTATTTCTTTTCAGTGTAACAGAGATAGGTCTAATCTAATTTAGCCTGTAGGTACTGTCCCACGACTGGGCAAAGGCCTCCCTCCGATTTTTCCACATCTCTCTATGTTGTGCTTCAATGGCCCACTCAACTAGGAATTTCTCTAATTCATCACGCCATCGTAGCCTCGGCCTACCACGCTGGCGTTCATGATACATAGCTACATGATATATAGGTACACATAGGTACATTCTCTAAAGTTTGTTGACTAGTAACTAGTGGTTCGCCCCGAACTGAGACCTCGCGGTATCCATTAGATAGTTTTAACTATCTGTACGTTCATAGACATCAGTACTATCACTACCTATCAGTAAACTATTTTTTTTATTCCACGTAAGATGGTGCTAGTAACGTCTATTATTTGTAAGCACTAATGAATAAACTTTTACAGAACGCAATCTATTGACATCATTGTGAAGTTCTGTTAAAAATACTGAAGCTCATTAAAAATTAAATTATTTCGTTTCCTTATAATATTTATCTAATTTTAGTATTTGTTGTTCAAGTACAGGATATAATTCAAATAATTGATCAAGTTTCATGCTCAGCTTTTCAGAAAATTGAGAGTTCTGAGGTCAACTTTGGACGTTAGAAAATCTCCACTTTGAAAGCCCCATTTCGTCAATTTTAGGGGAAAAATTAAAAAAAAACATTTTTGGGCTCTATTCCTAATTATCTTTAAAATGATATACCGCAATCCTATGTAACGCTATAAAAAATATTTTACTTCGCATTCGCTTCTGTGAGAGCCCCCCTGAAATAAAGATTTTTATAACTTTTTAAGCCATATTCGGCTGGAGGCCATCGGTTTACATATTATATTTAAATTTGAAGTAATTACGTTCAGTACCTAATTCAGAAGTTATAAAGCTCTGACAGACGGATGGACGGACGGACGGACGGATGGTCAAATGCAAATTCACTCAAGTAGACTCAGAGACCTTCGCTTCGCTCAGTCAATAAATGCTTACTTTTTTTTTCAGATTATATCAGTTAAAATTACGGAGACCAATTGAGAGATTGAAGAGAAATATTGTGTCAACTTATCCTTTAATTCACGAAAGAGTTTTGATATTAATTATACGCTTCCTCAAATACAAAAAGTAAGTTTATTTTAAAATCAGCTCGATTCAATTAAAATAGGTAGTTAGGTAGGTACCTCAAGGAGTTCTAAAACCACAAAGTTTGTACATATTATATAGTATGAGAAAATTATTAACATACTAGCTGATGCCCGCGTTACAAGGGGGGGGGGCACTTTGGAAGTGTCTCTCGCTCAAACTATTCACTTTAGAAAAAAATTATATTAGAAACCTCAATATCATGTTTGAAGACCTATCATACAGATGTATAGATACCCCACACGCATGGGTTGAGTTTCAGTTCTAAGTATGGGGAACCCCCAAAATTTATTGTTTTTTCTCTATTTTTAACCGACTTCAAAAAAAGGAGGAGGTTCTCAATTCGACTGTTTTTTTTTTTTTATTTTTTTTTTTTATGTTTGTTACCTCAGAACTTTTGACTGGGTGGACCGATTTGGATGATTCTTTTTTTATTTGAAAGCTGGTGCTTCCCGTGTGGTCCCAATTCAATTTGGTGAAGATCTGATGAATATCTCCCGAGATGGAGAACGGAACTCCTCATGGATAAGAGTAAATTGCTCGCGATCAGTGTGATAGTCTTGTAAAAAGTATGTTTTAACCATGCATAGCATATCTCGTTCTGGTTACATCCTGTATTTTAAAACAGTGGGGCCACGAAAAAATGTTCAAAGAAACCTAACTCTGATTTTACAAGACCTATTCATCGATACCCCACTTGCCATAGTTTATTGACTTTCATTTTTAAATTTGTTACAATATGGCTTCTAGTGGGCGCCATTTTGTTTTTTCTCAAATTCGGCTTTCGTTATGACACTCGGAAAATTAAGACAAATCTAGTGGTGCAAGTATCATCAAAATCGGTTCAGCCGTTTTGTCTGTAGTGCGACACAAAGGAATACACTAAAAATGAACCTTTGAAACCTCGTAAATCCTAAATGATCGTTAAAATGAAAAAATGGTCTAGGGAACCTAACTCTGATTTTACAAGACCTATTCATCGATACCCCACTTGCCATAGTTTATTGACTTTCATTTTTAAATTTGTTACAATATGGCTTCTAGTGGGCGCTATTTTGTTTTTTCTCAAATTCGGCTTCCGTTATGACACTCGGAAAATTAAGACAAATCTAGTGGTGCAAGTATCATCAAAATCGGTTCAGCCGTTTTGTCTGTAGTGCGACACAAAGGAAATATACATATATAGACTGATGAACACATAACCCTGTGCGTTCCGCAGTCGGGTAAAAAGTGGCTGTGACATACGGACGGTCAGACAGACAGACAGACATGACGAATCCATAAGGGTTCCGTTTTTTGCCATGTGGCTACGGAACCCTTAAAAGGTCGACAAAGAACCAGATGGGAAGATGAAATAGTCAAGATAGCTGGCAAAACTTGGACAAGGAAGGCAAGGGATAGACGTGTTTGGAAAGAGTTAGAGGAGGCCTTTGCCAGAGGGCAAGCAGACACCGATCAGGACGATTTCGGGAACTGATGTGGTATAATGGGAGTATAGTTTAAAATGTATTGTGTGTAATTATGTAAAACTTTGTGTAACAATATTGTAAATTTAGTGTCTGAAATAAAGGCTTTCTAATTATTATATAGAGATGTACTAGAAATAAAAACTTAAAATTCCACCTACATTATAATGTACCTAATACCTGTTATTACCTAGTTACTGTTATTTGATAATATGGTTGGCTTTAAGTTGGCTAAAAAAATGCCTAAAATTTTATGTAATTTATCTTATTTATTTTTTCACCTCTCATGCTCTAAAAAGATGTCATTAAAGCTTAGCGTCTGTGCTTAGCGTAGGGGGACTAAAGTTAGCATTTAGGGTCTAGGGATTAAAGTAATTTTTTTTTAATAATTGCTGGCGAGTAGTAAATGGGTAGTAAAAAATTATAGTCTATGGTTAATATCAACAGCCCAAACGAATGTCACAGACACAGGGTGTGTTCCGATATACACTGCGAGCACTGTTCAGTGCTCTTACCGGCTTCTCTGTCTCATTCACACGTTGCCGCGCTCTCGACCGACGACCGATGGAGCTACTGTATAATTGTTATAATATTAAACACTGCTAAGGCTTGCGTCGCATCCCAAAGTCCCGAGCTGTACTTCGGTATTGATTTATCTTTTTGGAGAAGCTTATTACTTGTCATATTACTTGTTTCTTGTTTCAGATAGCACTTTAATTAAAGTATAAGTCCCAGCTGCTCATGTTACCCCTGTAAAAATTCAAATGGCAATTTCACACATATAGCCATTGATTTCGATGATGCCTCCTATGCAGTATTTCATTACTTATTATTACCTTTAATTTGAGTTACTTTTCTTTTGCGCCGGGCCTGGGTTTTTTTTGAGCATTGTCCTTTAAAACTAAACTGCAAAAGTAAGTGTCGAGCTTGTAAAAGTAAGTCACGACCGTGTAAAAGTTAGATGCCTATGCGAAAGATTCAATTTTCGAATCATAACTACAGCCTCTGAAAGTGCGCCATGTTTGACTACTGTATTGAAAAATCTTAAATACATAATGAATTTAGAATGTTCGTTAAATTAAAACAAAATAAATTTCTTTATATATAATAAAGGGTGTCTTATTTATCAAGTAAGAATTACATTTAAAAGAATTTATTATTTATCAAGTAAGAATTACATTTAAAAGAATTTATTATGAATGGCGAGGTAAGGTGCTTTCAGTGCTGACTGCGTTCCGTTTTAAGCAGTAACCAGTATACCTAACTATAAAGGAACGGCTTCGCAGTGTACTAAACTGACGTCACACCTTACAGTGCTCTCAGTGTATTTCGGAACATACCCACAGTCTAATAAGATACGTTCTTTCTGTGGTTCTTTTCTACCAGTCGTTCAACGTAACGAATGAAACTAGCAGAATTTTTATAATACAAAATTCTATCACTCTATTAATGTCTTATAAGCAGTACCGTACATCTAGGACTTTTTTTATGTTCCATTTTTGAAATAATTTGCACGCAATCCTTTGTTGAAATAAATAAATATCAATGTAATTACACTTCGTATTCGTCCTCCGAGATTAGCATGATATACTTGTAGTACCGTGTACGTACGGCCACTTTCACACGTTAGTTGAGGTAGCTGGAAATAAAAAACAAACGCTCCCTCTTACCGGCCGATAGCAGGCCGCTATATATAGGCCCCACTCCTGCACAACTAGTCATTCGTGTTTTCGTGCTCAGCCACTTCGCACGTCCGCAAATTCGGTGAGTTTTTAAATTATTAAATTAAAAATTAATATTTTTATTATTTATTTTTGTGATAAAAACGTAAAAGTGATTTCGGAAATTTGAAATTAAACCGATCACGTAAACGTTATCACCGAATAAGTTTGTCATCGAGTTTTTTGGAGTCTTCTACACTGTTTTGTCATCGAGCTTTTGTTTTTGAAGTCTTCTACACTGCTTGTCATCGAGTTCTTTGGAGTCACTGCAATCGCCAACACTGCCACCGTCGAGTCGCAACATTGCTCGTCAGCCAACTTTCTAATAATGTGTGTTTGCGCATAGGATTTTTTTTTTAGATATATACCTAAACTCAAACCGAAATTCAATTAATGTTTCTTACTCAAATAGACTTTTATAAGTCCTTTTTGAGTCGTCGAGTGGAATCTTTCACTGGTTCGGAATAACATTCCTACAGAAAAGAATCAGCAAGAAAGTCTGTTAAAATCTACCTGTCTAGACGTGGATATTATGAAATCTTAGCAAATCGGATTGCCTATGGCTACCTATTGAAGTGTGTTTTCGCATGCAATCTCTTGCCTACAAAATAATAGACTTACAATAAGTCGTAGGCGAGGCCCCCCAGGCATTGCTCAAATTTGAAGTACGTTTTCGCGTGCAATTTAATGCCTACAAAATAAAAGACTTACAATAAGTCGTGGGCGAAAGCCCTCAGGCATTGCTCAATTTGAAGTACGTTTTCGCGTGCAATCTCATGCCTACAAAATGATAGACTTACAATGAGTCGTGGGCGAAAGCCCTCAGGCATTGCTCAATTGCCTAATAGACTTACAATAAGTCGGAGTACGTTTTCGCGTGCAAACTCATGCCTACAAAATGATAGACTTACAATGAGTCGTAGGCGGGGGCCCTCAGGCATTGCTCAATTTGAAGTACGTTTCAATTTGGAGTACGTTTTCGCGTGCAATCTCATGCCTTCAAAGTAATAGACTTGCAATGAGTCGTGGGCGAAAGCCCTCAGGCATTTCTCAAATTTGAAGTACGTTTCAATTTGGAGTACGTTTTCGCGTGCAATCACATGCCTACAAAGTAATAGACTTGCAATGAGTCGTGGGCGAAAGCCCTCAGGCATTGCTCAATTTTGAAGTATATTTTCGCGTGCAATCTCACGCCTACAAAGTAATGGACTGGCAATGGGTCATGAGCGGGGGCTCTCAGGCGTTGTTCAATTTTGAAGTGTTTTTTTTTCGTACACGATTTCATGCCTATGAAATTATGCCTGTATTGCGTTGATTGTTTGAACTAACTATTGCAAAATCTATTTTTGAGAAGTGCGTCCTTTTACGCACTTTATTGGCACACCTTTTTTCGTACGACGAAAGTGCGCGCGCACGTGCTTGAATCTCAAAGCATCTTCGATCAGGTGCGAAAACTTATCCAAGCATTCATGTTGCCATAATATGCTTCACTATTGGGACTGCGTTCTAATGAACAATAATGAATGACTAATGTCATGAAGACCAACGATCTTACCTGCCCTGGGAGAAGTCATGATGACGCAGGCGCAAGTCCCGCCTTCACTCCCGAATCCCGACAGCAAGACGCCTTCGAGTTTTTTTGTTATGATGTTTTGAGCATAGCTACTACAGCAGAGCTTTATAAAACGATACGGATCGTCGGATACAGCATCTATTAATGGACGCACGACGCTTTAATTACGACATACAGCGATTCTTTAACAAGACGTTTAATTGTCCTCAGGATTAGTTATTGCATATTAAAACTAATTCTTATTATTGAGCAAGAATCTTTCAGAAACTTACAAAGATGCTAAGGCGATAATTAAATAGAGCGCAGAGTCGAAACAGCCTAAAGCCCAAACCGCAAAGGAAGTTTTAAATCAACAGACCTGTTATGCGAGCATTTCGGCTAAGGACTTCTCATCGCAGTCCGAGATTAGGAACACTCGCATCGTTCGCACTCGCATCGTTGTCCGAGATTAGGAACACTGGTAATTTTTTTTTAAAAAAATTTGGCAAATTTTTTAAAAAAGCAGTGGTCATCCATAACCGATGACCCTACAGTGGTTAGTTGTTTTTTCCTATAGTATTCCTATTTTAAGTGTTTCTTGTTTTGCCTCGAAATTCATTCAAAAGGCAGTCGATGGTCCCTTAGCTATAGGAGCTATATCACAAAGTGAACCTGCAGTACATTAATTTTTGATTGCAGTACTCTTTTTCCGAGTCATACGGCAAGAACATATTTACTTTAATATAAAACAATGAAAAACATTTCAATATTTTTTCTTTATTTGAAGAATTTAGAACAATAATTGTATTAGTGAGAACTGCTATATGACCACAACCAATCAAAAAGATGCTTAGTTTTCGGTCCTAATACATGCAGACCAGAAAGGCAACTAAATTAATTGCGTTTTTGTTTGAATATAGTTTTCCAAATATACGTTCCACAGTTATTTGGTTTATTTAAACCAAACTGCAATATTTTTTGTATTTTTTCGCTCGTGGAACCTATCTAAAAATTTCCTCGAGGCTAAGAAATTAATGTTACTCCTTTTAATCATAATAATTCTTTAATAATCTTTACAGTTTGGCAACTTAACAGTTTTATTTTATAATTAATTTTAAAACAAGTAAATAACTTCCGTATAAGGAGTTCCGACACTACCTATAGTTATTGTTCGATGATGATTGATTCTCTTTTTAAAAAAGAAATCACAAAACGAACGTCTCTATAACATAATATTTCAATGAAAAGAAACAATAAGTTGCCACCGAGCTCCTGCAACTTTATTTTTTGGAATACGTAATTTATTCTTATATACATAATAATATTTTTTTTTTTAACTTTGCTACATTAGTTGGCCTTATTACTTCATCGTGGCCGGCTAAAACAACCAAGTTTTAAAAGGTGTAAATGTTTTAAATTTAAAAAATGGTAATTAAGAAACAACGCATCTATATCCTGTTGTCCTTCAGATTTTGAGCGGCTTAATTCTGTAAACAAAATTGAAATGATGTAGAAATTGTCATAGGATTCTCAACTGCGGGGTTGGGGGCCGCTTGTGGTGAGGAAACTGCTAGCACCCAACGAAATGAGGCATTTCACATTAACCAGTTGGAAATTCTGCCAGCTTACTTCGGTTTCAAGTATTTTTTGAATACTTACACATTTTTTCAAAATCTTTTCAAGATCGCCAATACCATTGCAGTTGGTTTCATAACCTGCATGGCTGGTAGGTATTTCCCCTCTTGAGATGAGCCCACGAGATATATATTGAATAGATGCGATTACAAAGATGTTTGTATTACATATAAACGCTCTAGTCACGATACTAAAGCTATTAGAGAATCAAGACGAATCCGTTCAAAGGTATTTAGTGGGAACTGTCCAAATAATTCGAAAATTCTCTTTTTTGCGTCCCAATGTTATACCAATTATAAAAATTAAGATATTTCGTGTAAGAATGACTCAGATGCGTACGCCATTAATGCGTTCATGGGTTTCAATCTCTTGGGTTTCCACTCTTCGGTATTATCAAGAAAACACAAGTAAAGTTCATAATTTTTGTTCCTTTAAAGCCTACCATCATATCGCATATTTAATGGTTTACTTGCTGTAATTTGTCTTCGGACCCACTGGTCCACTGGTCTTTGAACCATCTGACGTGGTTATATATATACATAAGTATATATATATTTTTTTTTTTTTTTTTTTTATTTTTTTCTTTCTCTCTCGTTCCTGCAGCCGCAAATTACACCTCACATACCCTGGTTGGAACTACTGCTGGCTGCTCGCCGGTAGTCCTTATTGATAAGAGATTTCCCACTCTCATCTATAGAAATGATGAATACCTTTCAGTCAGTTTTATTTCTGTCCTTCTATAAATTCATTTAAACAACACGATAGTTGATCAATTAAGTTGTTTCTCCATGGATGTCTTCAGCAAGCATTAATTCAATTGAATTTGAGTTGTTGAAATTTATCACAACTTTACCAATAGTTGTAGATCTCATAATATTAGAGATAAGTGATCTCTAAGTATAATATGCAGTTTCATTGAAAAAATTGAACATAGGTACTATAAATAGATTTTCTAAATTTTTTTTTTCAAATTCATACTGACTTTCTATGCTAAAATGTAACATCACTTGAGATCCTTGAAATGCATTAATTTTTTTTTTGTGTTTTGTTTTTCTCAATCAATGATCTGATGAAATTTCAACTATAAAAGAACTTTTGAAGCATTAAATAATTTTACGAGCTTCAAGAAAATTACATAGAATGCAAAAGTTTTTCAAAATTGTAATAATAATAATATATAACATAGAACTTTCCTTCAAAATTTCTCGTCAATCAAAATTTTTAATTTTTAATTAAAACTTTCTGAACAGGTTTTTTCCGTATATAATACAATTTTTACATTATCGTAAGTGTAACCCTCAATAGTTATCTTGACAAAATTAAACACCTTCGACACAATATCGGACTTATCTGTTCCTCAATACAGCGCGGCCTCAAGAGCCCGCCATATCCACAAGAATATTTTAGTTGCAGTCACTTGGCATATCCACAGACTGGTCCTTGTTTTTGCCCAAAGTACACGACAGTAAGTAGTTGCTCGAATACTTTTGAAATTATAATTTTCCTTATCGAAAATTCAGATTGTTGAGTTGACTCATTTCTTACAAATACTATGATCCTGTAATAATAAAATCGAGCAGTATAAAAAACAAGTTATACAGTACCTCGTAAATATCTATCAAAATAAATAAAATTGTTCATTAAATAAGAACATAATCATTATTATGTATTAAATATGATATACCTGATGGTTAAAGTGCGTTTTTCGCATAATAACTACGAGTAAGACCTGTTTTCATGACAAGTCTCTCAATATCTACAAGTATATCATGCTAATCTCGGAGGACGAATACGAAGTGTAATTAATGATTAAACGAACTTACCTGTAAGTGAAGTTCGATCATAATTATACGAGTATTCGTCCGAAGAGATTAGCATCCCACCCTCCCACGGGTTACCCCAGTGTCATGAAAAGGTCAAATTTCAAATTCAAGGTTAAATTTGTAATATATATGTGTTTATGAAAGTGTAAAAAAAAAAAAAAAAAGGTCAAGCTCCGAACTAAATGACTAGTTGTGCAGGAGTGGGGCCTATATATAGCGGCCTGCTATCGGCCGGTAAGAGGGAGCGTTTGTTTTTTATTTCCAGCTACCTCAACTAACGTGTGAAAGTGGCCGTACGTACACGGTACTACAAGTATATCATGCTAATCTCTTCGGACGAATACTCGTATAATTATGATCGAACTTCACTTACAGGTAAGTTCGTTTAATCATTAAGTATGCGTCAATGTGCTAATGTTACCCATCGTCACTTACACGTACGTGCGTACAGCTCAATGTCTATGGTTCTTAATGTATTTTTTTTAAATTCCTTCTTGTTAATTAACATTATGGAGAAAAATAAAGTTGGTATTGCGGATTGCCGCGAAATCTTTAATATTTTTATTGTAATTACTTATTACATTTATGTAAAGGGATGTTTATTTAATCCATTTCGGATTTCGATGCACAATACGTGCACAAGGTGAAGGCATAGTGTAAAGTGAATGTGATTATTTATTTGTTAATATCATTAGATAAGTGAAAATAAAGATCTTACTCCTACTATTAAAATGTAACAATAGAATGGCAAAAAATAAATTAAAAATCGTTATTTATTAAATTTTCTCGCAATCGAAGTGAAAAGTAGAGTGTTTACCACGGGACTAAAAGCCATTCTACTCGACACTATAGCTTACCGAGCGTAGTATGAAATGGCTCATTTTAGTCCCTTGATGAACAATCTACTATTATGATTCATTTTCAGGGAATACGGTTCAAATATTGAAAAAGATTTCTATAAACAGATGACTGTACCGCAATTTATTGAAAGAATTCTAACGAAACGCGCAATCAGTTTCTATGGACCGAGGGATAAATATTTACTGCTTACTGGTGAAAAGGGGTAAGTAACATACATGATAGCATTTGCTGCCACTCCATTCTAATAGTAGGAATTAGGATATAGTTCAAAAGCTTAACTTCGTTAACTTATGAGTTTGAACGAGATCTAGTAAGTAGTTTTTAGGGTTCCGTACCCAAAGGGTAAAACCGGGACCCTATTACTAAGACTCCGCTGTCTGTCTGTCTGTCTGTCTCCAGGCTGTATCTCATAAACCGTGATAGCTAGAAAGCTGAAATTTTCACAAATGATGTATTTCCGTTGCCGCTATAACAACAAATACTAAAAATTAAAAAAAAATATATATTAAGGGGGGTCCCCATACAATAAACGTGTTTTTTTCGTATTTTTTTGCTCAATATTAAAAACGGTAACAGGTAGACGGTTCAAATTTTCACAGAATATTAACTTGTATATTACCTTTCAAAATAAATAATATAAGTATATATAATATCCTGGTGCCCGTCGTGATCGCCATCAGCTGCGTGGTGCTACTCCTGGGAGTGGGCATCCTAGTCAGGGTCAAGACCAGGAGTCCCGTGACACCATACCAGGGAAAATAAATAATTAAATATCAATAAAGTAAATATTAAAGGGGGGCTCCCATACAACAAACGTAATTTTTATTTTTAATACGTCATAAATCGTAAAACTTACTACAGGTTTGTACGGAACCCTCGGTGCGCGAGTCCGACTCGCACTTGGCCGGTTTTTTTTAATAATTTAAAACTTACTACAGGTTTGTACGGAACCCTCGGTGCGCGAGTCCGACTCGCACTTGGCCGGTTTTTCGTAGATCGTAGTTAATGCAAAAGGGACTTTATGTCAGACACATAAAGTTTGTTTTTTAGCTACTATTTACTATTTAAACCATAGTAGCAAGCACTCCCAAAATATTTCCTCCGCACGTTTACCACACATTCAGTTCCTGTGATAATAATGTTTCAGAATGAGCGGTTGGGAGCTAATAGGTAGTTCGGAACAAAAGCCACCTCTCATACTAGATAACTGTTTGAGTTACGACGAACTGAAGCTATCAGCGATGGTGTACGTGAGCGGTTATACGGATTGCATCAACGACGGCACGAGAAAGAACTCCGGCGTCGTGAAGGAAGACGACATTGAACAAAACGCCGTCATGATTGGTTTGTGCCACTTTTATAAATTTCTGCCTCACTTGGTATACTATTAAACTAGCGATCCGCCCCGGCTTCGCACGGGTAGCACTAATAATCCAAATAGTTGACCGAGCGAAGCGAAGGTCTCTGAGTCTACTTGAGTGAATTTACACTTGTCCGTCCGTCCGTCCGTCCGTCTGTCAGAGCCTTATAACTTCTGAATATACTTATTCTTCGGTATATAGCGCTGTTATCAGAAAACTTCATGACGATGCAGGCTTATGAGTGACCTATAATATAAGTTTTTAGTGGATTATCTATTCTGTGATGTTAATACAATTAGCGCCATCTGGCTTACATACTGATGCGATACTTGCTTGGCACGAGTTGGCCGCCAGCCAAAGTTCTGGAGGAGGGCTAGCAGACCAGACCGGAGCCAATGTCATATTTGTCATCGTTTAAACCAATGGACTTCCACTGCAAGACGAAGGTTTCCTCACAAAAAACGATCATGTGCCGTTGGCTTCCAGTGGCTCCCAGCTAGTCGCTTCAGATCGTCCGTCCATCTTGTGAGGTATCGTCCATTCCGTTGCGAACTGTGAAGCCGCCATCGAAACACCTTGAAACCAATTATTTAAATTATTTAAAAATTATAAAATTCCAATTAACCTTTCCGAGAATCTATCTCGGGATCACCATGCAGGTCGTCAAAACCGTACCTTGTGCCGAATGTTTGAATGAGTAGATCATTCAATAAGTTGTGTGTGAAGTTGTCGTCTAAATTCAAGGTCTAATCGGTCCACGTTTGAAACGCCGCAGCAAAATGGACTACGAGGAGATCCTCGTGACGAAAGAGCAGAACGTCGAAGACCATGGATACGGGGATACGGCAAACAAACCGCACCAGGTTTCCAAGCGTATGTGGAGGAAAATGTGGTGCGAGTTCTATGGGGTGAGGAAATGATTTAATCAGGGACTAAAAAACCGGCCAAGTGCGAGTCGGACTCGCGCACCGAGGGTTCCGTACAAACCTATAGTAAGTTTTAAATTATTAAAAAAAAACTACTTACTAGATCTCGTTCAAACCAATTTTCGGTGGAAGTTTGCATGGTAATGTACATCATATATTTTTTTTAGTTTTATCATTCTCTTATTTTAGAAGTTACGGGGGGGACACACATTTTACCACTTTGGAAGTGTCTCTCGCGCAAACTATTCAGTTTAGAAAAAAATGATATTAGAAACCTCAATATAATTTTTGAAGACCTATCCATAGATACCCCACACGTATGGGTTTGATGAAAAAAAATTTTTGAGTTTCAGTTCTAAGTATGGGGACCCCCAAAATTTATTGTTTTTTTTCTATTTTTGTGTGAAAATCTTAATGCGGTTCACAGAATACACCTACTTACCAAGTGTCAACAGTACTTATAGTTTCGGAAAAAGTGGCTGTGACGGACGGACAGACAGACAGACAGACAGACAGACAGACAGACAGACATGACGAATCTATAAGGGTTCCGTTTTTGCCAAATTTGGCTACGGAACCCTGAAAAGTTCGTCGGGTATCCCCAAATGTACTACATTTATTTGTCCTTCTGCATTCGCTGCTATTTACGAGTGCCAATATGATTATTTGAAGTTATCATTGCCACATGCAAGTGATAGTAACAGAAACACCGAGGTCCCACTTTTTCACATCCTCCGTGGACGTAAAACAGCTGAATTGAGACCTCCAAAGTTGATCATCTATCCTACGCAATACTGACTTGAGTTTTTGCTTGATCAGCGCAATAATTGGTATGCACTGCCATACCGCCATACGTCTCTTGGTACTAAAAGTACTTCTGGTACCAAGAGTAATATGTAGTAGTATGGGTATGGGTATCTGTACCGACTACAGATATAAGCATAGCAATGGAAATCCGCTTTTTGACGTGACAACGTCTTATAAATTGGTTTGCCGGGTGACACCTCAAGATTCTGTGTTACGCTCCCCGCGTTATGCGCTAACAATGAGAGCGAGTGAGAGGCACGCGTCCCGCCTAAGAGCGAGAGAGACAGACATAAACTATTTTACCACTCAAAGTCGTTGTCACGTAAAACTTTCGCCCGTATATCGACTTTACAGGCAACCAATTTTTTTCCTGTGGATATAATTTTCTTCTCTTCCCCTTAGATCGAGAACGTTACGTACGAAAAGGTGAGGTCACTACTTCAAAAACAAAACAGAAATGAAAGCAGGCCCTACTTCGAAAGGTACCATCACAAAAAGACAAGTAAGCTGATATTCGACAATGAGGTGTACTACAAGAGGATTAGTGTGTTGGCTGAGAGCACGCTTTTGGAGGCTGAACATAGAGCGATGGAGAGCGGGAAACTCGCTTTCGTTAATGTAGTAGGATGTGGTAAGTACACATTTTTAGTCTTTGATAGGAAGCGTTTAGATACGATCTCATTGGTCGTCGAACCCACAGTCGTTTACTGTTGGGGGTATAGATATCTTGCAGCAAGGTTCTCCACAGAACGCTTGTCCTGTGTCCAGCGGCTCCCAATGACTCATTTTTTAAGATTTTAATTTATAGACTAGCGCTTAGCTGCAATCAGCCTTGCTGGAAGTAGTGATGCAGCCTTAGAGGTGGATCGCGCTTGCCTAGAAGATGCCTAGTCACTCTTGATTTGAAGATACCAATGTTATAAGCGGATGCAAAAACGGAAGCCGGATGGGTGTTCTACATCCTAGCAGTTCGAAAGAAACTTCATTATTGTGTTGTGACGAGTACGCTTGTCTATTTTGCTAACTGTCAATTTTGAGATATTATGCCCAATTTGAGAAATGTCTCCTTCCAGGTAAGTCCTCTCTTTGAGAAACCCCTATGGTAACCCCTAAATATAATATGTCCACGTAGTAGTGCAGTCGCCTTGCAATCCAAATGAAGGCTGTCTGTGTTGATACTACGCTGCTTTTTTGGGAGTCACTGGAGCCAAAAAAACCAAGTAAACCGTAACCTATTACACTTTATACAAGTGTAGAATTATTATGAAGGGTAAATGGCGTGAGGAAAATCCTTAAGGCATATGTCCTCGATGTCTATCGATTGACGCCGATTATTTCATCCAGGGCCTCTACATACACAAAATGTTGAATCCCTAAAATGAATTTCAGAACGTTTGAATTAATATGGGCGAGGGAATGACGAAAAGTAATAATTGGAACATTAACCTAAAACCACCTCGGTGTAATTTGAACATTAACCTAAAACCACTTTGTCAGGCCTCAGTGTAATTTGAACATTAACCTAAAACCACTTTGTCAGGCCTCAGTGTAATTTGAACATTAACCTAAAACCACTTTGTCAGGCCTCAGTGTAATTTGAACATTAACCTAAAACCACTTGTCAGGCCTCAGTGTAATTTGAACATTAACCTAAAACCACTTGTCAGGCCTCAGTGTAATTTGAACATTAACCTAAAACCACTTGTCAAGCCTCAGTGTAATTTGAACATTAACCTAAAACCACTTTGTCAGGCCTCAGTGTAATTTGAACATTAACCTAAAACCACTTTGTCAGGCCTCAGTGTAATTTGAACATTAACCTAAAACCACTTGTCAGGCCTCAGTGTAATTTGAACATTAACCTAAAACCACTTGTCAGGCCTCAGTGTAATTTGAACATTAACCTAAAACCACTTGTCAGGCCTCAGTGTAATTTGAACATTAACCTAAAACCACTTGTCAGGCCTCAGTGTAATTTGAACATTAACCTAAAACCACTTTGTCAGGCCTCAGTGTAATTTGAACATTAACCTAAAACCACTTGTCAAGCCTCAGTGTAATCTGAACATTAACCTAAAACCACTTGTCAGGCCTCAGTGTAATCTGAACATTAACCTAAAACCACTTGTCAGGCCTCGGTGTATGGATGGTGCAGCCGCATCAAGTGGACGTTTACGTCCTCACGTTCCTGGATAGGATCCACTCTCTGCTACACAGCGGCTTGTTGAATCACGTCTCTGATGTCAACTTCGCCTATATCAAAGCGAGTCCTGAAATCGCGGGTAAGGTGCAGTTGGTGTAACTCACAGGTCTTACATTTCGATTATTCTATACTAGCTAATGCCCGCGACTCCGTCCGCGTGGTTTAAGTTTTTTTGATTCCCGCGGGAATTTTCCGGGATAAAAAGTAGCCTATGTCACTCTCCAGGTCCTCGACTATACCCAATACCCATGCCAAAAATCACGTCGATCCGTTGCTCCGTTGCGGCGTGATTGAAGGACATACCAACAAACCAACAAACAAACACACTTTCGCATTTATAATATTAGTATGATATGATCTTAAATAGTTTGTACATCTAGCTGTACTCAAGTATCAATCCTAGCAATACATTTGCTTGTATAGTTTCTGTTACAAAACTATAAAGTACACTTTTCCTACCCTTGGGTGATAAAAATATTACCGCACAGTTACGAGTATAAGCCTACAAAGGAGCGTAATATGCGTGAGGTAATACCTATTATGATGATCGCCATATAAAACAATAGCTGCATAGATGCCGCCATTTTTTGCCACTTGTGCTTGTGAGACCTTGCTTCTTGCCAAATTTCATGATTCTTGGTCATCGAGAAGTACCTACCCTAGATAGTTTTTGATTTATTGGCGAGTGTCAAAATATGGATAATAGGTATACAGCTCCAAGGGACCGTAGACCTAAGTATTTGATATTAATTTTAACTTCATACCTCCACGTGAAAAACCGAGGAAAACGGTGTTGAGAGACAGACTGACAACGGAAGTGATCCTAAAAGGGTTCCTTGTTTCTTCTTTGAGGTACGGAACCCTAAAAACCGGCCGTGTGCGAGTCGGACTCGCGCACCGAGGGTTCGGTACAAACCTGTAGTAAGTTTTAAATTATTAAAAAAAAACTACTTACTAGATCTCGTTCAAAACCAATTTTCGGTGAAAGTTCGCATGGCAATGTACATCACATATTTTTTTTAGTTTTATCATTCTCTTATTTTATAAGAGATATGATATATCCATAGATATGCCACACGTATGGGTTTGATGGAAAAAAAAATTTGAGTTTCAGTTCTAAGTATGGGGAACCCCCCAAATTTATTGTTTTTTTCTATTTTTGTGTGAAAATCTTAATGCGGTTCACAGAATACATCTACTTACCAAGTTTCAACAGTATAGTTCTTATAGTTTCGGAAAAAAGTGGCTGTGACATACGGACGGACAGACAGTCAGACATGACGAATCCATAAGGGTTCCGTTTTTTGCCATTTGGATACGGAACCCTAAAAAGTGTATTTAAATGTCATTAACGTTTATATTATATATTTTTTCAGGTATATTCACGAAAGATACGGCACATAAAGAACCAGAATTACTAAAACTCTTCCTTGAGTACAAAGGACATCTTAAAGGTACGTAAGATTTATTATTGAACCAGTTGGTAAACAGAGTATTGTGCCTACAAATTATTGTGTACCATATGATGCCTGCGACTTCGTCCGCGTGGTTCTAGGTTTTTAGGTAGGAAAAGTCTCATGGGAACTTTGATTTGCCTGCATAAAAGTATTCCCGGCATGACTACTACAACATACCAAACGACAATAGTTATTTGTTAAACAAGAGTGAAATAGTAGATTGTATTATAAGGGAGCAAAATAATATTTTTACGGCGAGGGCGCTTTTTTGAATCCAGAACGAAGTGAGGGATTCAAGAGTAGAATCCTGAGCGTAGCGAGGGATTCTTTAGTAGAATCCTGAACGTAGCGAGGGATTCAAAGTACGTCGCCCGTGCCAAAAATATATTTGCGCCCGAATGATACACTCTATTTTTCATCACCCTGTATGAGAAAATTTGGTTCCCGCGGGAACTCTTTAATTTCCCGGGATAAAAAGCATATGTGCTATTTCCAGACTATAATCTTTTTTTTTTTTTGAAATCTATCTCTGTGCCAAATTTTATCCAGATCCGTTCAGCCGTTCGGGCGTAATTGAGTAACACACATCCATACCACCATACATCCACACATCCATCCAAACTTTCGCCTTTATAATAATATTTATTTAATAATTTTTTTTTTTTTTTTTTTTTTTTTAATATGTATATCCATATAGCCTTTTCGTTAGTTAAAATTCAGAAAGAAATTATAAATTCCTAAATTGACCCTGCCGGGGATCGAACCCGGGACCTCCGCACGTTAAGACAGCAGCGCTCAACACTGCGCCACGGAGGTCGTCAATTTGCGTTGGCGCTGAACAGTAAGATGTTCCAAATTCAATAAGTGCGCGGCAAAGATAATTGCGGCGCACTTACGAGTATAAAGAGGATTAAAAACTCATTACTGCCCGCTAAAAGTTTCTTATAGAAAACACCACCTTTGGGCGCACATAAAGGCGAACCAAGTCGTCCTTTTCGAATACATGGGATGAAAAGTTGTTTTTTAACCGCGTGCTCAATTTTGATGACCGAGCAAGCGAATGCGCTCGTGATTCAAAAATTAGAATCAAAAGAGCACGAGGTGAAAAATATTTTCACTCTAGTGCAACACGTAACTTTCATCCCACCTCAGCGAGGAAATGACTAAAATAAATAAATGACGTGAAAGAAAATGGTGCGCGCAAAGCAAATCTAAAAAAGTACACCAAGAAGGTTCCGAGTGTGAGTTTTTAACAAATTAAAAACGGTTGTATGGAAATTCGGCACCATAGAGGTAGAAGTAAATAGGTTTTAATGATGTTTTGAATTCACAAACTTCATAGACGAGTGATATTTACTAACGTGCACACGATGTTCTAAATCCAATTTACTTTATCCTCAAGAGGATAATAACGGCTTTTGCATTCAGATATCGAAGAGTAAAATTACTCTTTCCGAGATGGTGAGATGAAAATAGTAGATTATACACCAAGGGGATAAAGCACTGTTTTATGTCACGGGCGCTACATTGAATCCTGTACGTAACGAAGGACTCCAAATTTAACTCCCGAGCGCAGCGAGGGTGTTATAAGTTAATTCCCGACCAAAGGGAGGGAATTAAGATTGAGTCCTGAGTGCAGTGAGGGATTCAAGCGCCCAAGAAAAAAACTGCTTTATCCCGGTGGTGTATACTCTACTTTATACTTCTACCATAACAGTAAAACAAACTGTAACGGTTAGATATTTATTGCAAATCATAGTAAGTAGGATACATAGGTCTAGTAAATAATAAAAAGAAAAGACAAATTAAAAGTGAATGTTCACGTTCGATAGAGTCACATTTGGCGCCGCTGCTTTGATATTCAAACTTTTTGCTTTTCATGCTGCCAGTGTTTATGCAGGTATACATACTCCTTGGTTTAAAAACTTTTATGTCAAATGGTACGGTCGTTTGGTCGACCAGTCTGGAGCCTAGACTCTGTTGTGCATATTTACAGTATGGGGTTGGTCAACTAGTTGGGCGATCGATCGACTAGATTACGGCCCTAGGGCATGAAGACTGACTTTAGACCCGCAAAAGTATGATTAAAACAGTAGTAAAGGTATGGTAGAAGTATAAAGAATATTATATGTTAAACAGGTGGGCCGTAAAAGTGTAGCATATAGACATAATTTCGATACATAAATACGGCATTTTTCTTTGTCTATATTACAGGGGGAACCTCTGTGCAAAATCTCAGCTTTCTAGATCAAAGTCTGGGCTTAGCGTTGATGATTCAGAGTGATTGTATCACGACTTTTCTTTGTATTGTATGGAGATGGTGAATTTATATTTTCTCCGCAGGTGGTATAAATGTGCAAATGCAGATCAGAGAGCCGTCATCCAAGCTGACAGGCGAGCACGAGGGCAAGCTACTAGTCATGACCTATCCATGGGACAGCAACGCGCATCCCGGGAACGAGTTTTGGTAAGGACACTCAAACAATAGTTGATTGTGTTACTAGTGCGCAAAGTAGAAGATAATGGAGGAGGCGCGAAATTTTATTTTTAAATTTTCACGTACCTTTTATTAATAAAATACAATCCTAGTTCCTACTACGAGACTACGCCCTCGATGGTCGCGAATCAACCAGTTTCGTATACCATGGTCGTATAACCATTCTCGAGCAACTAATGTTAAAGCGTATCTACTTTACCGATTGGTGTGCTCTCTCCCCTGTATCCTTCCTGTGATCCCGCAGGAATGTATATTTACAAGCTTTTGTTTAACTTGAAATGTCTGTGGATTGTTTAGGTCAAATCTTGCAAATTTTGTATATACGTTTAGACTATTGTGCATTTGCCACTCAATGGTCACTTCATTTTAATTTTTCGTATTCAACAGTATTCACATTAAATACAATATGAAATTCAATATGAAAATTCAATATAATAAGAACAAAAATAATTTCCAATTTTTTTTAATTCCAGTGTCTTTGGGCCACTAATATACACAACTATTCCAAATTTCATGTCGATAGCTTCGGTAGTTACTGAAATAATCGAGTGTGACGGACGGACAGACGGACAGACGGACAGACAGACGGAGAAAGTCGCACCATAAGGGTTCCATTTTACCATTTTGGTACGGAACCCTAAAAAGACAAGCTTTTAGACTGAGCTATTACTTGGTTTATAGTGTTTTTAGAGAGCCGTGAAGTGTGTGTGAGTTCAACACTGGTTTTTTAAACCTTTAACTTACAATATAGGCCTATAAATCAATTGTGTCAAGCTGTCCCTGATATCATTGAACAGGGTTACATTAGACACTAGAAATATTATCATAACTAGATGATGCCCGCGACTTCGTCCGCGTGGATTAAGGTTTTTTGATTCCCGCGGGAACTCTTTAATTTTCCGGGTAAAAAAGCCTATGTCCTTCCCCGGGATGTTACCTACCTCTGTTCCGAATTTCATCAAAATCGGTTGAATAGATGGGCTGTGAAAGCGTAGCAGACAGACAGACAGATAGATAGACAGACAGACAGACACACTTTCGCATTTATAATACCTAGTATGCATATGGTATCTATAGGTGGCCAATCGAGTGGTAATCTTTTTATTGCACAAGTGCGGCAATACTTTAGTTTTGACAGCGGCATGATAGTAAACAAACAAAGTTAAAGCCAATAGATTTTTTTTATTGAAATAAACTTTTACAAATGCTTTCAAATCGTCAAGCGAATCTATCACTAAGTATATAGTATATTTCATTACAAGTGTGGAAAGGCTGTCATTGCAAAGAGTTCCGACAAATGTCTACCCGAGCCGAGGCGCAGCGAAGGCGAGGGTTGACAGTCGGAACAAGTTGCAATGACGGTTCCGCACGTGTACTGAACGACTATTTTTAATACAGTTGCGAAAAAATGAAGCAATTTAATAAAATAATAAAAACACAATAAACTCAACTAACTTAACATTTATTTTACTTGTAAAACCGTCTGATTGTCGTTTTAAGAAAGCATTTAATTTTGGGTATTCACTTATATCCACGTTGTTCCTTATTTTCAGCATACTTTTTATCATCGAAAACCTCGAGCATAACGTAGAAGGTTTTAATTTTGCTGAGAGTTCAGAGAAGTATGCCAACATAACATTTCCTGAAAAACCATTTGCTTTTTTCTCTTCTCTCCACGCAATAAATTCGTCGTATGTAGATATGTAGCGACTTTTTGATTTTTCCGGTAAAATGTCTCCGAAGCATTTTATGCAATTATACTGAGTTCCGGTGGTGTTAATTCAAAAAAGCTAGGGTCGAAATTACTCATTTTGTGCAACAAACAACTAAACTCGCAAAGAAAATTTCTGAAAAATGGCTCCAACCGTAGAATACGAGTATAAGCAGAGTTTTTTTTTCTTACCCATTCTGGTAGGCAAAGGGAACTATGCCCATACAGCCAAGTCTTCAGTAGAATTTTTTTATTGATATGAAATGAAAATGATATTTAATGAGATGAAATGAAATGAAACCTAACCAAACTCATTCAATCAAATCATTAAATCTGATATTGAAACAAATTAGTAGCTTCTTTTTAGAAATATACGTATTTGCATGAATCATAAAAACTTCTATGATTTTTTTTAATAAAAACTTCATGGTTGGTTTTTCTTTTTAATAGACATTATTTTGACAGTTGGGAAAGAGAACGCACGAGTTCGGGAAAGGTAAAAAAAACGCACGAGTATGTAATAGCTCACATCCCGAACGCTATACGTCCCTGCAATACGCCACTTTTTGAGCAACTGTATTAAAAAGAATTTTTTTTTGTAATTTAATCGTGCTTTTTCTTTTCATCAGGTGTGGTCTTCTGGCTTCAACGGGAGATTCAGCGGCCGCCAGCTCCACCCAAATAACTGAACTGCACAATGCGTACATAAACCCTGCAGTCAGTGCGAGCAACGTGCGAGTTGTAGGGCGACACGGTCTCAAGACACTAGCCGACTACTGTCGCGCTCTAACTACATCCGACTGAAAGAGATGGAATAAATTAAATGTAAAGTGTATATCAAATAAATATCATAAATGCGAAAGTTTGGATGGATGGATGGCTGGATGTTTGTTACTCAATCACGCCACAACGGCTAAACGGATATGGATGAAATTTGTCACGGAGATAGATAATATAACACATAATAGCCCGGAATAACACATAGGCTACTTTTTATCTCGGGAAATTACACAGTTCTCACGGGAACCATAAAACCTCCATCCACGCGGACGAAGTCGCGGGCATCAGCTAGTTATGATATACACTTTACACGCGTATACATTTTACACTTTGCTACGAAAGTTTATAAATATACACAGTTGATACTGTGTCTGTCAAACTTATCTTACCCGGTGGACAAAATTGGAAGGAACTAATTTTTATACCTGTTTAGTTCTTGTTCCTATACTATAGTGACTCTGTCACGGGTTAGATCAGTTTGACGGACTGCACGGGGTGTTTGGCTAGACCAAAGATGTCAGTGACGTATCCTACGTCTGTGCTAGGTACCCTACTCTTTTTTTTTCAAAATAAATATTTTTATAAATAACTATTTAAATAAATATTTTATAGTAAGAATATATATTTTTTATTGTTAATTTATGTTAAACGAAATTAAAAGAAAATATTTTAATCATTTGTCTTTTTTTTAAATTCCACTACACGTTAGCTTTTTACCACGATCACACGTCGGTAGGTAAGTGATGGTGCAGTCTAGATGGTAGCGGGCTAACCTCTTACCCCTAATCGGTTTCTACACGGCATCGGTTATTTCAGGGGGGCTCTCATAGAAGCGAATGCGAAGTAATAGTACATTGTTCACCGAGGGGAGAAAGTGACCGATTACTATCGAGGGTGTAGTTTGAGGCCCGAGGCGTAGCCGAAGGGCCGCAATACACGCGAGGTAGGAATCGTTCTTTCTACCGAGTGATACATAGTGCTTTATACTACACCTGCGAGGAAAATAAGCGATAAATAATAATTAGTGATTAAACGAACTTGCAAAGTGAAGTTCTATCATAAATCATAATTATATCAGTCGCTTCATTCGAAGCTTCACTATCACAACTAGGCTACATTTTGAGGATTATTGCAATATAGATTTCGATATCGACAATCGACTCGATACCGACAATCGACTCAATACCGACAATCGACAAAGATAACGACCATCGACATCGATATCGTCAATCGAATTCGACAAACGACATCGACAATCGACATCAATATCGACCATCAAAATCGGCATCGATATCGATATCGACAATTGACATTGATGTCGACAATCGACATTTACCATGTTTGACTTTTCTATGTCAAATATGGTGAAGCTGCTTCTAATAATAATTATGTATATCCTACATATTATATTATTGTGACTTATCGAAATTCTCAACGTCCGGATACCATATTTACTCAAAATTAAAAAAAAAACAGCGCGTTAGAAATGGATTTTCATACACTTTTTCTTCCCGCTTAGCACGTTAGAAATGAAATTTCATACATTTTTTCCTCCCGCATATTTGGTCTGTAGCAATGACGTAAGTACTTTCTACCTCGTTTTGACAAAAGCAAGAGGGTACTTTCTGAGCGGGTGTAGTATAGGTAATAGTTATTTGTGTTACATGGGGCCAAAGAAAATTTTTGTTCCCCGAGGGCGCTATTTTGAATTCAGAGCGAAGTGAAGGATTCTACAGTAGAATCCCGAGCGTAGCGAGGGGTTCTAAAGTAGAATCCTGAGCGTAGCGAGGAATTCAATATACGCCGCCCGAGAACAAAAAATTTGGCCCCGAGTGACACACACTATTTTTCATCATTACGTATGAGAAAAAGCTAGGAGTATCAACCTACTATGTATGGACATTACCTATACGTTTAAGCACCAATCAGAAGATACTCCTATCAACCTGAGGCGAAAACTGCGCAAGATGGAATTTTGCCCCCAAAATCTCGAGAAAGATTTATGTATGACGGCTTACAATAAGCTTATTTTCATGAATTGAGTGGAAAATATAAACCATCTACATTGTGGTCAAGTTATTCCATGTTTAAAACTATCTCAATTTTCAGAATTAATTACTATGTACGTATGTATGTTGAAATAAACTTGTAATTCTTTGATTTGTTTATTACTATTTCCCACAACTGTATTGAAAAACGTCGTGTGATACACGGGTGTGAAGGTTATTGCAAACTCGTGACATTAAAAACCCTCACATTCGGCTCGGGCTTATTAATGACAGCTCGTTTGCAATAACCTACTTTCCACCCTGGTATCACAATATACTACACCCGCTCGGAAAGTACCTTCTTGCTTTTGTCAAAACGAGGTAGAAAGTACGTCATTGCTACAAACCAAGTATGCGGGAGGAAAAGATGTATGAAATTTCATTTCTAACGTGCTAAGCGGGGAGAAAACTGTATGAAAATCCATTTCTAACGCGCTGTTGTTTTTTAATTTTAAGTAAATATGGTATGGACGCTGAGAATTTGGATATGTCTTACCTTAAGGAAATATAATATTTGAAGCAGCTTCACCATATTTGACATAGAAAAGTCAAATAATATGGTAAATGTCGATTGTCGGCATCGATGTCGATTGTCGATATCGATGTCGATTGGCGATATCGAAATCTTTATTGAAATAATCCTCAAAATGTAGTCTAGTTGTGATAGTGAAGCTTCGAGTGAAGCAACTCATATAATTATGATAGAACTTCAATTTTTTTTTTTTTTTTCAATATTGAAAACAATACAATAGAAATTAAAGCTAGCTAGCCTAACCTAATTAAGGACTATTAACTATTAACTATTGGATAGAAGCAGGCGTTACTTTGCGGAAGTCCATGATATTGAAAAAAAAAAAAAACTAGAAGTTTAATTTGCTATAATCCGCCACAGAAGGTAAATCTATGTGGTACATTGCGTATCTTGAACTGGCAGCCCGCGATATTCTCCACACTACATAAATCTTCCAAAATACCCTCAACGTACGTTTCACTCCGACACCGGAGCATCTTCAGGAGATGTTGACTCTACAATGCACGATTGTGAAGTGACGATTTTGTCGCAAAATCTGTCTTTTATACCTATTTTAGCATGACTCAAACTATAGCCCCGCCCCATCCCCTCTACTACTATGTAAATTGAGTAAAGGTGAATTTGATAAGTTTATTTGTTCATTCAGCAGCTCAAATCCTTTATTATTGTGTTTAATTATTTCTAATTGCTCCCATACGCACAGTCGAAAACCCTTATTACATGTATGTAGGATTTTATATGAATGACTATTGCCCACTTCATGTCCACTGTCTAAAAGATGTTTAGCAAAGTGGGACCTTTGTGGTTGATTGTTTCTAACTGCAGACTGGTTTATAGCGAATTAAACTTCTAGTTTTTTTTTTTTTTTTTAACTATTATTAACTATTAACCTAAACCTTTGTAAGTTCGTTTAATCACTAATTATCGCTTTTTTCCTCGCAGGTGTAGTATAAAGCACTATGTATCACTCGGTAGAAAGTACGATTCCTACCTCGCGTGTATTGCGGCCCTTCGGCTACGCCTCGGGCCTCAAACTACACCCTCGTTAGTAATCGGTCACTTTCTCCCCTCGGTGAACAATGTACTATTATCTACTCCCATGCTATAAATCCTCTATAACAGGTTCTGAAACAGTTAGCTAATTGCCTAAGTTAGCTAGTTTTCCGAAAAATCACACGGTTTTGCACACTTACTTGCCCTGTAGTGTTCCCGAAGGTATGATGGTACCAACATATTGGGAATTTTTTATGCTCTGAGGCTGACCTAGACCATTGTCGGGATCTGGAGAGAGGACGTGTATCACGCTGTCGCCGCCTAAATCTATCGCGGGGATAAGCGCGGTCTGAAGAACGAGCTTGTTCGTCGACTTTTAGTGCCAGCCGTTCCACCATACACTTCAATTCGGCGATCTCACTGGCAACGTCGTTGTTTGTGCATTTGTGGCTCGTCGACGCCGCTGCCGCGCTGCAGGGCGTGACAATGTCATGGACGTGGTCGGCGAGGTCGGCTAGCTGCTCCAGTGAGAGGGTCGGCTGCGAGGCTACCAACGTCTGGATATTGTTAGGCAGACGTTGACTCCAAATAGTTTTGGTGAAGTCCGCTGGAACAGCCGGCCCAGCCAGGTGCCGGCTGTTCAGGCTGCAGGTGCCGTAGGAACTGTGATGGTTTTCGGTCTCCCAACTCCTCATGGGTCAGCAGCTGTTTGACCTTCTTTTCGTGGGATGCTGAGAGCCGGCGTATCAGCTCCGTCTTAATTTTTGTGTAGCGGTGACGTTCAGGCGGGTTCACTATGAGGTCTTTAATAGCCTTGGCGTGCACCAAATCCAGATTCGTGATGACTTGCGTGAATTTGGCCGCGTCATCCCGGATGCCGTAGTTTTCAAATTGACCTTCCAAAAGTGCGAACCAGATTTCCGGTTCTTCCGGCGAAAAAGGTGGCACTTTTACTCTGAACCGGCGGGAATCAGTCGGTGGTACGATGTCATCCGGTTTCGCTGGGGATGGACGCGTTTTCTTTGCTGGCCGGACGGTTACATGTGGTTCGCCCTGCCGCTCGTCGCTGCTGCTTTCGCTCATTGTGTTCGACGTCCGGGGTCACCAATTTAGTGTTACTGTGATGAATTTCAAACACTAATTTATTGCACCATGTAATTTATTATTGATAAATAACTAGTGGTGGACACAATATTCAATCAACAGATAAATTATTTGGTTCGCAAACACAGAGAAGGTACTTAGCCGCGGCGGCGGGGCATCGGCAACACGGGTCTTGCGTCGAGCGAGGTATATCTACCGACTGAGGAGTTTAAAAATCGAATGATCGTGCGCACCGTTACGACTTACGAAGTCGCCCGATGCCACGCCTCCCCGGCCGAGCTATTAGCTATAATAAAATTGAGCACGGAGCGGTTGTCCGTACGTTGAAAATTAATTTTGTACATAAAAATAGATTTAGCTAATTTATATATTTAAGATTAGAATAATGCTAGATATAATGATAGAACATAGATAGTTTAAGAATTAGTTTAAGAATAGGTTAGTATACAATTTAAATCCATATTTTAAATAATCAAATATATTCTATCTTAAGTTAATTATGCTTGTATGTTTTATATATTATAATATTGTGTTTTATTTAAACTATTTCACTACACCAACATTAAAACACCCAATGTCCTAATAACCATTAAGTAACTACATCATCCAAACGGGTGATGTAATGTTGTACTGAATTTCATTACAACACCCCTTTTTTTTCGATCCCCTCTGCGCAAAGGGTTTACTCAACAGACAGCCACATCTGCTCGATGCGTGGTATCTGTATGAATTACAAAAAAAGAACATCTGTACGAATTTCAAAAAAAGAACATTGTCATACACGCGCGTTTCACTACCAGAACGCCGCGCGCTGTAAAAAAAAGTAGGTTATTAGAATTTTCCCCGCCATTTTTCTTCGTTTTTTTTTATTGTTTTGTTAACAAAATAAAAAAAAAAAAAATATATATATAAAAAAAAATTAACAAAAAAAAAATTAAAATAAAAAAAAAAATTTAAAAAAAAAATTGAGCGATTCAAGTTTTGAGTTTTGATGATATTAGGTTACTAGGACTGGACGTTTTAATGTTAGCAGTAAGCTAACTATTTCAGAATCTGTTATAGAGGATTCATATTATGAGTGTAGATAAAGTCTTGTATGCAACAGTTGATAATTAGGTATTAAAACACTCATATGATACTATTATCACACTCCGCTACGCGTCGTGTGATAAACCCACATTCGTGTTTTAATACCCCTTATTACACAACTGTTGCATAAATAACTATTTTCACACCACTCGCTCGACAATGCCTTATTGCAAGGCCTGTTATCTAAATGTAAAGTACGTCATTTGTATATTTATATTTATTCTTCGCTTAGACTTATAAAAAGCGCTTACGAAAGTCAAATCGATTAAGTACGAGTACAATACAACATTGATAAAAATTTCCATTGACTCGTATGTCATAAAAATTAATAAGTTACCCAAGTAGGTACCTGAAACGTACAAGAACGCGGCGGGAAAAGAACGGGTTATTCTGGTCCTGTTGTACAGGTCTACTACAGGCACATAATTTAATAAAATTATTAATAATGGTACCATTTTAAGATGTTTGTCAAAAGATTATGCCATAATCAAGATTTTGGAATACGACAAATTCCTATCTGTGTATAAGTTCCCCGCAGAATAGAAATGAAAAATGATGAATATACCTCGGTCGATATTGTGATAGACTACTAGGTAGTACTAATGTCGACTTGTAGGTGTAAGTCGGTCGGTTTGGGCTTTAAACCCCACTGACGTTAGTAGCTTTAAATTAAGTTAGATAAGGAGGCTACTATACTTTTATAACAATGGACAACCTAGTTGTTCATGTCGCTAAAACATGTGTCATCAGTCATTATTAGTACATTACTGCAGCGGTCATCAAAACAGGCATTGAAGGACGAACGTGTAAATGTGGGCCGAGGCGAAGCCGAGGCACACATAAGTAAGTCCATCAATGCCTAGTTGTGGCCAAGGCTTGTATAGTGCTTTTCTCAAATAATGCGCGGAAATTAAAACTAAGTGTTCATCACACTCATTGTCTTCACTTGAACTCATTTTGTCAAAAACATTTCAAAATCAATGACGAACAACGAACAACAATAATTTTTCCCGCGTCAAAGTGTTCATTTGTTTTTTTTTTCAATAAACAGCTTTCTATTTGCAAGCTAGTTCGAAATTTAAATAAAACCTTTGTTAAGTTACCTCCTTGGTTGCCATGTTTCGGAGTAAAAGATCGTTCCACTTTTAAACTACACGACAGATATGAATTTAGTATGTAATTTATTTGGCCGCTAAACCACGACAGATAAGGATTTTCATACAACTTTAGAAGGCCGCTTCTCGCATGTATTTGGCCAGTACAGCAATTTCGATTTATCTCGAAGAAGGTTGTCAAAATAATGCTCAAATTTCCAAGCATGTTTGAGAAAAAATTATTTAATATACATAAGTATTTTTGAATGAATGCGTTAAATCATTTTCCTCCGTAATTTTTAGGGTTCCGTACCAAAATGGTAAAAATGGAACCCTTATGGTGCGACTTTCTCCGTCCGTCTGTCCGTCCGTCACAGTCGATTATTTCAGTAACTATTAAAGCTATCGACATGAAATTTGGAATAGTTGTGTTTATTAGTGGCCCAACATCATTAAAATAAAAACAAATTGAAAATTATTTTTAGTTTAATTAAAAAAGGGGGAAATCGGGGGTTTGAAATTTCAAAGTATTATAACTATACTGAGTGGGATATCATATGAAACGGCTATACTTCTACATTCTAAAGCAGATTTTTATTTATTTTTATGCATAATAGTTTTTGATTTATCGGGCAAAATGTCGAAAAAAATACCGTCCCCCCCCCCTTATCTCCGAAGTTTACCAATTGAAAAATCTGAAATAATTATGGTCAATAGAAGCTTATGTATATTTTACAGGAAAAATAAAACCAACGCTCTAACTAGCATAGTTTTTTTGATATTAACAATAAACCTCTACAAACAAAGTTAGTTTTGCGGTTCATTTCGTCTTGTTGACCGAGCGAAGCGAAGGTCTCTGAGTCTACTTGGGTGAATTGGCACTTGTCCGTCCGTCCGTCCGTCCGTCCGTCCGTCCGTCCGTCTGTCAGAGCCTTATAACTTCTGAATTACTGAACGTAATTACTTCAAATTTAAATATACTATGTAAACCGATGGCCTCCCGCCGAATATGGCTTAAAAAGTTATAAAAATTTTTATTTCAGGGGGGCTCTCATAGAAGCGAATGCGAAGTAAAATATTTTTTATAGCATTACATAGGGTTGCGGTATATCATTTTAAAGATAATGAGGAACGGAGTCCAAAAATATTTTTTTTTTAATTTTTCCCCTAAAATTGACGAAATGGGGGGCTTTCAAAGTGGTGATTTTCGGACGTCCAAAGATGACCTCAGAACTCCCAATTTTCTGAAAGGCTGAGCCTGAAACTTGATTAATTATTTGAATTATATCCTGTACTTGAACAACAAATACTAAAATTAGATAAATATTATAAGGAAACGAAATTATTTAATTTTTAATGAGCATACGTATTTTTAACAAACTTCACAATGTTGTCAATAGATGGCGCTCTGTACAAATTTATTCGTTTGTGCTTAAAAAGAAAAGGCTGAGCCTGAAACTTGATCACTTATTTGAATTATATCCTGTACTTGAACAACAAATACTAAAATTAGATAAATATTCTAAGGAAACGAAATTATTTAATTTTTAATGAGCTTCACTATTTTTAACAGAACTTCACATAGATGGCGCTCTGTAAGTTTATGGATACCGCGAGGTCTCAGTTCGGGGCGAACCACTAGTTTTTAATACGTCATAAATCGTAAAACTTACTACAGGTTTGTACGGAACCCTCGGTGCGCGAGTCCGACTCGCACTTGGCCGGTTTATTTAAGGTAGACGCGCTGACAGCGTGGATCTATACTCTTTTTACAAAAAACCAAGTAGTTTAATTTTGCATTAAGCAAGTTATTATGGAGTATGTTGGGCGGAGTAAATTGTATGTTTTCCACGAGTGATAACGATGTACGTATTATAATAACAACAGTTTTATGACTGTTTTTAGGGTTCCGTACCCAAAGGGTAAAATTGGGACCCTATTACTAAGACTCCGCTGTCTGTCTGTCTGTCTGTCTGTCTGTCTCCAGGCTGTATCTCATAAACGGTGATAGCTAGAAAGCTGAAATTTTCACAAATGATGTATTTCCGTTGCCGCTATAACAACAAATACTAAAAATTAAAAAAATATATATATTAAGGGGGGCCCCCATACAATAAACGTGTTTTTTTTCGTATTTTTTTGCTCAATATTAAAAACGGTAACAGGTAGACGGTTCAAATTTTCACAGAATATTAACTTGTATATTACCTTTCAAAATAAACTAGTGGTTCGCCCCGAACTGAGACCTCGCGGTATCACAGAGCGCCATCTATTGACACCATTGTGAAGTTCTGTTAAAAATATCATCATCATTAAAAATTAAATAATTTCGTTTCCTTATAATATTTATCTAATTTTGGTATTTGTTGTTCAAGTACAGGATATAATTCAAATAATTGATCAAGTTTGAGGCTTGAGAGTTCAGAAAATTGAGAGTTCTGAGGTCAACTTTGGACGTTAGAAAATCGCCACTTTGAAAGCCCCCCATTTCGTCAATTTTAGGGGGAAAATTTAAAAAAAAATATTTTTGGACTCTATTCCTAATTATCTTTAAAATGATATACCGCAACCCTATGTAACGCTATAAAAAATATTTTACTTCGGATTCGCTTCTATGAGAGCCCCCCTGAAATAAAGATTTTTGTAACTTTTTAAGCCATATTCGGCGGGAGGCCATCGGTTTACATATTATATTTAAATTTGAAGTAATTACGTCCAGCAATTCAGAAGTTATAAGGCTCTGACAGACGGACGGACAAGTGCCAATTCACCCAAGTAGACTCAGAACCCTTCGCTTCGCTCGGTCAATAATTAAATATCAATACAGTAAATATTAAAGGGGGGCTCCCATACAACAAACGTAATTTTTATTTTTAATACGTCATAAATCGTAAAACTTACTACAGGTTTGTACGGAACCCTCGGTGCGCGAGTCCGACTCGCACTTGGCCGGTTTTTCGTATTTTTTTGCTCAATATTAAAAACGGTAACAGGTAGACGGTTCAAATTTTCACAGAATATTAACTTGTATATTACCTTTCAAAATAAATAATTAAATATCAATAAAGTAAATATTAAAGGGGGGCTCCCATACAACAAACGAATTTTTATTTTTAATACGTCATAAATCGTAAAACTTACTACAGGTTTGTACGGAACCCTCGGTGCGCGAGTCCGACTCGCACTTGGCCGGTTTTTTTATCAAAGATTGTTTCTAATTTAATATGGACGACGCATAGATACTAAAGTTAAGATCCCGCTTCGGGCAACATGAACTATGCATTAACCCGAGTTTGCATAAATGCTTGCTCGCTAGCCCACGAAAAATCTTTTAAAAAACAATAATACGATATAAATTTTATCAATCAAGAAGGAATTTAAAAAAAAATACATTAAGAACATTTGAGTTTCAGTTCTAAGTATGGGGACCCCCAAAATTTATTGTTTTTTTTCTAGTTTTGTGTGAAAATCTTAATGCGGTTCACAGAATACATCTACTTACCAAGTTTCAACAGTATAGCTCTTATAGTTTCGGAAAAAAGTGGCTGTGACATACGGACGGACACACAGACAGACAGACATGACGAATCTATAAGGGTTCCGTTTTTGCCAAATTTGGCTACGGAACCCTAAAATCGTCCTAGATGTACGGTACTGCTTAAAAGACATTACAGTGATAGAATTTTGTATTATAAAAATTCTGCTAGTTTCATTCGTTACGCCCCTATCACCCCGCCGCTTTGCTTTGTCTAGATGCCTTCGTTGAACGACTGGTAGGAAAGAACGTAGACTGAGTAAGATATATAGACGCCGCCATATCTCCTTTTCACTCCCACATGAAAGAGATGCAGTGTTGGGATGTTACACAAGATAGAATGAGAAAAAAATATGTGTTTTTCTCTCCCTTTCTGCGTGTCACGGATTTTGTGCCTATTGCATACAAACAAACCATATATTGTGCCGACGCGACGTTTGTATGACGTTTGGGAGGTGTTTCATAGTATTACCTATCCCTTTCGGTTACACGCTGACCCTGATTCTAGAGATTCCTTCTTCTATCGGAAAGAACGTATCATAATATACTGTGGGTATGTTCCGAAATACACTGAGAGCACTGTAAGGTGTGACGTCAGTTTAGTACACTACGAAGCCGTTCCTTTATAGTTAGGTATACTGGTTACTGCTTAAAACGGAACGCAGTCAGCACTGAAAGCACCTTACCTCGAAAACGCCAGTGCTCACAGTACAAAAATGGTGACGATTTATGACGTCATATATTCCCATAGGATACTGCGGCAGTTTACTGTCAGTCCATAACGGAACGATTTTGTCCACAGTAAGAGCACTGAACAGTGCTCGCAGTGTATATCGGAACACACCCTGTGTCTGTGACATACGTTTGGGCCGTAGACTGAGTAAGATATATAGACGCCGCCATATCTCCTTTTCACTCCCACATGAAAGAGATGCAGTGTTGGGATGTTACACAAGATAGAATGAGAAAAAAATATGTGTTTTTCTCTCCCTTTCTGCGTGTCACGGATTTTGTGCCTATTGCATAAAAACAAACCATATATTGTGCCGACGTTTGTATGACGTTTGGGAGGTGTTTCATAGTATTACCTATCCCTTTCGGTTACACGCTGACCCTGATTCTAGAGATTCCTTCTTCTATGGTTTAGGCTGTTGATATTAACCATAGACTATAATTTTTTACTACCCATTTAAGTACTACTCGCCAGCAATTATTAAAAAAAAAATTACTTTAATCCCTAGACCCAAAATGCTAACTTTAGTCCGCCTACGCTAAGCTTTAATGACATCTTTTTAGAGCATGAGAGGTGAAAAAATATTTTCATCCCATGTATTCGAAAAGGACGACTTGGTTCGCCTTTATGTGCGCCCAAAGGTGATGTTTTCTATAAGAAACTTTTAGCGGGCAGTAATGAGTTTTTACATCTCTCATATTCGGTAAGTAGGTCCTTAAGGACCTACTAGCAATACTATTATTACCCCCAAATGGAGCTTGTAGGTGACCAATTAGCGCTCTAGGGTAATAATGTAGCTAGAAAAGCCCTAGGGCGGTAAGTAATTAAAAAAAGTATGATGGTTAGATGTACACGAACTTTTTGAAAGAGTGAAGAGTTTTTTTTTTTAATTACTTACCGCCCTTATCTCGGGCTGCAATTGATGCCTTACAGCCCTTGGCTACTAATCTACTATTAATCCTCTTTATACTCGTAAGTGCGCCGCAATTATAGCGGACGGCTTCCACAGACGGCCCTTCGTTTTGGCTGCCGGTATTAGCGTACGCAAACCTAATAAGTCACAAAGTATTGTACATACGAAAATAAACTTCTATCTTCTTGCTACACGGCGTATTACTTCCGGCCCCGTCCCAAAACTACAAACTGCTCCGTTACAAAACTAAATAAGTAGGCAATAAGGTACGTCATTCGTTGCCAAATTGGTACCTTTGCTCTATTTTGGAACTAGAAGCAACTCTTGGCATTACATTATCAATATCAAGAACGACAATTTATTTTATACCTTAAAACTTAATATGTAAGTTTATTTATGATTTTAACATGTTTCTATTTAAGACATTTTGTCTTCCTAGAAAAGCGCAAAAAAGAAAAATTCAACAGTTGGAACAACGGAGACATGGAGTTGCAGAATATTTTTTTAGACGAAGGTTTGTTATCTGCTCACTTATGTGAGCATAATTCTAGAAGTGGGCGAATAATTAAATTAGTTTAAAATATATTTGTACTCTCTTTAAAACTTGCACGAATAATTAATGGTTAAATGTGTAGAGGTTTCACGAGAGATTTAATGTAATTAGATAATTATAAAACTTGGCCAAACTTAAAGTCAATATTTATTTGATCCGGCCACGATTGCTATCGTTAAGCTAAACACAAAAGTATTCAATAATCGCCGAATCTGTCGGTAACAGACTGGTTTACCAAAGTCAAAATACTCGTATTAATGTTAATAATTCCAATATGGCGATCCCGCCAATGAACTGACCGATTGAAGTATATGGAATTAGTCAAATAGCAACTTAATTAAGTTGCTTAGTAAGTTTAATTAAACCTTCATCAATAAACAAATTATTTTTTCTAAAAATTCAATTCAATTTTAAACGTAAAGCTGACACTTATGTACTACTGCTTAATTATGTGTTATAGAGTATGGTTAAAAATCTAAGTCTTATGAACGTAATTACACTGATCGCAATAGTGATAATGCCTGTATCAATAATAAATTATTTCTAACTGATTATTAAATTGAGGGTCTTCCAAAAGACCTCACACACACATTCACACAGAGATTCACATCCTCGGTTAGTTTTAAGTTTGATAACCATTTTAAAATATAGATTAAAGAAAAAAAGTGCGTTGAAATTTTATGATGTCACAACTGTGAATTTCATACAACTTCCATACTTACTAGAAGTGCGTTTTCAAGTTTGTTAAAGATTTGCTGATTTGATTTGATTTGATTTATTTAATTAAGCAAATCATAAAATTTGCGAGCTATATTCATAACTTATTATCCATACTCATATTATAAATGCGAAAGTGTGTCTATCTGCCACGCTTTCACTGCTTATCTTTTCAACCGATTTTGAAGAAATGTGGTATAAAAATAGGTTGCATGATGCATCCCGGGGAAGGTATTGAACATATTATTATATATGTATTTTTGGATGGATGAAAAAACTCTACTCCTCTTTCTTTCGCGACTATAGCTTTCCATTCTGCACAACTAAATGGATTGCTAGGGAATCTACAAACAACAAAACTTTTAAAGTACCAATATTACTCCATGCATCCCCTTTTTGCCGAAAAATCAATATTTGTTACAATACTTGACACATTGTCACAAACATTGGCCAAACAATAACATTGCATAATAGTTTTTTACTGTTTGAATCTATTTAACTACATAAAAAACATTTACTGATATAAACTTACCGAAAAAAAGATATTCCCTCCGAAGTTTTAGTATTGCGGTGGGAATTAGAACAATTTTTAAAGGAGCACTGCGGCATTTTGACGCCTCGTTATGTTGCCTATGGTTGGACCATACTAATGTCAAATAAGAGCACTCTCGTATTATGTGCTGTTACTTCTCGGGCCCAATTTTAAGCGCTAATCGGAAATCTAGTATAGGTACTAAAATTCTACATCAATGCCCATGGGGTGTCATTACATTACAATTCAAATCACATTTGATTTGAATTTCGAAAGATCCCGCATCCAAAGAAAACTGTTCATTCCTAGTATTGCTTTCTCTCTACGACGTATGACGGCGTCCCTCTCAAGTCTCACATTTTGCTATCTCGTATATAGTGATGGCGTCCCTTTCGCACGAACCACAGAGTAAAGATTGTTGAAAATTCCCGCCAACACTTATTTATTACCAAAATGTTATTGTGCTGTTATTGAAATTGAATATATATTTAACTAGTTGATGCCCGCGACTTCGTCAAAGAATAATTGATTTGATCCCAGAAACTTTTGAAGACAGATATTTAAAAGCATACGAAAATTCCTGCAAGTGAAAAACTACTAAAGGTGCCAATTGCCTAATTTCAGAGGAGGTATCGCTAGTTTCCTTAAAAGACCTATCATTAATTTATTTATTCATTCATTGGCATTTTTAGTTTTTGAAAAAATAGATATAGTTAATAAGATCATAATATTATATTGAATAATCTTTTTACTACCCTTGATTTTTTTTTTAAATAAATAAAAAACGCTTGGGGTTTATCCCGGCGCCCGTGACGTAAGACCTTGCATTACCCCCATGTTGAATAATCTACTATTATAGCGTTACATAGGGTTGCGTTATATCATTTTAAAGATAATTAGGAATAGATAGAATGAAGCTTAAAAATTAAATAATTTCGTTTCCTTATAATCATATTTATCTAATTTTAGTATTTGTTGTTCAAGTACAGGATATAATTCAAATAATTGATAAGTTTCAGGCTCAGCCTTTCAGAAAATTGAGAGTTCTGAGGTCAACTTTGGACGTAAGAAAATCTCCACTTTAAAAGCCCCCCATTTCGTCAATTTTAGGGGAAAAATTAAAAAAAAACAATATTTTTGGACTCTATTCTTATTTATCTTTAAAATGATATACCGCAACCCTACGTAACGCTATAAAAAATATTTTACTTCGCATTCGCTTCTATTAGAGCCCCCCTGAAATATAGATTTTTAAACATTTTTAAGCTATATTCGGCGGGAGGCCATCGGTTTACATATTATATTTAAATTTGAAGTAATTATTATGTTTAGTAATTCAAAAGTTGTAAGGCTCTGACAGACGGACGGACGGACGGACAGACTAGTGCCAATTCACTCAAGTAGACTCAGAGTAGAGTAGACTTATCAATTATTTGAATTATATCCTGTACTTGAACAACAAATACTAAAATTAGATAAATATTGTAAGGAAACGAAATTATTTAATTTTTAATGAGCTTCATTATTTTTAACAGAACTTCACAATGATGTCAATAGATGGCGCTCTGTGATACCGCGAGGTCTCAGTTCGGGGCGAACCACTAGTTATAATCTTTGTCCTACATAATTGACCGAGCGAAGCGAAGGTCTCTGAGTCTACTTGAGTGAATTTGCACTTGTCCGTCCGTCCGTCCGTCCGTCCGTCTGTCAGAGCCTTATAACTTCTGAATCACTGAACGTAATTACTTTAAATTTAAATATAATATGTAAACCGATGGCCTCCCGCCGAATATGGCTTAAAAAGTTATAAAAATCTTTATTTCAGCCCCCCTAGCATGGGCCGAGACAATTTTCTCCCCGAGGAAAGGATAAATTTTTTATTCCTAAATAAATAAATAAAAACGCTAAATAACGGTGGATAAATAGTCCCCCCGAGTCCCCGTGAAATGTCAAACGGGGATAAACTTCTGCTCTCCCCTGTTGCCGTGCTCTGAGAAGTGGATAAGTTAATTTTATCTCTTGTCAGTGGATAAAATCGGGGGATACATTTTTTATCTCCGGCCCATGCTAGCCCTGCAGCCCCCCTAGCATGGGCCGAGACAATTTTCTCCCCGTGGAAAGGATAAAATTTTTATTCCTAAATAAATAAATAAAAACGCTAAATAACGGTGGGTATATAGTTCCCCGAGTCCCCGTGAAATGTCAAACGGGGATAAACTTCTCCTCTCCCCTGTTGCCGTGCTCTGAGAAGTGGAAAAGTTAATTTTATCTCTTGTCAGTGGATAAAATCGGGGGATAAAATTTTTATCTCCGGCCCATGCTAGCCCGGCTGGGAGGCTCTCATAGAAGCGAATGCGAAGTAAAATACTTTTTATAGCGTTACATAGGGTTGTGGTATATCATTTTAAAGATAATTAGAAATAGAGTCCAAAAATATTTTTTTTTTAATTTTTTGCCTAAAATTGACGAAATGGGGGGCTTTCAAAGTGGCGATTTTCTAACGTCCAAAGTTGACCTCAGAACTCTCAATTTTCTGAAAGGCTGAGCCTGAAACTTATCAATTATTTGAATTATATCCTGTACATGAACAACAAATACTAAAATTAGATAAATATTATAAGGAAACGAAATTATTTAATTTTTAATGTGCCAGTATTATTAACAGAACTTCACACTAGTCAATAGATGGCGCTCTGTACAAGTTTATGGATACCGCGAGGTCTGAGTTCGGGGCGAACCACTAGTTTACCTACTAATTTTACATCACGATTAAGCACCTACACGAACCCGGAAGGGGCGAATATGGGCGAATAACAAAAACGACACAGGATTGTCTGACCTATCCGACAGTTTAGTTATAACAATCCTGTGTTGTTATTGTTATTCGCCCATATTCGTACGAAATCGGAATAGGACAAAGTGACAAAGTGGTATTGGTAACTTTGCTCGTAGTGCTCGTAGCTTACGAAAAAAGAGGGTTAACATAAAGACGATGAACAGTATTGCTTAACCCTTTTGACCGGGGTTTAACTAATAATGAAAATATCGCAATAAGATTATCGCTATCGCTATAGGTATACGCTGACCATCGACCACTAAACCTAAACGCTGACGCCCTGTCTATATCTCTTTCTCTGTCTACGCCTTCTGCTCTTATAATTTTTCTGTGCATTTTTCTTATCTTCCCCACCCCAGCCTGCAAAATATTGATATTTGTAATAAAAAAACTACTAATCGATAGATTTTCAATAGCTCAATTCAACTACGTTGTCCTTTAAAATTGCTCACCTTAAATTTTCTAAATAAAAATCAATAAAGTCTTTAAAAAAAATTCATTTATCCATACTTTCAAACTCCTATATCTTTTGATGTATACAATATTTTAAATTATTCAAAGTGTTTAAAAACTGCTCAAGTTGCATTTATAATTGCTCAATTACATACAAGTTACATAATATCAAATAGGCTACGCCAGAAGACTCGCTCCGTCGCCCCTTCAATCAGCTTCACCTACTCGACCTTCGTACCTACGGAGGTAGCCGGCTCGCTTCGCTCGCCACCTCCCCCCTTCGCTCCACTCGGCCTCGTAGGCTCGCTTCATTCAGGACCTCCTTCGCGAGCTTCTGACTTCGCGCTTCATAAAAACACTCTAGGGGTAGGGGTAGGGCAGACAAGACTACGTGGAGTCGAATTTGGCCAATTCGGTTCTGTCCACAGACATAAAAATAGATGTCACACTATTCGACCTAGTCTTCTGGCGTAGCCTATTTGATAAGTAACTTGTATGTAAGTACTTGAGCAATTATTGATGCAACTTGAGCAGTTTTTTAACACTAAGTAATTTAAAATATTGTATACACAGATGTAGTAAACTAAAAAATTCATTTATCTATACTTTCAAACTCCTTTAGCTTTTGATAGTATGTACTACATCTGTGATTGTATACATCAAAAGTTATATGAGTTTGAAAGTACCTAAGGATAAATTAATATATTTTTTTCGACTGTATTGATTTTAAATTAAATAATTTAAGGTGAGCAGTTTTATAGGACAACGTAGTTGAATTGAGCAATTGGAAATCTATCGATTAGTATTTTTTTTATTACAAATATCATTATTTTGCAGGCTGGGGTGGGGTAACTATTTTTCTTTGAGTTTGACCCATGACGTATATTATTATACTCTTTGCCCATGACCAAAATGACCATTCTGTCAGTGACCATTCCATTTCACATTTGAAGTTTTGAACACTTTGAACATGTCTATGCAGATCAGATGATAGACAATACTTATCTATGGATCAGATGCAGAGTGCAGATTTGAGATTGCAGAATGCAGAGTCTGTATGAGGACTATGATTTTTGGACTTTTGTTTTGGCGGTGTTTAGTTTTTAAATTTATAATTCCTTGAACTTGAATAACTTGTAACAAATCGAATAATTATTATATGAATGTAAATGAAATAGATATTAATGTCGGAACTTCAACAAACGCGCAGTGAAGTGAATAACGCTTTCAAACTTAGTGGTTTCACGATGAGACGGGAAGCAAGTACGTTTGTTGCTGAGCAGTTGGCTAGATTATCTCGTCAAGAGCGAAAGAAGATGCTTGATAAACTTATAGCACATCTTTTACACCAGTGTCTTTCGCAGCCCGTGCTGGAAAAGCAGCACGTGGAAGTTGCCTACAGGTACTCCTCTTCAAACTATAAATATAAAGTAAGATAATCTAGGTTACAGTCTGTTTTTAATTTGTTAGAGTTTAGTCTGAGTAAATTTCAAGTTTGTTGAAAGTTGGAATTTACATAAGTAGTTTGCAGCTATTGGAAGTTTAATACTACCGTGTTCCCTATTGTCAGCATTGGTACCTAGTAGTATAAGCATAGGTACTAACCTAAGAATAAGAAAAGCTTCTTTGGTTAATAAACCAACCAATCAAATCCACATACTGACTGGACAATTTCATATAACCATGGGGTCTGAGAAGTTTTTTAGCTGCAGTTATTTTGATCCATTTTTATTGTATGTACTGGCATTACTAAATCACATCACCTTGTGTTACTTTCAAGATAGGTACTAAATTTCTACATCAATGCTTTCAAGCCTTAATGTGTAAGTATACTGTATTACTTACAGGGAATGTTCATCTTCAGGCCTGGAGGAGGCGGAGACGGTGCTCAATATTATAGATGCGTTCAGCATTCCTAAGCTCCTTTATGACAATGAGAGGAAGAGATTCTCTAAGGACACTACTGTTGTCAACCATTTATACCCTGAGCCTAAGTGGAAGGCACAATTTTTAATTGACAGGTACTTATACAACCTTTTTGATATTCCGGTTGAGATAGATTTCTGATGAAGTCACATTCATATTATGTTAGTTTATAAACATTTTTTATCCACTACAAGTTAGCCCTTGACTGCGATCTCACCTGATGGTAAGTGATGATGCAGTCTAAGATGGTAGCGAGCTAACCTGTTAGGGGCATGGCAGTTATATTAAACCCATACCCCTATTCGGTTTCTACATGGCATCGTACCGGAACGCTAAATCGCTTGGCGGCACGTCTTTACCGGTAGGGTGGTAACTAGCCACGGCCGAAGCCTCCCACCAGGCCATAGGTAAATTTGAGGACCTGGAAAGCGACATTTATTTTTTTTACATTTTTATCCTGGAAAATCAAAGAGTCTCTCTTTAAAACCTAAAGCCATGTAGACGAAGTCACTGGCATCATCTAGTACTTAATATCTTGTGATTTATTTATTTGATGAATGCAATCATTCTGTTGATAGATGAGCTTTCACCTTTGTCCACTTAATTTCATGTGTATCTGTATAAAAAGTTGTTTTTCTATCACTGAGTAGCAGCGAGGTACTCATGTAAAGTCTACGATCTAGCCTATCTATTTGGCTTATGAGTAGTTTTATTTTTACCTAAACTTATACTATCTTATGTACTAAGAAATCGTCCATTGATGCATCTTAGTCTTTCTTAACAACTTAAGACACTTTTAACACATGTTTTTTTAGAATTTACACTACACTGTCATTTATCACTATGCACTAACTCAAATGGTTTAGTCCTTTTTAGTCTTTTCACTAGTTTCGTTATGTCGAGCAGCTGAATCGCCTAAACGTTAATGTGATGATGAAACTGATGGTCATGGGCATTTGCAAATTTGGTTATAATTTGTTTGATGTATTCAATACTAGCTTCTGACAACAGTTGACAGCCGAAAAAACAAGCACTAGAACAAACCATGGAGAAGTACAAGGAATTTAACAAACCTCTATATCTAGCATTTATCGATTACAGTAAGGCTTTCGATACAATTAGTCATAACTCAATCTGGGAAGCACTGAAACTCTTCAATGTCGATAGAAAATACATAAACATTCTAAAGAACATATATGCTAACAGTACTAGTAAGGTAAAACTGGAAACAAGAGGTGATCCAATCAAGATTGAAAGAGGCGTGAGACAAGGAGACCCCATCTCACCAAAACTCTTCATAGCTGTTTTGGAAACCATCTTTAGGAAGCTGGACTGGGATCACAAAGGTATTAAAATAGGCAAGAGATACCTAAACCATCTAAGGTTCGCAGACGATATTGTCATACTGGCTGAAACACCAAACACACTACAGGAACTAATATGCTCATTAGCCAACGAAAGCTCCAAGATAGGTCTGGAAATGAATGCAAACAAGACTAGAGTAATGACGAATAGCTATGAAAAACCAATATGGGTCAAGGGCAAATGCATAGAATATGTTAAAACTTATACATATCTAGGAAAACAAGTGACATTTAGCAATACAAATAACGAAGAGGAAATACAAAGGAGAGTAAACATCACATGGCAAAAATATTGGTCACTTAAAGAAATCCTAAAAGGCCACTACTCCCTAAATCTCAAAAAAGTAGTAATGGACACTTGTATATTACCCTGCCTATTATACGGCTGCCAAACATGGGTTTACACTAACAGAACCAAACAAAAAATTACAACTACCCAGAGAGCAATGGAGCGGAGCATACTAGGAATAAGAAAAATTCACAAAGTGCGAAATACAAAAATTAGGGAAAAGACAATGCTGACAGATGCTCTAACACAAGCACTATCACTAAAGTGGCAATGGGCAGGACATATCGCAAGGCTCACTGACGACAGATGGACGATACAAACTACTAACTGGAAAGGACCACCAGGGAAAAGAAAGGTTGGGAGACCATACAAACGGTGGGCGGACGACGTAGCCCAGAATGCTGGCACAAACTGGCTGACCCTTGCCAAAGACCGGGAGCATTGGAAGCAGATGGAGGAGGCCTTTACCCGATATGGGACTACATCTACAACAAATACTACAACAAATAACAATACTAACTAGAATAAGACAAACACTAACACAACTAACACTTATTTCATCTAAAAAGTAGTAATATACAATTGTAAATACCATGGGATTAGAAATAAAAGGCTTATTATTTATTTATTTATATTTATATTTATTCAATACTAGCTGATGTCCGCGACTTCGTCCGCCCGGTTTAAGTCTTTTTGATTCCCATGGGAACTCCTTGATTTTCCGGGATAAAAAGTAGCCATTTGTCACTCTTCAGGTCCTCAACTATATCCATGCCAAAAATGCCATTGCTCCGTTGCGGCGTGATTGAAGGACAAACCAACAACCACAACAACCAGTAAACCAACAAACACACTTTCGCATTTATAATATTATAGTATGATTGGGGTCCCAATGAATATCGTCATTTTTGATGTACCTGTATCCTGTACACAATTAACAATATTCCTGAGTACTTTATTTTGGAACTCTTGCATGATTTGGACGTTGCTCATTTTGGTACCTGTATGTTATTGGTCCAAATGGGCGTCAGGATTGTCTCTATAGCAGGATCTTGTTGTACACAACAAGATCCTGCTATAGAGACAATACATTGACAGCGAGGAATGCCTACCAAGTAGCCAATACATCCAAGATATTATTTAGCTGTATCCATGTAAGGAATTTTAGGACCATTGATGAAAACAGTGCGATACTGTTAGAAGGTATTGTTGTTAGGTAAGAATTAAAATTAATAAATATTTTTTTCCAGGTACATGATAATATGGCAGAGGACAATAAGAAACAAACTATTTGCTAAAGAAACTTTACCATCTATGGAAAGTGAAAACCAATTTCAATTGCGGAAAATTGAAGTATTACAAAGTTCTTCAAGCAGAGTTGATGATGTCATAGTTCTAGGGTTATTGACCCAATTGACTGAAGGAAAGTTTTACCTAGAGGACCCTACAGGTAGTGTACTTCTAGATATGACACAGACAAGATATCATTCTGGACTCTTTACTGAGAGCAGTTTTGTTCTAGCTGAAGGATATTATGACGACAAAGTCTTACATGTAATGGGTTTAGTGTTACCACCGTCCGAAAGCCGAGATACTTCTCTACCATTTTTCGGAAATCTAAACACTTTTGGAGGAAAATCAAAAAGTCTACTGAAAAATTCCCAAAATTTACTAAAAATTGAGCAGGAAAATGAAGATGGGATGATTATTTTTCTTTCTGATGTTTGGTTCGACAATCTTAAAGTTATATCAAAGTTGAAAACTTTATTCTCTGGTTACAATGACTTTCCACCAATAGCTATCGTATTTTTAGGCGAATTTCTATCATGCCCATATGGTTATGAGCATAGTACGCAGTTAAAAGCAGCCTTAAATAATTTGAGTGACATTTTATATCCATTTACAAAGCTAAGACAAGAGTGTAAGTTTATTTTTGTACCCGGCCGAGGTGACCCGGTTGCTCCAAACATTTTACCCAGACCAGCCGTTCCAAACTCTATAACAAAAGCTATAAGAGACAAATTGGGTGATTCTGTCATTTTTACCTCAAATCCATGTAGAATACAGTACTGCACCCAAGAAATAGTTGTTACAAGACAGGATTTGGTGACTAAAATGTGCAGAAACTCAATACATTTCCCTGAGACTGGTGATATACCTGATCATTTGACGAAGACTTTATTAAGTCAGTGTACTTTGTCACCTTTATCTCTGGGTGTGCAACCGGTTTTTTGGAAGAATGCAGATGCATTAACATTGTATCCGATGCCAGATTTGGTAGTGGTGGCCGATCATTTTCAGCCGTATACCAGAATGTACCAGGACTGCCAAGTCATGAATCCAGGCTCATTCCCTCGTACTGAGTATTCCTTTAAAGTGTACGTTCCTTGTTCAAGAACTGTTGAGGACTCGCAAATACCTAATGATGATACTTGAAACTGTAATTGTGACCTGGAGGGATGTTACTGCTATACTATTATAAAATGTTATTATTTTATCAATAAGCTGTATAAACGATAAGTTTTTATTTTCACTACAAGTTAGCCCTCGACAGCGAACTCATCTGCAGCCCTATTCTATAACTCAGTGGCTATCAAAAAATGAATATGATGTATATTTTTAGGGTTCCGTAGCCAAATTTGGCAAAAACGGAACCCTTATAGATTCGTCATGTCTGTCTGTCTGTCTGTCTGTCTGTCCGTCCGTATGTCACAGCCACTTTTCTCCGAAACTATAAGAACTATACTGTTGAAACTTGGTAAGTAGATGTATTCTGTGAACCGCATTAAGATTTTCACACAAAACTAGAAAAAAAACTATAAATTTTGGGGGTCCCCATACTTAGAACTGAAACTCAAAAAATTTTTTTTCATCAAACCCATACGTGTGGGGTATCTATGGATAGGTCTTCAAAAATGATATTGAGGTTTCTAATATCATTTTTTTCTAAACTGAATAGTTTGCGCGAGAGACACTTCCAAAGTGGTAAAATGTTGGTCCCCCCCCCCGTAACTTCTAAAATAAGAGAATAATAAAACTAAAAAAAATATATGATGTACATTACCATGCAAACTTCCACCAAAAATTGGTTTGAACGAGATCTAGTAAGTAGTTTTTTTTTAATAATTTAAAACTTACTACAGGTTTGTACGGAACCCTCGGTGCGCGAGCCCGACTCGCACTTGGCCGGTTTTTTATCCATTGAACTTTAGCTAGGTATGAATTAAAAATAACATTTTCATAGCAAACCTTCAATGGATAAAAATATGTCATTTAATTTTTTTTATAGTCACTAACTTCGAGAATAAGGCGACATTAAGTAATGATGCATTCTAAGATGATAGTGGGCTAACCTGAGGATGGTACCTAAGCACGGCCGAAGCCTCCCACCAGTCCATTTGTAAGACATGACATTTGTATGAAAACTTAGATATCAATTTATATTTCATACAGTGTAAAATTGGAATACTAAAACGTCTTGTTGTCTTGAGGGATCATTAGGAATCAAACCCTGGACATGTTAATTCGTACTATGTCTAATAGGTCATCATGTTTGTTACAAAGTATAAACCGTTTGTGATTTAATCAGTTTGTATTTACATTTTACATTAATAATTGTTAACTTAATTTCTTAGTTGTTAGTAAAATTACCTTCTAAATTAGTAGCCATTTCACATTTCCAAAAACATTGACAAGAATTATAAATAATTTACATAAAAATATGTTATTTTTACCAACTAAACATGTACTTATTTTTTTCTTAAATTGGGTATTTGACAAGTGTTCAAAGAAATTATTTTTTAGTGATTACTAGTGGGCCCGGCAGACGTTGTCCTGCCTTGAAGCTAGAACCCGATTGCAGCGCCCCCTATCGGGTCCAATTGTGAATATAAACCATCCCGGGACCCACACAAACACACTCAAAAAATTCCATCTAAATCGGTCAAGCCGTTCTCGAGTTTTAGCGAGACAAACGGACAGCAATTGATTTTTATTGACCGAGCGAAGCGAAGCCGATGCCCGTGACTTCGTCCGCATGGACGCATGGATTTTTAATTGACCGAGCGAAGCGAAGGTCTCTCAGTCTACTTGAGTGAATTGGCACTTGTCCGTCCGTCCGTCCGTCCGTCCGTCCGTCAGAGCCTTATAACTTTTGAATTACTGAACGTTATTACTTCAAATTTAAATATAATAATATGTAAACCGATGGCCTCCCGAACCGACCGAATATGGCTTAAAAAGTTATAAAAATCTTTATTTCAGCCCCCCTAGCATGGGCCGAGACAATTTTCTCCCCGTGGAAAGGATAAAAAATTTATTCTTTTAAAAAATAAATAAAAACGCTAAATAACGGTGGATAAATAGTCCCCCGAGTCCCCGTGAAATGTCAAACGGGGATAAACTGCTCCTCTCCCGTGTTGCCGTGCTCTGAGAAGTGGATAAGTTAATTTTATCTCTTGTCAGTGGATAAAATCGGGGGATAAAATTTTTATCTCCGGCCCATGCTAGCCCTGCAGGGGGGCTTACATTGAAGCGAATGCGAAGTAAAATATTTTTTATAGCGTTACATAAGGTTGCGGTATATCATTTTAAAGATAAATTAGGAATAGAGACTAGAGTCCACCAGCGGCAGAGGGCACCTGCTGTGGGGTCGCAACAGGAGCACGAGGCCGAGCTGCGGTGCATTCCGCAGTTGGCTCCAGCGGTACAGGGTGTGTGCCGCGCGAGCGGGCCGGTCGGATTGGCTCTGGTGGCGTAGGGGTCGTCTCCATCTCTTCATCCCGCTGAGGGCCCGCGGAGGGAAGGGGGAGAAGGCGGGGTTCTCCTCTCCATCCATACTGTCCTTCTGTAGACACCAAGGCAGAGCTAAAGCGGACCGTGGACCCGCGCGCACTGGACGTTCAAGTGGAGAAGGTGCGTAAGGTAGGGAATGCTGGGGTGGTGGTCCAAACCACCTCTCCTGGAGCCGCAGACCGCCTCAAGAAGGCCGCGCCGCCCACCCTTAGGGTGTCTGAGCCGCGGAAGATTTCGCCGCGAATCTGCCTGCGCGATATTGACGGCAACCCCACGACGGAGGACTTCTTGGCCGACCTACAGGACCAGAACCTGCGGGACACCATATGGTCTATGGAAAAGCTGAGGGCCGAGTGCAAAGTGTTTAAGATGTCTGGGAGACAGCACAACTCCACGACGATGGTTATGGAATGCTCGCCGGCCCTGAGGGAGTTCCTATTAGCTAAGGACCGCATCTACATCCGCTGGCAGGCTACGGAAGCATGCGACTTCGTCCGGGTCACGTGCTGCAACAAGTGCCAGACCTTCGGACACCCCGAGAAGTATTGTAAAGCGAAGGAAGTCGTGTGCGGCAAGTGCGGAGAAACCGGGCACAAGAAAGACACATGTAAAGCCGAGAAGGCTCGGTGCGCCACTTGCTACCGCTTCAAGCGCGAGGCAGAGTCGCACACCACAAACGCCCGGTCCTGCCCCGCCCGACAATACGCAGAACAGAGGGCCGTCGCTACAACAAACTATGGCTGCCCCTAGAGGGCCTCAACTACTGCGCGTCGGACAGCTCAACCTCGGCGGCGCCGCGGTCGCGACGAACGAGCTGCCATCGCTCGCCCGGGGCTTGGGTCTGGACATTGTTCTTGTCCAAGAACAGTACCATCAGACCCCCCCCGGCTTCATCCAGCATGGCGGCTCTGCCAAGGCAGGGCTCCTAGTGGTGTCCCCGAACGTTTCCGTAGTGGCTCTGGGCCATCTTTCCACTTCACACTGCTTCGTGGCGGCGGTCAGCAAGGGCGGGGCGGAAGTCGTTGTAGCCTCTGCCTATTTTCAATACTCGGAGCCCATCGACCCGCATCTCCACCAGCTGGAGAGAGTGCTGGACTCCCTCGGAGGTAAGGGCCTGGTGATCGGAGTGGACGCAAACGCGCACTCGCCCATGTGGCACAGTGAGCCCCGCCACTATACCGGCCGGGGACAGGAGGCGGATCATAGAAGACGCTCTGTCGAGGAATTAATATCTGCAAGAAGGCTTGCCCTAACTAACGTCTCTGGCCAACCAGCGACTTTCAGTGGCCCCAACGGGGAATCTAATATAGACCTAACTATAACTACCAGGAACGTGAAGGCCACGGAATGGCGAGTGCGCGACGGAGCATCATCCAGCGACCACCGCCTCATCACCTATTCCATTGCCTGCGATTGCGGGCGTCGAGCTGCAGAGTGCGCCGAGCTTGTCGACGGTGGACCACCGAGGTTCCGGGAAAATGGGGTGGACTGGACCCGATTCCAATCGACGATCAGTGCGAGAGTGGGGCTCCTGGACGGGCGGAGGAACGCTTCTGCTCTGGCCAGAGAGCTCACGGATGTTGTGGTGCGGACTGCGCATGAGTGTTTGGGTGTGCGTGGAAGGAGCCGGGACACCGGCTATGAGTGGTGGAACCCGAGGCTGGATGCTATGCGCAGAAAGGTTAGCAGCCTTCGCTGCGCATGGCAGAGCACCAGGAGGGTGGGTGGCGATAGGGAAGAGAGAGCCAAGGACGCATTTCATGCAGAACGCAGGAGGTACCGGCAGCTGATGGTGGAGACGCAGAACAGCTACTACCTCCGAGAGGCCGAGTCGGGGAACGCCGACCCTTATGGTCAGGCGTATCGGGTTGCTTGCGGGAGGTACCGTCCGCCCGCCAACGTCATCAACGGCATCAAATATGCCGACGGCCACTCGGAGAGTGTCGGCGAGGCCGTGGACAACCTGTTGCATGCCCTCTGTCCGGACGACGATCTGTCCAAAGACACGGCGTACCACAGGGAAGTCCGGTTAGCGGCCTCCGTTATCCCGACTGGCTGCGACGCGACTCCACTTAGTCGGGACGGTCTGCAGGCCATAGTTAGGTCTTTGCCTAACACGGCCCCGGGAATCGACGGGATCACTGCGAGAATGGTCAAGCGCGTGTGGGCTGCGGCCTCCGCGGAGCTTGTTTGGGTGTACGGTAAGTGTGTCGTGGAGGGGGTTTTCCCTGACGTTTGGAAGGACGGCAGACTTATCGTGCTACCCAAGGGGAATGACAAGCCGCTGACTGACCCCAAGGCGTATCGCCCGATCACGCTCCTCCCTGTATTAGGCAAAATTCTAGAACGCGTCCTACTCCAGTGTGCGCCCCAGATCGCGATGGGGATCTCTCCCTGTCAGCATGGATTCACTCCGGGCAGATCGACCGTCACGGCATTGAGCGAGATCCTTAGCACTGCGAAAACTACTGAAGCGAATTACGTGAAGGCGATCTTTTTGGACATTTCCGGCGCGTTCGACAACGCCTGGTGGCCCATGATAATGCTGAAGGCAAAGCGGGGCGGATGCCCGCCTAACATCTACCGCATGCTTGCTGATTATTTCAGCAGACGCAGAGTAGGCATGTTCGTGGGAGACCAGGTGCGGTGGAAGGTGTCGACCATGGGTTGCCCGCAGGGGTCGGTGCTGGGTCCCACTCTGTGGAACGTCCTGCTCGATGACTTGCTTCGGTTGCCGCTCCCGGGTGGGGTTAAAGTAGTAGCGTACGCGGACGACGTCACGGTGCTGATCGAGGCGGCCTCGAGGCGGAAGATCGAAACGGCTGCGGCCGAGTCGATCTCCCTCTTTGAGGGCTGGGCCCAAAGGAACCGCCTCTCCTTCGCCCCTGCGAAGTCGCAGATGGTGACCCTCAGAGGCAGGCTCCAGCGGGCGCCGGTCATCAAGCTCGGCGGTGCATCGATCAGGGCCGTGCAGTCGGCTGTCGTACTGGGCGTCACAATCGACTCAAGCCTGTCCTTCGCCGAGCATGCGAGATCGATCGGAGAACGAGCCGCTAACTGCTTTGGGAAGATGTCGCGAGTGTCGACCTCTTCCTGGGGCATTTGATATCCAGCGTTGCGGATTCTCTATTACGGCACCTATGTAGCATCGGTCACGTACGCTGCGGCGTGTTGGGCCGAGAGGGCGTCGCTCTATGTCGTGCGGACGTCGTTGGTCCGGTCCCAGAGGCCAGCTTTGATCCTCTTGACCAAGGCGTACCGATCGAACAGTGCCGCGGCCCTCGCTGTCCTGGCGGGGGTGTTGCCGGCGGACCTGGAAGTGATCCGTGCTGCCCGGGTAGATGCGGCGCGCAAGACCGCGGCCAAGGGTGAGTTGAGCAGGCGTAAGCGTGAAATTGGGTCAGCTGTTGTGGCAGAATGGCAGGAGCGTTGGGCAAACGAGACGAAAGGGAGTGAGCTGCGTCGGTTCTTCCCGGACGTGGCTGGTCGGCTCAGGGCAACCTGGGTCGCACCAGACTATGAGACCTCGCAGGTTCTGACAGGCCACGGGTGCTTCAACAAGCGCCTGCATGAAATGTGTCTCGTTGCGAGTGGAGAATGTGTTTGCGGGCTGGCGGAGGAAAACCTCCACCATGTCCTGTGGGAATGCCAGGTGTATGAAGACCTCCGGTGCGCCCTGCTGGACGGGGTCGTTCGGGAGGAGGAGGGTCCAGTTTACTACCAGGATCTCGTTGCTTCGGGAGAAAACTTCGGCAAGCTGCGGGAGTTCGCGCACCATTGGCATAAGAGGCGGAACAGCTTGGCACCGTGATCGTGGACCGTTAGGTGGTGAGAGGATCCGGACCGCATGGAACGCGGGGGATCTGCGTTTTTGTGTACGTCTGCCCCAGAAAGGGGAGAAAGACTCAAGGGACAAGGAATGAGATAAAGAACTTGTAGGGAGTCAAGAAAGCGCCCCGGGAAAACGCCAAGAGCAAGTACCGAACGGGCGCTCTCCCGCGATTCGGCCCATATAACCGCGAGGTTGGTGGGGCCATGGGAGGTGGTGGGTTGTCCTTCTGTAGGAGATTCCCGCTGTGCCCTCGTGGTGAACGGACGTGTCTCGCGTGTGCTCCGTTTGAAAAATCATTTTTCACGGTTTTTCTTCGAGTTTCCCAGTTTTCTTTTTATATATTTGTGTGTACAGTGTAGTGCTATCAATTGTGAAAAGAAATTTTGTGGAATAGTGGATTTTTCTATGTGTTTAGACGTTTTTAACGCGCACGAGATAGGACTCCAGTAGTTAAGTTATTTTTAGGTTTTCCCTCGGGAAATACCTGGCGCAGGACCTTTGTGACGACTTCCGTCTCTTAACGCCTGTTTTTCAGGACGTTTCTAGTGTTTAGTGCATAGATTAATCTAGTTTACAGTGTAGTGTAGGCAAATCATAACCTATAAACCACGTGTTTTCTACGCACGTGGTCGTATAGGTTATGCTTTTAGATTAGGTGTGTGATAGCTGTGGAAGTTTCCATTAACAGTGACAGTGACACTTTTACATAGTGGTTTCCACGGCGAGCGATAGGTGTCGCGCTATTGACACCTGTCAAAGTCAGAGTCAAGTCACATTGACATTGACATTGACACTGACATCGACATCGACAGTGACATTGGCAGTGACATTGACAATTTCGGGCGGCTCAATTACGTTTCACTTTGATAGCGATTATCACTGTGAATAGTAACCACAGAGGCCACCGCACAATGCGTCGTGGATAGGTGGTGCAGTGCCACCACCTGCAGGTCCTGTCTCGCGACGTAAATCGCCGCCTTAGGAGCCATCCCAAATTCCAGGATGACTGGCCCCCCCTGCTGCGCCTGCGAGTAATGTTCTTGCAGAAGAACGATGTCGAGGCGCAGCTCCGTGGCCAGCGATGGCAGCTCCTTGGTGGCCAACGCCGACCCGCCGAGGTTAATCTGCCCGATCCTGATGGTTCTACTGGCCATAGTTGGTGTTGTTGACCGACCGGGCTTCAGCGTGCTGGCGGGCAGGGCAGGCGGCATCTGCTGTCTTGTGGTGCGCCGCGTCTGGCTTGTTGAAGCGCCTGCAGGTGGCGCAGCACTCCGTGGCAGCCGAGCAGTCCTCACGCCTATGCCCGGAGGCGCCGCATCTCCCGCAGAACACCTCTGTCGCTCTGCAGTATTTCTCAGGGTGCCCGTATTGGTGGCACTTCCTGCAGCAAGTTACCGACAAGAAGTCCACCACTTCTATCACCTGCCAGTTGATATACACCTTCCCCTTGGCAAGGACAGCCTCTCTAAGATGCGGGGAGCACTCCAGAACCACCGTGGTGGTTCCTCTCCCTCTCTTCTTAAAGGCCAGCTTGCTCTGGCTGCGCAGGCGCTCCATGGTCCACTCTGTGTCGACGAAGTTTTGTTCCTGGAGCGCCTTATATATGTCCTCCATGTCGCCTTCTCCGTCGATGTGCCGCAAACTGACCAAGGGGGATCGCCTCTTTGGCTCCGTGACGCGGAGGGTTGCGGGCGTTGCCTTTCTCAGCTTCTCCGCCGATGCCTCACTCGTAGTCTGAAGGACGACTCCTGCATTTCCAATCTTGCGCAGCCTTTCCACTTGGACTTGGATCTCCTGGGGCTTAATGGACTTCTTGAGCTCCGCTTTTGTATCCTCCGCCGATTTGAAGGCCGCTGCGTGCTCCGGTGCGGGGTAAAACGCCAGAACGGGACCCCGAATTGCTGGTATCGGAATGGGTTCCGCGTTCTTGGAGGTCTTTAGCGCCGATGCATAACTGAACGGTGCGGCCTGGCCAGAGGAGGGAGCGGCATGAGGGGCTCCCATCTGGGAAGCCGCCTTGACCCGCAGGACTTCTTGTTCAAGTTTCGCGACACGAAGCTTCTCCTCGCCGAGCTCAACCTCTCTTTCACTGAGGCGCAGGGTTAGTGCCGCGACCACCGCCAAGATGTTGCGACAGCCAGTCGATATTACATTTGTCGCATCCTTATTCAGCCGCGATGTATGCGCCGTGACAGTGGACATCACAACTTCCAGGTCCCGATGCACCCGGTCCATTAGATCCGCCTTCGACGCGCCGAATAACGAGTCCTCATCTTCACTGGCCGTCTCGCTCGGGGCGGCTTCAGGGGTCAAGGGACGGCTGCTGGTCCGCGGGATCCTCATAGAAATCCCAGCTACTGCCGGCGCCTGAGCGCGGGGGGCAGCAGCTGGTGCTGGTGCTGGTGGTGGTGCTGCTGCTGCTGCTGCTGCTACTGGTGGTGCTGCTGCTGCTGCTGCTGCTACTGGTGCTGCTGCTGCTGCTGCTACTGGTGCTGCTGCTGCTGGTGGAACGGGTGGCGGCACGTGGACGGGCCGGCACATCCGCACCACGTCCACCGGGCGGCGTTCCTCCGGTGACGTCAGAGGCCGCTTTTGTCCAGTAGGGGGCGGCGCAGTCGGTGCAGTCACTGATGTTGACGGGGGGGTGCTGTGCGGACGGGTCTGACGAGCGGGCACCGGTGGCGTCATCGCCATGTCTTCATCCGCTAGCTGCATCCTCTGCGGTGGCCCCAAGCCGGACGGCGGCGTTCGCGCTAACGATGCGCGCGGGGCGAAGGGGGAGGAGGCCGCGGCCTCCTCCTCTCCGTCCATGCTGACCTACACTAATACTAATCTAATAAGAGAACTACCACTGATATTAATAACGATAACACCAGGAGAACAAAATATAAATAAAATTAAAAGTTATATCGCCGATGCAATCGGCAGAATCGATCTGCAGTACAGTGCCGCAGAAACTGCCTTGGCGTACACCGTGAATTATTCTGTGTGTGTTCCGTTATAAGCACTGCGAGCACTGGCAGTGCTCTTTACTGGGGGCTTTCAGTGCTCTCAGTGTATTTCGGAACGCACCCAATAATAGTCTGCGGTCTGTGACGGACACCAGACAAACAAAACTGACAGCTGACAGTTGCCTGCTGAATTGACAATTGACAATTGACAATTGACAATGCCAAACTGTGACAGTCCTCTGACAGATGGCAGTGATCTTGACACCTGTCAGTTAACAACACGCACTTCACTTCAATGTCAATGTCAGACCGCTGCCAAAGTGACAGCGACCAAAAAGTCTATGCAGCCCCACAGCCGTCAATTGTTCCTCGGGGCTACTTACTGAACCTAAAAACATAACCTACAAGACCACGTGCGTAGAAACACACGTGGTTTATAGGTTATGATTTACCTACACTACACCGTGAACTAGATAAAACTAAACACTAGACACTAGACGTCCTGAAAACAGGCGTTGGGAAAACGGAGCCGCCACAAATGGTCCTGCACCAGGTATTTCCCGAGGGAAAACCTTAAAAATAACTTAATTACTGGAGTCCTATCTCGTGCGCGTTGAAACGTCAAAACACATGGAAAAATCCACTATTCCACAAAATTTCTTTTCACAATTGATAGCACTACACTGTACACACAAATATATAAAAAGAAAACTGGGAAAACTCGAAGAAAAACCGTGAAAAATGATTTTTCAAACGGAGCTCACGCGAGACACGTCCGTTTACCACGAGGGCACAGCGGGAATCTAACTATGGCCAGTGAAATCATCAGGATCGGGCATATTAACCTCGGCGGGTCGGCGTTGGCCACCAAGGAGCTGCCATCGCTGGCCACGGAGCTGCGCCTCGACATCGTTCTTCTGCAAGAACATTACTCGCAGGCGCAGCAGGGGGGGCCAGTCATCCTGGAGTTTGGGATGGCTCCTAAGGCGGCGATTTACGTCGCGAGACAGGACCTGCAGGTGTTGGCACTGCACCACCTATCCACGACGCATTGTGCGGTGGCCTCGGTGAGTGCTGGGAGTGGGCAGAACCTTTACGTCGTGTCCGCCTACTTCCAGTACTCTGAAGACATCGAGCCGCATCTCCTGCAGCTGGAAGGGGTGCTCGAACGCCTACACGGGAAGAGGGTGATCATTGGGGCTGATTGTAACGTCCACTCGCCACTGTGGTTTAGCGAGCCCCGCCACTACATCGGACGCGGGGCTGACACGGAACGCCGACGGCAGCACATGGAGGATTGCATTGCAGGAAGAGACCTTGTCCTCCATAACCAGGAGGGACAACCCAGCACCTTTTTGGGCCCAAACGGCGAATCGAATATAGACATTACCCTGGGGACAAGGAGTGCTGCCGTCCGGGACTGGATAGTCCATGATGGAGTCAGCTCCAGTGATCACCGGGTCATCACCTTCTCCGCCGTCAGTGGCCGTGTGTCTAGGGCCGCGGCGTGCGTTGAGTCCGAAGGGGGGGAGCCGCCGAGGTTTCGGGGGACCGGGGTGGACTGGGACCGATTCCGTGACACCATCAGTGAGCGAATGGGGAACTTGGATGTGAGGTAGCCGGCGTCTGAGCTCGCTAGGGACTTCACAGATGCAATCGTGCGCTCCGCGTACGAGTGCCTGGGAACTGCCCGCAGGCGCAAGGACGTCGGCTACGAGTGGTGGGATGAGCGACTGGAAACCGCGCGCAAGAAGGTTGCCCGCCTTCGTTGCGCGTGGCAGAGCAAAAGGCGTATAGGAGGCGAGCGCGAGGAGCGTGCGAGGGCCGAGTTCCATGCGGAACGCCGCAAATACCGGAAGCTGATGGAAGAGGTGCAGAACGAGTGCAACGTCCGCGAGGCGGAGACCGGTAATACAGACCCCTGGGGCCAGGATTACCGGATTGCCAGTGGCAGGTTCCGCCCGCCAGCTAACGTACTGAACGGCGTAAAGTACCTCGAGGCCCATGCGGAGAGTGTTGACGAGGCTGCGGACGGTCTGTTGGGTGCGCTCTGCCCTGATGACGATCCGTCTAAGGACACAGACTACTACAGGCAGGTCCGGGTCGCCGCGACGCTCATTCCGTCGACCTGCTCTGCGCCTCCTCCAAGACTGGAGGATCTGCGAGGAATAGTTAGGCGACTGCCGAACACCACGCCGGGTCTCGACGGGATCACTGCGCGGATGGTGAAGCAGGTGAAGGTGAAGCATGGGAAGACCCGGCGGCGGACCAGACGGAGCGTATAAAGACGGCCGAGGATACGAAGGCGGAGCTAAAGAGAACAATTAAACCCCAGATCATAGAGGTACTAGTAGATCGCGTGCGCAAGGTTGGGAATGCGGGCGTCATAGTCCAGACGCCGAACCCTGCAGCGGCGGAGAAGCTAAGAAGCACCGCCCCACCGACTCTCCGAGTCACAGAGCGGCAGGTCCCCGCGGTTGTGCCTGCGGAACCTGGACGGCGACCGCTCGGAGGCGTTCGTATTTGACTGCCTATTTGAGCAAAACAGCGATATAGATTGGAGCGTGGAGAGGCTGAAAAAGGAGGCGTGCCTTTTCAAGCGTAGGGGTCGCCAGGCAGATACAACCACATTCATCGTGGAGTGCTCCCCAACCTTGCGCGACGTGCTGGTGAGACTCGAGAGAGTTTACATCGGCTGGCAGAGAGTGGAGGTGCACGACCACATTGGGGCGACGTGCTGCCACAAGTGCCAACAATTCGGGCACCCAGAAAAGTACTGCAGGGCCCCGGAAGCAACTTGCGGCAGCGCGGCGAAAACGGCCACCGACGAGACGCCTGCAGGGCGACACAGGAGAGATGCGCCACCTGCCACAAGTTTAAGCATGCCGGCGCGGAGTCGCACACTACTACGGCGCGCGACTGTCCTGCGAGCCGGTATGCAGAAGAAAGGGCGCTAGCTACTACCAACTATGGATGCCCTTAATCACGTTAAGATCGGACTGCTGAACCTGGGCGGGTCAGCAGTCGCCACCCAGGAACTGCCAGCGCTGGCCCGTGAGCTGCGCCTGGACATCGTTCTTGTCCAAGTACAGTATCCTCATGCGCAGCCAGGGCTCGCCCTCATCCAATTCGGCGCATCTCCCAAGGCAGGAGTGTACGTGGCCTCAAAGAGCATTGGTGTGGTCGCCCTGCAGCACCTATGTAACGAGCACTGTGTGGTGGCCACCATCGCTGTTAGAGCTGGAGCCGTGGAGTATGTGGTCGTGTCGGTGTATTTCCAATACTGCCAGCCGATGGACGGCCATCTGCTCCACCTGGAGAGGGTCGTCACGAGCCTGGAGAGTGGGCGGAGAATAACCATAGGCGCTGATGTGAACTCGCACTCGTCAATGTGGCACAGCGTGCACAGACATTACACAGGACGGGGTCATGAGGCCGACCATCGCCGCCGGAGTATGGAAGATTTCATATCGGATTCGCCGTTCATAACCAACCAGACCAGCCATTTACATTCAGCGGACCAAACGGCGAGTCCAACATCGACGTGACGCTAACGACGAGGAACGACAGACTCGATCATTGGCAGGTACACGACTCTGTGTCAAGCAGCGACCACCGCTTGATCACGTATGTAGTAACATCCGGTACGCGAAGAGCAACAGCGTGCGCCGAGCCGGCGAAGTTTGGGGTAAGTGGGGTGGATTGGGACAGTTTCCGAGCGACGATCGGGTCGACTTTTAAATCGGCGGACGACACTAAGCCGCCGAGAAGAAGGTGAAGCCGCATGAGATCCAGGTGCAGGTGGAGAGACTACGCAAGGTTGGGAACGCAGGTGTGGTGGTGCAAACCACCAGCGAAGCGTCTGCAGAAAAGCGTTGCGTGCGCTCTGCCCTGATGACGATCCGTCTAAGGACACCTTGCCTACCACAGGCAGGTCCGGGTTGCCGCGACGCTCATTCCGTCGACCTGCTCTGCGCCTCCCCCAGGACTGGAGGTTCTGCGAGGAATAGTTAGGCGACTGCCGAACACCGCGGCGGGTCTCGACGGGATCACTGCGCGGACGGTGAAGCAAGTGTGGATCGCAGCATCGGTGGAGTTCCACTCCGTATTCGCGAAGTGTGTGGAAGAGGGTGTGTTTCCCGACGTGTGGAAAGAGGGCCGACTCGTTGTTTTGCCCAAGTCCAACAATTAGCCGTTGACGGATCCGAAGGCGTACCGACCTATCACTCTTGTCCCAATACTTGGTAAGATTTTAGATCGCGTTTTACTGAAGTGCGCCCCTCAGATCTCGGATTGCCAGCATGGTTTCACTCGAGGGAGATCGACAGTCACGGCGCTGCAGTCAATGCTCAAGACTGCTGTTGAAACCGATTTTAAATACGTACTGGCACTATTCTCATACATCTTCGGAGCCTTCGATAACGCCTGGTGGCCCATGATTCTGCTAAAGGTCAAACAGCGTGGCTGCCCGCAGAACATTTACCGCCTGCTTTCGAGTTACTTCGTCAACAGGCGTGTCGGGCAGTTTGTGGGCAATCGGATCATGGAATCGGGCAATGGAAGGCTTCCATCTCTATGGCTTCCACAATGGCGTGTCCCCAGGGGTCGGTGCTGGGCCCCGCGCTGTTTTGGGTCTCGCGACCATGACGACAATGTTGATCTGCCCGGAGTAAACCCATGCTGACAGGGAGAGATCCCTATCGCGATCGGTGACGCACACTGGAGTAGGACGCGTTTTAAAATTTTGCCAAATACCTACGGTTTGTCGTTCCCCTTGGGTAGCACGAAAGGGGAAAACCCCCTCCAAGACACTCCGTACACCCAAACAAGCACCGCGGAGACTGCAGCCCACAAGCGCTTGACTATTCTCGCCGTGATTCCGTCGATTCCTGGGGCCGTGTTAGGCAATGACCTAACTATGGCCTGCAGACCGTCCCGACTTAAGTGGAGGCGCGTCGCAGCCGGTCGGGATATAACGCAGGCCGCTAACCGGACCTCCCTGTGGTACGACAGATCGTCGTCCGGACAGAGGTTAGCTAAAAGGGGTCGTGGATATTGTCTTTTCGGAGATCCTCTATAAAATAATTAATAACTAATAATCACTAAATAATAATTTTTTGACTAGTAGTCAAATACCCACTAATGCTGAAAGTCGCTATGCTTTAATGCTGAAATTAAGCTAAGTTTCAGTTGAATATGTCACTTACCAATACGTGACCATAGGCCGTACCTATTAGGTTGCAATTGTATTTGTTACAATTTTAATAAGTAATATTTTGTTTATATTTTGTCACGTCATATACCTAAGTAAGCATTATTTTAGTTAGCACTACATGTTATTTACAAGGTTTCCCCCATTTCAATGTACATAATTTTTTAGTATATAAGCTTAGGATTAATCTGTAAATATATGCCATTTAAGATCGAGTCTGTGCGTATTAATTCTGCCCCAACTCGCAACAATGTACACGCAATCCGCAACATTGAACAAACTTGGAAGGCGCGCCCTGCTGTGTGCCAAGAGGCAAACCCAGACCACAACACGGGCTGTGCACAGTGTGTCGAGACGAAACATTATATTATGAGGACTTATTCCGTGCATTATTAAGTCTGTGATATAAAGCCGTGTTGCTCGAAATACGTTCTATTAATATTTTTTTCATAGGTAGGTACCTATAACCTGCATTGAAAATGCGAGTTTATGCCTGTTGAGCCACCCGAAACTAGACTAATTTGAGACGAATACGTCATGCCCTCCTTTCAATCCTGTCAGAGTATCTTTTGTTTATTTCAAACCTGTAATACTTAATTGTCATTTTAACCATGGAAGAAGGAATTACGACTGCCGTCTATTTTAACCAACAACTGAACTGACAGATAACATATTTGTAAACAACAACCTGGTAACTAAATTAAATAAGAAATACAATTTTAATAAAACTCGCACTTTCAATGCAGGTTATAGGAAAAATTTAGTGTGTGCCGCGGGATGAAACACGATTTCAGATTTCGGGTGATGTCTGCCTGAGCGAAGCGAGGGCTGGCATCACCCGAACTTCACCCTCGTCTGAAATCGTCTTGTTTCACCCCTAGGCACACAATATGCTATTATCAGATCCAATATAAATATAGATAGATATAGAGATAGATAGATCAGATTAAGGTCGCGCCAGATTGCATTGCAACACACTACAACACGTAGGTATCTAATGTTTGCCCGAGTTTGCCTATGACAGAGCAGAAGTGGAACTCATGATTAATAATTATAGGCTAATAAAAGAAAATTTTCGAAATATATTATAATATATTGTGAATAGTAAATGTCGAGATAATCATATCATGTAGGTCAGGTCTCGACGTATCACTCACACGGCAATGCGTATTAATTTCGTTAATATTATTTTTTCTTGTGTATCTACTCAGTGGACAGAGTCCTTACTTACGTTTAACTAAGTTTGCTCTATGCACCTATTCTTACAAGTAGACAAGTACTTTACAAATGAAATTAACTCAAAAGTATAATTGACTTGTTAGATAAATAAATACAATTAAAATAAATAATATTTACTTAACATACATTCACTTAACCTGATCTTTAACTGTAGTACAAACTATACTAAACTAGTGGTTCGCCCCGAACTGAGTTACTTGTGTTACTCTGCCTAGAACCTCACTAAACTGATTACGATAAAAAATGACAACAAAACAGTTACAAAATCAATACATATAATGTATTAAGATGACCTTAATGATTTTTCAACAAACTAGATAGGTATAAGATAATATTATCTTTGTTACAATACTTACCTATTTTCTTTGGACAGATTCGTTGAGATAAGTAGATAATTACTGTATTTTACTGCTATTTATAATCCTCTAAAAGTTACTATAAATGTTAAGTACCTAATATAATTCATAAATTGGACGGAAACTTTGATCATTTCGATTCTTGAATACTTTTTTGTTACAACTGACTTCGAACCCTGGTACATAAATAAGTGCCGATATGTCGCTCCAATCTTCTAGTAGCTAGGCTCTGAGTTTGCAGGGAATTACTGGCTAGGTAGGTTCAACCGCAGGCTCAGAGTGACGTAGAGATTTGTAGCGACTTCTACATTCAATACTTAATCGAATACAGAAACAATTCCTAAAATTTGAGAACATCTTGAATTTCAAGTACCTAATGTGAGGTTCTTTATTTTATCCAGGCATCAACGTCAATCGTCGAAAAACCGCTCTAATTATTGAGGTGCCCTCAAATTTTAGGTGGTTTCCGTGATAAGTTAAGTTAAAAACTAAGCGCCCATCAAGTTGTTGTAAGTGCTGCCGATGGGAGCCAGAGCCACGAGGCAGATCATAGCTATAACGAACAGCAGGATGATTGGTGCGTACACTCCCAGCAAGTGCTTCCTGAAGCCCGAAAACTGGAAACAAAAGAGAATTATAAGTCATAAATCATTTAAAACATTTTTAAATTTAAGCCACATACATTACATTTACATTCCGCCATATTGAATTTAGTGTGACGTCATTTTATTTTTCGTATTCTTCATAACAATCCCTTTTAATTGATACCCATATTATGGGGGTGCATAAAAAATAACTAGTCCGCCATCTTTGGAAGTCCGCCATATTGGATTTAGAATGGCGTTACTTAGCTATCCATGCAGTCATCCAAACTAAACATGTTCACAAAATTTTAGCTCAAACGATTGACGCGAAGCGAGTAGGTAAGTAGGTATGTTCAATAATGCTATCTGTTTACAACGCTTCGCTGCCTTCTCCGTATCGTGCGAAACGAAATTAGACAATTTTGGTCTCATTAGATTCAGTACACCTTAATCTAGGCTCGTACGTTTTATTTTTTTAGTATTTTAGTTTAGTTAAATTTAAAAAAATTAAAATACTCGAGGAAGTTTTTAGGTCAAAAATATGGATATGTAGACGCTAATAACTTTTAACCTATGCAATATTTCTTTACAATTAAAACGTACGAGCATAGTTCTTCATTGTATCTGCGACATTTCTAAAAAAAACCGGCCAAGTGCGAGTCGGACTCGCGCACCGAGGGTTCCGTATAAACCTGTAGTAAGTTTTACGATTTATGACGTATTATAAAAAAACTACTTACTATAGATCTCGTTCAAACCAATTTTCGGTGGAAATTTGCATGGTAATGTACATCATATATTTTTTTAGTTTTATCATTCTTTTCTTTTCATTTTACCACTTTGGAAGTGTCTCTCGCGCAAACTATTCAGTTTAGAAAAAAATGATATTAGAAACCTCAATATCATTTTTGAAGACCTATCCATAGATACCCCACACGTATGGGTTAGATGAAAAAAAAATTTTTGAGTTTCAGTTCTAAGTATGGGGAACCCCCAAAATTTATTGTTTTTTTTCTATTTTTGTAAGAAAATCTTAATGCGGATCACAAGAATACATCTACTTACCAAGTTTCAACAGTATAGTTCTTATAGTTTCGGAAAAAAGTGGCTGTGACATAAGGACGGACAGACAGACAGACAGACAGACATGACGAATCTATAAGGGTTCCGATTTTGCCAAATTTGGCTACGGAACCCTAATTATGAAAATTGGACAATATTTACGGGAAGAAAAACGTTATCGCTTTTTGTATGAAAATTTACAACTAGACGATCCTCTTAAGATTCAGTTGCCTATTTAAGATTTGACCTGAACAAACCCACAAAAATTGCAAATGAAATAAAAGTTTTGAAAATTATTACCTACTTAAGTATCTAGATATGAAGTATGATAATATCTAGATAATAATTGTTAAAAATGATGTTGATAATGGCCGGTTTGTTCAGTAGATACACATCTCGAAAGAGGTTTGATGAAGAACCATAAAAGTCAGAGAGAACAGTAAAATTAGATAAAGTGCGATTTATACTTAAAATTATTGTTGGTTTCCCTTTTAGTGAAACAAAACCTTGGTTAAGTGCAGTGAAAGATTATAAGTGCAAAGTGATTGAAAATGCAAGATTGAAGTGAACACTATGAGATGTCGCAAAAGTGCATACCTACTTAATCAGGAAAATGAAAAAGCCTAAGTCCTAGTACCTATCCATAAAAGAAATTGAGTAGTGAACAAGGGAAGACTCGTCATATTACACACGAATTAATTTAATCTGAGCCCCGCAGAAAATTAAAACCAAAGAACATGGCAGTTATAAAAGTAGGTATAAGGTAGAGAAAAGAGTAAGAATATAGAAGATGAAAAGAAAAGTAAAGCAGGAGTGAGTTAGAGGAGAGGAGGAAATATTATCTAGTTCACCGGAGAATATGAAGTGCTTCAGATAGTCAAGCATAAGCATAGATAGTATAAAGGCTAAGAAAATGACGCACTAAGTGAAAAATTAAAAACGCAGAAAAAGCTGTTAAGCTTAATTAGGGAGAGTGAGGAGAATAAGAAAAAGAGGTGCTTAAGAGAAGAAGAGATTGAGAATGAGAGGGTCCTTTCTCACCGGAGCATCGGAACTCCTGTCGACCGCAGTGACTTGTCGGGACTGGCCCAGCATGTCTTTCATGGGGAAGGAGTTTACTCTGCCGTTGCTTATTCGACCCTCGGATACGCATACCGTCAGCTAAAAATATAACAATGGTTCACTCCTCACACTCGTCAAAAAAGTCGACAGAAAGTGTAAAAAAAAAAAAATAACTGCAGAAATTATTGATTTTAAGCATGTGCGATTTCACTCGTAAGAAAGTGTTCGCCAATAACATTCAGGACTAAGTCGATTTCTTAAAAAAAAAACAAAGAATGTGAGCAAAAATATCCGCAGAAACCAGAAAAAGCAAAATTACCTGTAAGTATGTTTTATCTAATCCCATGCCCACTAGCAATAAAATATAAAACTTGCAGAACTCACTTGATCAGTGTAAACTGTAAAGTGTCAACAACTGTAAACATGCAAGTCAACTTCTGCAAGATTTCCATTGGAATCTGGAGTAGCTTCCATTTGTCTTTTGTAAATTTATTGCTAAGGGGCACTTGAAATAAGGTTATCCACAGCAAGTTAACAGCTTGCTGTGCAGAGCGTGGGACCAGAGCAGGGTCTTCAGAACCAGGTATACATGAGTAGGTAGAAGGTGAATAGGGATTCTGTAGGCCTGGTACTAGAAGCGGGGATAGCATAGTGGTTTAGGGGCCCGACCTCTTGTACGGAGTCTCGGGTTTCGGTCCCCGGGCACGCACCTCTAACTTTTCGAAATTATGTCCGTTTTAAGAAAACACCACTTCATAAGCTGAAGGAAAACATCGTGAGGAAACCTGCAAGCCCGAGAGTTCTTCATAGTTTGGTCGAAGGTATGTGAAGTCTGCCAATCCGCACTTGGCCAGTTTGGTGGACTATGGCCCAACCCTGCTCAGACTTCAACCCGACTCGTGTTTAGTGACTACTATTATTTATTGCGGGCTAAATGCAGGTTTTAAATAATCGCCCTGCTGGTACTTACCGACAGCACGACATGAGTCAATACGTGGAACACGACGTATGCGGTGAGCACGAAAACCGTCCACGTCGGCAGCTCCGCCTTCTGAAGGTACACGGCCAGGAAGATCGTGGCGACTGGGGGAAGAATGCACATATGAACTCAAACTCATATTTTTTTATTCAAATAAACTTATTAAAAGTGCTTTTGAATCGTCGAGTGAATCTACCAGAACAAGCCAGAAACTCGGTTGTTGTTCTTTTTAAAAAAATAATTTAGTACTGAGAATTTCTTGTAACAAAAGCCCAATATATAATTCTGGCCCGAACTGGGATTCGAACTCGGGACCTCGTCAGCCGAGCTAACCTAAGCTAACCACAAGACGAACAAGGCAGTTACATGGACGAATAATCCATGTACGGGAGCAGGTGATATGGGTCGACCGTAACAATGGGAAGATCTTCCTCCGAGCGGGCGCTATGCCCCGGAATAGCTGGTCCAACCATTATACGGATGGACCAGCAATCTCTATCACTTGCGTTCAGATTCCTTCTTACGAAGGAGTCTATAAGCTTGTGTGGAGACCGCTACAACCATATTCGTTCAAGAAGCTGTACGCCAGTACGGAAATTGTGATGGGTGGGTGTTTATTCTTTGATACACCTATTATTAGTTAGGATATTAGGATTTATTATCAGCAATGTGTGATCCAGATAGCTTCTCTTTCTCCCAGTTTGTTTCAATGAACTAAGGCTTGAAGTCCTTAGCATGTATCTGTTCTCTCCTTTGAGTAAATTCTCTCGCATAAACAAGCTTCGCTTTGGGACCTGGAGTCTTAGCGTAGTAAGGTAAGTATTAGTTGCTCAAACAGAGGCGCTAATCTTAAAGAGGTTATGCGGTTTTCTTAAGACTGCGTCTAAGCAGAAGTGAGTCAATATAAGAATTTAGAAATTACAATCTAAATTTTCCAACAATGCCCGATTGATGCAATATGGAGAAGGTGGACGTGAGAGAATGAAAACATAAATAACTCACTTCCTAAAATGTGCGCTGAGTTTCCAACCAGCCAGTGCATCCAGTTGAATATCGGCCGGTTCTTAGTGCCCGGGTGCGGCCTGAAGAATGCTCCTGAAATACAACAAAAATAATATTAAATGTGTACAAAACCAAAATATTTCTTAAGTGGTAATAAGGAGAGCGTTACAGAAGTGATGGCAAAATCCATCAGACTAGCGCTGAAGCTGTGATTATCACATTGCGTCAGTTATTATTGATGGTGTCTGAATTTATGGAATTTCGTTTGATATACCTATATAATATTTGAGCTTGATTAGCTCAAACTGAACAGTATGTAGTATGTACACTACAAGTCAAGTCAACTGAACAGTTCTACACTACAACTTCAAGTACAACTAGTAACTAGTTACAAGTCAAGGACTTGTAGTGAAGTCTAATGACTCCACTACAAGTCCTTTTTTTCCACTACAAGTCCTTGACTGCGATCTCACCTGTGGGCTGTGAGTGTCGGATATCTACAGTCCATATAGCGGGCTAAACTGTTAGTGGTAGGCAGTCTAGGACACGGTTAGTATCCACTACAGCCCAATAACGTCCCACTGCTGGGCACAGGCCTCCACTCTCATAGGAGAGAGGGAATTAGAGCTTAGACCTACCACGCTGCTCCAATGCGGGTTGGCGGCTTTGACGACTATTATCATATTAGTGATAATAACTGGGACCGACGGCTTAACGTGCTCTCCGAGGCACGGGCACGGGGGTGAAACACACCGCCAACTTCCTAACTCCGGGCTAGTACCTACTGAGAATTTCTAGTCAGAAAAACCCAATACTTTAATTATGGCCCGACTCGGGAATTGGGATTCGAACCCGGGACCTCGTCGGCCGCAGTCGAACATGTTAACCACTAGACCAACGAGGCAGTTAGTATGGCAGTTATTTATTAGGGTCATCACATCGGTTTTAAATTTTTCAGGATCGAAATTCGGGATGAACTCGGCCACGGTCTGTACCCACGTCAGCACCATCATACTAATATTATAAATGCGAAAGTGTGTGTGTCTGTCTGTCTGCTGTCACGGCCCATCTGTTCAATCGATTTTGATGAAATTTGGTACAGGGATAGGTTGTATCCCGGGGAAGGACATAAGCTATCCATGCGGACATTTTTATCCACGCGGTCGAAGTCGCTAGCATCATTACAACACACACACAAAATATATACTTTTGTGAGTTTTACTTACCAATAGGCTGTATGAAGCACAGCAAAACGGTGACTATGCCAGTGATGGCGTGCGGGTTGTCGCCCGTCGTCTGCCAGCCGCCAACCTCCACCAGGATCAGGATGAACCCGGCCACGGTCAGCACCCACGTCAGCACCATCAGGATCCTGTGGTACTGGAAAACATATCAACAATAGAACAGTCCCACGGTCAAAAAAAAAAATTGGCAGTCATAGGGACCGCTGATAGAAGTGAAAACGAATAAGTACCTACTTATTTAATTTTTTTTAAATAAATACAAAATTTAAAAACAATTAAAATAATCATACTTTATAATATTATAAATTTTATGCGAAAGTGTATTTGTTTGTTGGTTTGTTGGTTTGTCATTCAATCACGCCGCAACGGAGCAACGGATCGGCGTGAATTTTGGCATGGGTATAGTTAGTTGAGGACCTGGAGAGTGACATAGGCTACTTTTTATCCCGGAAAATGAAGGAGTTTCCGCGGGAATCAAAAAAACTTAAACCACGCGGACGAAGTCGCGGGCATCAGCTAGTTAAAATATAAACCTTAAAACTAAGGCATTAAAGTTTAATTACGAATGTAGTATAAGTATTTATATTTAAGATCTTTTGTCTTCGTAACAACACGAGCATGTCGGTGTGCGCGAGCATGTCAGAGGCCGCAGCGAATCCACAAGTTTACCCCTACCAAAAAAAAAAACCGACTTCAAAAACCACAAACACTAAAAAGTAAAAAATAATTTAATTTATTATGTACTAGCTACTGTGAAACAATTATTTCTTCATTTTCAACCAGTAGCTTGTATACCAAGTTTAATCGATATAACTTGAGAAATGACGGACTTTCATACAAACTTTCACCCCCTATTTCACCCCCTTAGGGGTGGAATTTTGAAAAACTGTGACACACGTACTTCTTTATTTTTTACCGTAAGCCAAAATAAAAAGTTTCGTTGATACAACTTGTAAAACATCTTGAGAAACTAAGGACTTTCATACCAACTTTCATCCCCTATTTCACCCTTTTGGGGGTCGAATTTTCAAAAACTGTGAAACACGTATGTCTCCATTTTCAACCCGCAGCTCATATATCAAGTTTCATTGCTATAACTTGAGAAATTAAGAACTTTCATACAAACTTTCATCCCCTATTTCACCCCTTCGGGGGTAGAATTTCGGGATAAAAAGTATCCTATGTCCTACCTCGTAGTATAGGCTCAAATCGTGCCAAGTTTCGTTTGAATTCATTCAGTAGTTTCGGCGTGATGCGCGGCCAAGATACAGACAGACAGACAGACAGACAGACAGACAGACAAAAATGAAAAAAATTACAGATTTGGCTTCAGTATCGAATAATGAGTGCCCTCCAAAAAAAATTTTCAATATATCTTCAATGTACAGAATTGGACCTGTTACAGTTTTATTATAAGTATAGATACAAGAGTTAATCTACTATATAAAAATAAGTCGGGTTTTCCTTCCTGACGCTATAACTCCAGAACGCACGAACCGATTTCCACGGTTTTGCATTCGTTGGAAAGGTCTCGGGCTCCGTGAGGTTTATAGCAAAGAAAATTCAGGAAAAATTTCAACAGAAAAGCGCGAAAATCTTAAACCACGCGGACGAAGTCGCGGGTGTCAGCTAGTGTAGTTCTATAACTAGTGGTTCGCCCCGAACTGAGACCTCGCGGTATCCATAAACTTACAGAGCGCCATCTATGTGAAGTTCTGTTAAAAATAGTGAAGCTCATTAAAAATTAAATAATTTCGTTTCCTTAGAATATTTATCTAATTTTAGTATTTGTTGTTCAAGTACAGGATATAATTCAAATAAGTGATCAAGTTTCAGGCTCAGCCTTTTCTTTTTAAGCACAAACGAATAAGTTTGTACAGAGCGCCATCTATTGACAACATTGTGAAGTTTGTTCAAAATACGTAAGCTCATTAAAAATTAAATAACTTCGTTTCCTTATAATATTTATCTAATTTTAGTATTTGTTGTTCAAGTACAGGATATAATTCAAATAATTAATCAAGTTTCAGGCTCAGCCTTTCAGAAAATTGGGAGTTCTGAGGTCATCTTTGGACGTCAGAAAATCACCACTTTGAAAGCCCCCCTTCTATAAATCCGCAATGTATAGCGTGCAAAACTCGGGTCAATTCCCACCTACGACGACTTTTTTAAATTATTTTTTCGCATTTTTTTTGTGGTATCATATCAGTAATCATCAGTACTATCATATGCCTTCGTTATTGCTAGCGCTCTGGTTACACCCTGTATGCTATGCCTGGTTAAAAAAACCTACTGTTTACTAATATAATAATGTCCTCCCGACCGAATTTCTGCCACGGCGGCCAATCTCCAGAGAGATTAGCCATCTGTGCGGGAGATATTATAGTACACAAGTGTGTGCGCAAACACAGGTGCACTCTCTGTTCCTTTACTCTCATAGCCCGATGGGACGGAAAATCCGTCACGACCGGAGAGAGATCAGGCGCAGGACCGACGGCTTAACGTGCTCTCCGAAGCACGGGGGTGAAACACCGCCAACTTCCTAACTCCGGGCTAGCACTGAGAATTTCTTGTCAGAAAAACCCAGACTTGTTGTGACCCGACCCGGGACTCGAACCCGGGACCTCGTCGGCCGCAGTCGAACATGCTAACCACTAGACCAACGAGGCAGTTACTAATATCTATTATACTGATCGCGAGCAACTCTATCCATTGAGGAGTTCTGTTCTCCATCTCCGAAGATATTCATCAGATCTTCACCAAATTAAAATGGGACCACCTCTGAAGTATGACCTACCAAACAAAAAAAGAATTATCAAAATCGGTTCATAATTGGCGGAGAAATCGCAAAAACATACAGTCGAATTGAGAACCTCCTCCTTTTTTTGAAGTCGGTTAAAAAGTGCTCAACGCGGCTATTTAGAAGTTTTCACTTCAAAAAGTGTGTGTTAAATTCACACACGGCACAAGTGAAACTTCAGAAAAGTAGCTTATGAGAGAATGAGATAAATATAACTTGTATTCTCATTATATATCTCATTCTGTCGCAGGCTAAATTCTATTTATGTTTGTCTCTTTTTGGTGTCGCTTTTTCGTTTAATTTTTTCGTATCATTGAAATTCAAATCACAACTATTTTAAAGAAGCTTCACTTTAAAATCTACAAAATGAAAATATTGTTAACTTACTGCAAACCAAATGTCTACGCCTCCAAGTGTTTTTCCTTCCCAGGTCTTTTTGAAATATCTGCAAAATAAATAGACAGCGTGTAAGCTTTACACAGTCTCTAGATCTGGGAACCAACCACATTAAGTAGGTATTACTCCTCGCTTTCGTGAGGAAACCTGCCGTGCCATAGGCCGTGCCGAAGGTATTTGTAGTTCTGTGCCATGTTTAATCAATCAATCAATCAATCAATCATTCGCTTAGTTGTACAACATACAACATTTAAACATTGTACAACTAAGATGACATACCTACTAATAAAAAGAACAAACACGTTTCGTCATTGCTGACGTGCAAATTTATAAAGTAACTAGGTATTAGGTAATACAATTTATGAATCATTAAGTCAATGTTATGTACAATCGTTTTCGTAAGAAAATAAAAAAAATATTTAAAAAAAAATTAAAATATAACCCTTAAAACTAAGCGATTAAAGTTTAATTACGAATGTACTTTATTTATATTTAAGACCTTTTGTCTTCGTAATAACGCGGTAACGGTGTCGGTATCGGTGACGCGAATCCACAAGTTTACCCCCTTAACCAAAAAGTGCTCAACACGGCAAAAAAAGTTTTCACTTTTAAAAAAAGTCCATTACTCACCTAGCGACCACGATGCCGAGGGAAGCGGCGCCGAGCCACGCGGTGATCATGAAGCTTCCGTGCAGCTTGAGGAGTAGCTTGGAGCCTCCAGCGGCCGCGCCCACTGTGGCCAGCGACAGGGGCTGCCCGGTTGACTCGAAGGCCAGGCTGTGGAACCCTACTCTGTCCGCTTCTGCAATTGAGAAATATGTTCATGAGAATTAAGTACGTATTGAGAATTAATATGATCGACTTCGGTGCTGGTACGAATTTTTTTGGCTTCTGCTGCACCTTTGGGAAACAGTCTTAAGCGGTCGCTGCCCCGGATACTATCACCAAAGGCACTGTCACTGTCGTAACAAAATCGTAATCATTTCAGAGCTTAAAACGTATTACCGTAACTGTTTTATGCAGTTCATAATCATGCTCTCTGACATGAATGTACCTAACTCCTTAAATAGGTTTTCGAATTATTATACGTTTGACAAACCTTTAGGCACGTTTCGGACTGCGAATAAAAACTCGCGCGGATATTTTTCGCTGCAAACGTTACGATTTTATTAAACAATCGGGGGGAAGATTCTGGAGGAAAATCTAAAGTTGCCTACTTGTTTTTCTTCAACATGTTTTGGAGTAGCTTGTAGCTAGATAAAACGGTTGAGGAAAATGAGTAGATTAAAATTGGAAACATGCTAGAAGAATGAAACGTCTTGAACGATGAAAGTGAACGATACGCAGGTGTGGGTGTGCACATGAACATAAAACTAGACTACCGCTACTGAACAATTTCAACTGACCAGCATTCTACTTGAGTCGTATAAAATTGTATCGAGTAAGTGTGAGTTGTGATGGTTAGACAGTAATTAAACCCAATAAGAAGAAGGAAAATTCGTCGTAACTTGTAAATAAAAATTCCGAATATAATTACATTGATACTAATTGAACGGACTGACGGATATTGGAATACTGAGCGTATGCTTGTAGAATTAAAAATAATATTCAAAGTAACAAAAAGCTCACCCTTCATAGAGTCTCCAGAAACAACCATCAAATTGTAACGATTGTTCGCCAAATCGAAAGTCTGTCCCATCACCGTCGAAACCGTATCCCTCCTGAACTTGCAATACAATTTGCCATCAATCGTCGAGGATTCCAGCAATTGCACTATGTTTTGAGGAGAATCTGACCGCCTGACATAAGGCTCCACTTTAGGATAAGTCCAAGATGTGAATAAATTGACTCTTCCGTTATCATTCCTGACACATTCCATAGCGCTGTCGTCTCCCATTTTATTGTCCATACTGAGAGCAGCTGCAATATATTTAGGATTGCCAGTTCCTTGGATTTCGAAGGTGTAAGTGTCGCCAGCAACGAATATGGCTACAATGGCTTTGCAATTTCCGCTTTGGATGCAGTTTTGGGGCACGCCGAAGCAGAGCTTGGTGTCTGCGCAGCCTTGGTAGATCAGATCGAAAGGAGCTGGTGTTGTAGCTGGCTGAAAAGGTAAAAAGTGCATAATATGAGAACACACGTTAGCAACTAAATGTTGCAGAAATGGAAAACTACGATGAAAGAGCATGTTGTTTCTGGAATTCGAAATAGAATAAACTAGTGGTTCGCCCCGAACTGAGACCTCGCGGTTTCACAGAGCGCCATCTATTGACATCAGTGTGAAGTTCTGTTAAAAATATCATCATCATTAAAAATTAAATAATTTCGTTTCCTTATAATATTTATCTAATTTTAGTATTTGTTGTTCAAGTACAGGATATAATTCAAATAATTGATCAAGTTTCAGGCTTGAGAGTTCAGAAAATTAAGAGTTCTGAGGTCAACTTTGGACGTTAGAAAATCGCCACTTTGAAAGCCCCCCATTTCGTCAATTTTAGGGGAAAAATTCAAAAAAAAATCTTTTTGGACTCTATTCCTAATTATCTTTAAAATGATATACTGCAACCCTATGTAACGCTATAAAAAATATTTTACTTCTCATTCGCTTCTATGAGAGCCCCCCTGAAATAAAGATTTTTATAACTTTTTAAGGCATATTCGGCGGGAGGCCATCGATTTACATATTATATTTAAATTTGAAGTAATTACGTTCAGCAATTCAGAAGATATAAGGCTCTGACAGACGGACGGACGGACGGACGGACAAGTGCCAATTCACCCAAGTAGACTCAGAGACCTTCGCTTCGCTCGGTCAAAAATCTCGAATGAATATAACTAGTGGTTCGCCCCGAACTGAGACCTCGCGGTTTCACAGAGCGCCATCTATTGACATCAGTGTGAAGTTCTGTTAAAAATAACATCATCATTAAAAATTAAATAATTTCGTTTCCTTATAATATTTATCTAATTTTAGTATTTGTTGTTCAAGTACAGAATATAATTCAAATAATTGATCAAGTTTCAGGCTTGAGAGTTCAGAAAATTGAGAGTTCTGAGGTCAACTTTGGACGTTAGAAAATCGCCACTTTGAAAGCCCCCCATTTCGTCAATTTTAGGGGAAAAATTAAAAAAAAATATTTTTGGACTCTATTCCTAATTATCTTTAAAATGATATACCGCAACCCTATGTAACGCTATGAAAAATATTTTACTTCGCATTCGCTTCTATGAGAGCCCCCCTGAAATAAAGATTTTTATAACTTTTTAAGCCATATTCGGCGGGAGGCCATCGGTTTACATATTATATTTAAATTTGAAGTAATTACGTTCAGCAATTCAGAAGTTATAAGGCTCTGACAGACGGACGGACGGACGGACGGACGGACGGACGGACGGACGGACGGACGGACAAGTGCCAATTCGCCCAAGTAGACTCAGAGACCTTCGCTTCGCTCGGTCAACTATAATACCGACTGGCAAAGAAATTCAGATGCTGCTTGGTAATAAAATGAAAATGTTGGTTTGGTATCGTTCTAATTTTCTTTACTTTGGCCCATTTTGATGTATTTCCGGGGGAAATTCTAGATATGTAGTTATTGCTACCAGTGACACTATTGGTACAGCAGGCGTGAACAGTGGTCTCACGTAGGTACCTACAATTAACGGACGGACAGAAGTCAAAATAGGACCGGAGCATCCCTGGAGGATAGGGAGAAAATATCTATTTTCATTACCAACCTTGTTCTCTATCATGACCGGCGGACTATGCGCAGGTCTCCTCGTGGTGAAGGAGGGCTCTGTTGTGACTATCTCCGTGTCAGGAGTCACTACCTCCACCAGTGGCGACTCCACGTTGCGCCAGAACGTCGCATAGCCTTGAGCTACCGTGGCTCTGGAAGAAAATACATTTTTCATCCCACCATCTCGGAAAGAGTATTTTTACTCTTCGATATCTGAATGCAAAAGCCGTTATTATCCTCTTGAGGATAAAGTAAATGAAATTTAGAACATCGTGTGCACGTTAGTAAATATCACTCGTCTATGAAGTTTGTGAATTCAAAACATCATTAAAACCTATTTACTTCTACCTCTATGGTGCCGAATTTCCATACAACCGTTTTTAATTTGTTAAAAACTCACACTCGTAACCTTCTTGGTGTACTTTTTAATTTGCTTTGCGCGCACCATTTTCTTTCACGTAAAATATTACACTCAACTGTAACTGTAGCAACGTTACTTTCAATTTTTCTTAATTACACCTACCTAAGTATTATTTGTTAAGATTATTCTGTAATACTAACCTTTCATAAAGTAGTATAGTTAATACCTAAACTGAAATAAAATTATCTTGTGATTTTTTTTGCATTTAGTCATTTCCTCGCTGAGGTGGGATGAAAAGTTACGTGTTGCACTCGAGTGAAAAGTTTTTTCACCTCGTGCTCTTTTGATTCCCTCGCTGACGCTCAGGATTCTAATTTTTGAATGACGAGCGCAATCCTTCGCTTGCTCGGTCATCAAAATTGAGCACGCGGTTAAATAAACCGGCCAAGTGCGAGTCGGACTCGCGTTCCGTACAAACCTGTAGTAAGTTTTACGATTTATGACGTATTAAAAACAAGACGAAATGAACCGCAAAACTAACTTTGTTTGTACAGGTTTATTGTTAATATCAAAAAAACTATGCTAGTTAGAGCGTTGGTTTTATTTTTCCTGTAAAATGTACATAAGCTTCTATTGACCATAATTATTTCAGATTTTTCAATTGGTAAACTTCGGAGATAAGGGGGGGGGGGGGGGGGGGGGGGACGGTATTTTTTTCGACATTTTGCCCGATAAATTAAAAACTATTATGCATAAAAATAAATAAAAATCTGTTTTAGAATGTAGAAGTATAGCCCTTTCATATGATATCCCACTCAGTCTCTAAGTTATCATACTTTGAAATTTCAAACCCCCGATTTTCCCCCTTTTTTTAATTAAACTAAAAATAACTTTCGATTTTTTTTTATTTTAATGATGTTAAGCCACTATTATCCACAACTATTCCAAATTTCATGTCGATAGCTTTAATAGTTACTGAAATAATTAATCGACTGTGACGGACGGACGGACGGACGGAGAAAGTCGCACCATAAGGGTTCCATTTTTACCATTTTGGTACGGAACCCTAAAAACAAGACAGCGCAAACAGACGGATAAGATTTTACCTAGTTCTGATTATTCCAATCCAGAGTTCTATAATCAAGCGGCGGATTGTTTTAAAACAATTGTTTGTTTTTGAGTTAAAACCTTACCTAACCTAACCTACCCTGTGGCCTGGTAGGTTTACTACTCTGTGCCATGGCAGTCATTGTCAGTTCCGTGCCTATACTGAATCCTTTCTTGAAGTAGCATAAGCTAGATTTGATGTCCGACCCAAGATCTTACACTAAATGTCCAAAAATTAATCCAAATGATTATGATTGTCTTAGGTGTCTGTTTCTTTAGACTCCATTATTTTTTAATTATCGTGAAAGGTAAAACGTTAAATAAGATTCCGAATCTAAAGTAAGTTTAGAATGAACACACTCATAACAAAAATGAGAAACGTAGGTAGGTATCCAGTTCCGTGAAAATAATCTAAAGATCTTGAAAACATTTACGTACAATTGTTTAGTGGTTCCCAAGAAGGCTACAAAAACAAAAATTTTTGAACAATGGCGTCGAAAATATAAATCGTGCTAAAATTAATACCTAACATAACACTTTGTGCGATGTGTAGGTATTAAATAAATAATTCAAAAGAAAATTATCCTGAGTACCATGAATTACTTCGACCGAGGCAAGGTTTTCGTTATAGTTCTGATAGAAAAGAAAGAAAGATAAAACCTTTATTCACCCAACCCAGTTCTTCCACACATTTCCTTACCTCGAGGGTTTGCTACCTCGGCGCCTCCATCACCACCACCAACAGCAATGAGCTAAACTGCCCAGGCGACAGAAGCGACTGGACAACAGGAGTCATGTGTGGCCGAACCCGAAAAAGACTCCAACTCAGCATAACGCTGTAGCCTGTATGCTTTGAATATGCACAAGAGCAATATAAAAACCATACAGCGCTGATTTTCAGCTGGGACCTTGTTGCAGGCGACTCCACGCGCGGATAATAAAAATAAAACTACAACTAAATCAATAATTACAGATTAATTACAGTCTATCAACACCCAAAACGGTCAGAAAACGAACCCAATTTGCCATACGAGTATTATCTTATGAAATTGGGGGCTCTAAATTCTAAGTATTAGAACTTTATGGCTGGATATTCGCGGGCGAATGAAAAAGCGTTTTAATATCTGTACATATCTAGTATAAGACATATCGACAGACAGACAGATAAGCAGGGCGATTGTGAAAAACCTGCATCAGTCATTGTTACAGTCTCAATTATTGTTTTATGGTATTTTTGCTGCGTCAATGGATTTTGGCCAACCGTGAGAGTAGTAACAAAAGAGATTTACCTAAACTCGATGCCGCCTAAGAAGTCCTTTGGCGCTTGCCACACGAAGCTCAGCGGCGGTTTATCTTCGGGCGAGGTGTGGGTAACCGTGTTGTTCTGGTCCCGGCAGCTGGTGATCTGGGCCAGCGTTGGGCTGGGGATCTTCGTGAATCTGCCCACTATTTTGTCTGTTTCCTGGAAATTAACACATAAATATTTAGATCATATATTTATTGAGTTGACGAGTGGCCTAGTTGCGACAACGCGGTAAACACGCAGTCGGTAACTGGATGGGTGACCGAATTTGGTGGGCCGAATTTGGCCTTTTCGTTCCCGATGTGTCTCGGAGAGCACGTTAAGCCGTCGGTCCCGGTTATTATCACTAACATCTAATATTAATCGTAAGAAACCTAAGAGTTAAAAGGAAAACTATCACAGCTAAGATGACTTTATAAGTTTACGAGTAGGTAATAGTCAACCAAAGTATAAAATGTTCGCATATTGTCACGGGCAACTACAGAACCCTCTGCGAGTGGCCCGACACGCACTGGGCCGGCTTTTCATCCTTTTTGACAAAATTTGTCACACAGATAGGTTGCATCCTGGGAAAGGACAGCGGCTACTTCTTATCCCGGAAAATCAAAGAGTTACCATGAGATTTTTCAAAAGTTCAATACACGCGAGGTCACGGGTATCATCTAGGGTACCAGAGGAACCAACAATGCGTTTTTTTGTTTTTTTCTCTTGGTGAGGAGGAAATCCTCATGGATGCCAGCCAATTGGTGGCATGTCCGACTTCACCGTAATAGTGCCCTACGGACTAAAACCTCCTCCCATCTCCGGCCGTCCGTCCCGGTAGCGCAATATGCATGTCTTCAGTAGGGAGCTAGCTAGGAGCTAGCTAGCTTTTATGGAATTAGTCTATTCGCCCCTTGAATAGCCCCATATTGTAGTTCTGAGGACACACAGCCGGTGGAAGGAGAACTAGCAGGTACGTGGCAGAAGGTATCTCACCTGTATCGCTCTAGCCTGCATGATGAAGCCCCCAATAGGCGTGGGGGCTCCGAAAGGACTGCCGATGGTGACGTTGAGAGTGTCTCCCTGTCTGACTTGAGCAGTCGATGTGAAGATGGAGTACGGAGGCACCGACGTCTGGGCTTGGATGCCGCTGTGTCTGGGAATCTGGTCGAGGCAGGCCTGAGGAGTAGGAAAAAAATGTTATACAGAACATAAATCATCGAAGGAGAAAATTAATGACTGATAAAGAGAGTTGCACTTCCTAGTCCTGCGTTTTGTCGGTCGGATTTTTATTCTCAGTTCTGTAGATTGATCTGCACAGATTATACAAAAATATAGGCTATACTCCATCAAGCTGGCCAGGTGTGAATTGGCAAACTTCACAAACCTTGTCAGACGAATTCTTGAGGTATGCAATATGCATATGTTTAACATTAACTCAAGAAGTAAGAAAAGTTACCTACATGAGCGCGCCTGGGATTTGAACCCCGGACCGCTTAAATAAGAGGTGACATCCGCATAGGTTTGACACATAATTGATGAGATTATTTTTTACAGAATAACTTTAGAAGGTGCTTACCAATGGTGGAGCTCCAGATCCATACTGTTGTGAATATTTGACTAGCGATAGTAATGTTATCAGCGTCAGCCTCGTGTTCCGTTTCCGAAGCAACATTTTGTGGGTTTAAATCTGTAACAAAGTTTGTATTTTAGCAATTATTATTAGCCCTTTTTTTTGCTAAAAACCAAATTATTTTGGAACGCTTTTGCCCAGTCGTGGGACAGTGCAGGTCTAAATTAGATTAAATTAGATTAGATGTTAAATATCGGCGGTTTGTGCTCTACGAAGTAGAATTTAAAAGATGCACGAAGGACTCCCTAATATAAGTATGTTAGGGAAACCTTTGGGGGAAATCTTTAAAAAAAATATACTTAGATTTCGCTCATCATTCACTCTGTGATATATAAATAAGACTACGAACCGGATAGGACAAAAAGAACACGCCATCCACTTTTATATGGAGCGAGCACGCCATGTAAGTTGTAACCGGGCAAAACGTCGTTTCCCTTCGACTTGGACGTTTCCACGTTCCTGCCGACCTGCAGTGTATATTCGCTCTTACATCATTAGCGTACGTAACATTATCAAGGCAATAAAACGTTTTATTTTAATAAGTATTTTATGACCTAAAGCGACTAAACTTAAGTATAAAGATTTTCGCTCTTTTTATGACCTAATTTAGCATACCTACCTAATTTGACGTATTTGGCGTGATATACCTATGATCCATACTAATATTATTTCTACTACGCTGTCACGGCTCATCCTTTTTAACCAATTTTGATGAAATTTGGTACACACACACACACAGGTTGTACCCCCGGGAAGACCATATTAGGACCTTTTATACTAGAAAATAACTTAATCCACGCAGACGAAGTCGCGGGCATCAGCTAAGTAGTAATCATCAAGCGAATGTTATGCGGTACGCTATAAAAGCAATAAAGACATCTATCTAAGTATTAATAAGTACTATCTAAGTATTAATATGCCAACGCGGAAGTGAGGTCACGAATCACGGTAAAAGTAAAGGGGTAGAGAATGTGCGCTAGCCTTGAGAGCTTGCAGGATAACCTACCTATTTAACTGTCGTGAATAACGGTGAATAAAGTTAGGTACAACAGAACGAAATAATGTAAAAACTTTATCAAGTCAAATGTACTTACCTAAGTATAGGTACATTTACGTAAAGTATAATAGGTACTTATAATATAGTAGGTAATACTTATATGAAAGCGTACATACCATAGAGATATAATTATAATATCTCTATGGTATGTAGGTAGGTATATCTTTCACTTTCCATAGCATTTTCATATTTTCGCTACTTATTGGTTAGGTATACTTAGTTAAATTCTAAAGACATTAAAAAGTAGGTACATAATATAATGTACCTGACTGGTACATAACTAGCAGATGCCCGCGACTTCGTCCGCGTGGAATAAGTGTTTCAGTTAGTTTTCCAGGATAAAAAGTAGCCTATATTACTATCCCACGGTATAATCCCCCTATAATGGTGAAACACGTACTTCTTCATATTTCAACGAAAGCCCAAATGCTGATTCATGGCTATAACTTGAGAAATTAAGGACTTTCATACAAACTCTCAACCCCTATTTCACCCCTTCGTGGGTGGAATTTTGAAAAACTGTGAAACACATATGTTTTCATTTTCAACCCGCAGCTCATATATCAAGTTTCATGGCTATAACTTGAGAAATTAAGGACTTTCATACAAACTTTCAACCCCTATTTCACCCCTATTTCACCCCTTCGGGGGTAGAATTTCGGGATAAAAAGTATCCTATGTCCTACCTCGTAGTATAGGCTCAAATCGTGCCAAGTTTCGTTTGAATTCATTCAGTAGTTTCGGCGTGATGCGCGGCCAAGATACAGACAGACAGACAGACAGACAGACAGACAAAAATGAAAAAAATTACAGATTTGGCTTCAGTATCGAATAATGAGTGCCCTCCAAAAAAAAATTTCAAAATATCTACAATGTACAGAATTGGACCTGTTACAGTTTTATTTTAATAGTATAGATTATAAGTACAGTACAAATATAATATAACCAAAGTTGCCTTAAAACCATACATTTAAAGTTATCCTCGAAAGCCGGTCAAATTGACGAAAACGGTTTCAAAATTGCGCCTTATAAGATGATAGGCCTTCCTTTGATGTGTCATCAATTTTAACTTAAGTAGGTAGGTAGGTAGGACGGTAGGTTATCTTCCTGAATGTTACCTTGGTAATTATTTATGACTCTATAACAAAATTCCACAACCTATTCTAAACTTGCCTTTACACAAGTATAAGAAGTCCATTAAGAAGTGTAAGAAGTATGCTTCTGAAAAAAGCTTATTAAACTGTTGAAGATTTACGTAAATGACAAAGGAGCATGGATTTGATTCGCTCCAGCAATGCTAAGGACAGCGGTTACATAAGTAATAATTACAAATTAATGAAATTGTTAATTTTTTTATCGCTGAGTTTCTTGCTGGTTCTTCTCGGTAGGAACGGCATTCCGAACCAGTGGTAGATTCATTCGACTATTCATAAGCACTTGTAAAAAGTCTATTTGAATGAAAAACTTTTGAATTTTGAATTTTTACTTACTTATTGAGTGAAATGTAGAGCTGACCTTACCGTTTACTAAGAATAAAAATAAAATATAAAAACCGGCCAAGTGCGAGTCGGACTCGCGCACCGAGGGTTCCGTACAAACCTGTAGTAAGTTTTACGATTTATGACGTATTAAAAATAAAAATTACGTTTGTTGTATGGGAGCCCCCTTTAATATTTACTTTATTGATATTTAATTATTTATTTTGAAAGGTAATATACAAGTTAATATTCTGTGAAAATTTGAACCGTCTACCTGTTACCGTTTTTAATATTGAGCAAAAAAATACGAAAAAAACACGTTTATTGTATGGGGACCCCCCTTAATATATATATTTTTTTAATTTTTAGTATTTGTTGTTATAGCGGCAACGGAAATACATCATTTGTGAAAATTTCAGCTTTCTAGCTATCACGGTTTATGAGATACAGCCTGGAGACAGACAGACAGACAGACAGACAGACAGACAGACAGACAGACAGACAGACAGACAGCGGAGTCTTAGTAATAGGGTCCCGTTTTTACCCTTTGGGTACGGAACCCAAAAAAACATACGAAAATCGTTTTAAACCACTCAAGCTAACATTTTGAACAAATTCGTCACGCAGGCAAAACCTTGTAGCGCAGGTTTTTGTTAACCTTCACTTGGCAGTTGGGTACTTCTCAGGCGCCTCATTATTTGATTGACTTCGGTGGCACAATTTTTTTTTTGTATTTGAGACATACTAGCTGGAAATATCAAATCTAGATTTAATTTAGTTAATATTGGTAGTAAAGGGAACTTTATAGGCCCAGCGGTTACATTGTAATTCGATTCTCAAAAAATGGTGTCCACCGAAATCAATATTTTAGTCACCGAAATCAAAATAAAATTATTTATGGAGGTATTTAATATTTTGAAGACTAAACGTAAAGAATTTCAGGTTAATTTTACAATAAAATATTTTATTTTATCAACATATTTACTTACAACATAACATATACCTACCTACTTTAATTACTTAACTTAGATTTAGGAAAATTTACGAAAATCAACTTTGTACTTATGTATGTATTTTAAATAAATGACATACTAAATGAAATTAAAAATAGTAACCATAACAAAGTAGGAACTTAAAACAGTCTCTATTTAGATCTATCATAACACACATAGTCCAGTCGCTCATTTTGAAGCGAAAAAAAACAAAATTGTTATTAGGATGGGAACAGTTGGAAATGATAAAGTGGCATATAATAAACGTAAAAAAAAAATGCGTGAGCAGGGGTTTTTCCAGATATATTTGGGGGATGATAAGGGGTGGAATTTTGGATTATTGTGATTTCCGGCGAAAGTTGACTTCGGAGAGAAAAGTGTACAATAGAAAAGTTATAGATCATAAAAAGATCTACCACTTTTGTATAAATAGTTTTTTCACATAACCTAAAAATCTCCGAGTAAAATGCAAAAAACCGCTTTTATCGTTTTTTATTTTTCATTTACACAAACATAATTTTATTTTGACGAAACTTGGTGAAAGTATACATTTTTGTATTTAAAATATTTACAAATTTTTTCAGATAAAAATGTTAAGAGACTTCCGAGATAATCACGTTTTTCGGCCCAAAAAAATATTTTTCAAATTAAAATTCTCCTTTGGAAAATTATCGTAGAGACTTCTTTCAGGTCGAATTTTTTTTGTTTTGAGTTATACTTTCTTGTGAAATAATAAAAAAATACAGCCCCCATTTAGAAACATGCTTAAAAATTGGAAAAATCAAAAAATGAATTTTGCAACCATCTTTTTTTTACTAAATAGATTAACTTTTTCCACCGAAAACACTGAGATCAATCCCACTGAAATCAAAATAATGAGCAATATCCCAGATTTTTACAAAAGTATCCTAAATTTATAATAATAACCTCCTTAATTGCAATCTAGCACTCATACGATATACGTTTGTATAATTTAAATAATAGTAGTTTAAATAGATATGGATAGAACAGTTCCACCGAAATCAAGTTTATGGGTATACCAAGCCACCGAAAGCGATTACTTACCTTAATAAAAGGGACGCACAGAGAGGCATAGACGTGTTGCCTTTAACCACCGATGCGGCGCGACGGATAGTTTGTCTTACTCCTACTACTATTCTCGCAGATAATAAAGTACAGAAGTTATAAGAGAATTGGAGCGCGCCACCGGTATCAATTCTAAACGTCGGACGCGAAAACAATTTGTTGTAAGTTGTCAACTAAGGCCTATTATTGATTATAAATATTATAATTTGAGCTAGTAACTAACTAGTTTCTTGTAAGCACCTGCAAAATAGTGGCATATTTTATAGAAAAAAAGAAAAAAAATAATTTTCAACGCTATATGAGGTGCGGGACACGGCACCGAGGTCAATATTTCCGCGGTTTTCTTTTTTTAACTTAACTTACATAATGTTTACCTAAAAAAGGACATAGGCCCCCCCTAATATTTTGATCATATCTACCATACATAAAATTATCAAGTGGCTAGCAATCTATTTCATACAGGTTTTCGACCCGGACACGCTTTTTTGAGCCGTTTGAGAATGACCCAGTTATCACTTATCACTCGGTTAAACGGCGGTCGACAATTTAGCGAGCCTGTTCCAATTACAATGCAAATAGCTCAAATCATCGATGATATAAGCCTCAATTCGTTCTAATATTTGGTTCTGTGTTTGACTGCTTCTTTTTAAGGTTCCGCACCTCAAGAGGAAAACCGGCCAAGTGCGAGTCGGACTCGCGCACCGAGGGTTCCGTACAAACCTGTAGTAAGTTTTACGATTTATGACGTATTAAAAATAAAAATTACGTTTGTTGTATGGGAGCCCCCTTTAATATTTACTTTATTGATATTTAATTATTTATTTTGAAAGGTAATATACAAGTTAATATTCTGTGAAAATTTGAACCGTCTACCTGTTACCGTTTTTAATATTGAGCAAAAAAATACGAAAAAAACACGTTTATTGAATGGGGACCCCCCTTAATATATATATATTTTTAATTTTTAGTATTTGTTGTTATAGAGGCAACGGAAATACATCATTTGTGAAAATTTCAGCTTTCTAGCTATCACGGTTTATGAGATACAGCCTGGAGACAGACAGACAGACAGACAGACAGTCAGACAGACAGACAGACAGACAGACAGACAGACAGACAGCGGAGTCTTAGTAATAGGGTCCCGTTTTTACCCTTTGGGTACGGAACCCTAAAAAGGAACCCTTACACTTCATTGTCCGTCTGTTTGTCTGTCCCGTTGACCTAGAATCATGAAATTTGGTAAGAAGCAAGTTCTCACATCCAACGACCTCAATTTACATAGACGGGCCCTGCCAAACAAAGAATGTGGACTTATTTTACTAACGCCATCTAGTCTGAAAAGCGGGGCAGCGCTATGGCGGGGACAAGGACAGGCTTATACAGGTGTGGAGCGCGATCTACAGGTCGGACGCTCAATTTTTTTTTATGAAAGGGGCAAGGGCCCATCTAGTACCTACATATTATACTAGTGGTTCGCCCCGAACTGAGACCTCGCGGTTTCACAGAGCGCCATCTATTGACATCAGTGTGAAGTTCTGTTAAAAATATCATCATCATTAAAAATTAAATAATTTCGTTTCCTTATAATATTTATCTAATTTTAGTATTTGTTGTTCAAGTACAGGATATAATTCAAATAATTGATCAAGTTTCAGGCTTGAGAGTTCAGAAAATTGAGAGTTCTGAGGTCAACTTTGGACGTTAGAAAATCGCCACTTTGAAAGCCCCCCATTTCGTCAATTTTAGGAGAAAAATTTAAAAAAAAATATTTTTGGACTCTACTCCTAATTATCTTTAAAATGATATACTGCAACCCTATGTAACGCTATAAAAAATATTTTACTTCGCATTCGCTTCTATGAGAGCCCCCCTGAAATAAAGATTTTTATAACTTTTTAAGCCATATTCGGCGGGAGGCCATCGGTTTACATATTATATTTAAATTTGAAGGAATTATGTCCAGCAATTCATAAGTTATAAGGCTCTGACAGACGGACAGACGGACGGACGGACAAGTGCCAATTCACCCAAGTAGACCCAAGGAGACCTTCGCTTCGCTCGGTCAATTATATCGATGCTCACAGTACAAGTAGGTAATTAGGTACCTACAGGAAAAAAATAAAGGTTAATTAGGGTTCCGTACTCATAGGGTGTCGAATTTTTTGTCTACTAAGTCAAATTTTTACTAAAAGAATTTATATTGTGTGGTGGCACGCGATATTGAAATAATAAAATTATAATCAAAATCGTGAGTGATAGACTCGAAAATAGGAAGTATCTGTTACCTAATTATTAGACGTTAAATACCTGTACTACATAAGTAGGCTCATAAATACCTAATGTCTCCGTTTTGTTGCAATGGGCAGGTTTACTTTACTAAACAATGGAGGTCAACGAGATATCGGCGACCTTGCTTCTACAATGTCAGCAATTGCAACAGATTGATCTAAAACTTACCTACCCTTTTAGGGTTCCGTAGCCAACAAGGAACCGTTATAGTTTCTATGTCAAAAATTATAAATTCCCAAATTTACCCTGCCGGGAATCGAACCCAGGGAGGACTTAAACTTAAATTAAGGTACGAGTTCATAGCCGACTACAGACAGCAGCAGCGGGCGAAGTGTCGCCGAGACACTACTGGTTACTATGTATTTTTATTCTACTAGCAGATGGCCGACTTCGTCCGCGTGATATAAGTTTTTTAAATTCCCACGGCAACTCCCTAATATTAATAAAATATAATATAGCATAAGACACTCACAAATAATGTGGCTTTCTATTGGTACCTGAATTTTCAAAATCGGTTAAGTAGATCCAGAGATTACCCCCTACAACCTCACACACTCACAAACTTTACCTCATTATAATACTAGTGGTTCGCCCCGAACTGAGACCTCGCGGTATCACAGAGCGCCATCTATTGACATCATTGTGAAGTTCTGTTAAAAGTACTGAAGCTCATTAAAAATTAAATAATTTCGTTACCTTATTATATTAATCTAATTTTAGTATTTGTTGTACAGGATAAAATTCAAATAATTGATCAAGTTTCAGGCTCAGCCTTTCAGAAAATTGAGAGTTCTGAGGTCAACTTTGGACGTTAGAAAATCTCCACTTTGAAAGCCCCCCATTTCGTCAATTTTAGGGGAAAAATTTAAAATCGAAAAATAAAAAATAAAAAATAAAAATTTGGACTCTATTTCTTATTACATTTTTAAAATGATATACCGCAACCCTATGTTAAGCTATAAAATGCGAATGCGAAGTAAAAAAATTTTACTTCGCATTCGCTTCTAGGAGAGCCCCCCTGAAATAAAGATTTTTATAACTTTTTAAGCCATATTCGGCGGGAGGCCATCGGTTTAAATATTATATTTAAATTTGAAGTAATTACGTTCAGTAATTCAGAAGTTATAAGGCTCTGACAGACGGACGGACGGACGGACGGACGGACGGACGGACAAGTGCCAATTCACTCAAGTAGACTCAGAGACCTTCGCTTCGCTCGGTCAATTAGTATAGATGAAAAATACCTTCCGAAGACGCCTGCCATAGCAAACATAGAATTTGTCTGTAGTCGGCTACCAACTCGTACCTTTATGGCTTTTTGTTCAATATAACAAAAGAAACAACGATAGTTTAATATGGTCTCGACTCTCGACGTCTAGACATACAGAAATCGAACGTTCTCAATGTGTCTAATAAATTAATTAATTATACGATTATGACCGCGTACTCGGGTTGTAAGTTCGATTCGTGACTTGTGGTTGTACCTATCTAGGACGCGTAGGGTCAAGAAACGCTTCGTGAAGAAATAATTAATAAGTATGGAGAAATGGGTCAAGAAATGTAGAACGCCTTTAACGAGGAGCAATATAATAACTATAACTATGGTTTTTGATACAAAATATATCAGGTAAGTAGTTAATAAAAAAAACCGGCCAAGTGCGAGTAGGACTCGCGCACCGAGGGTTCCGTACAGGTTTGTAACTTTGTACGGAACCCTCGGTGCGCGAGTTATAAATTATTAAGTTAAGTTTTAAATTATTAAAAAAAAACAACTTACTAGATCTCGTTCAAACCAATTTTCGGTGGAAGTTTGCATGGTAATGTACATCATATATTTTTTTTAGTTTTATCATTCTCTTATTTTAGAAGTGACAGGGGGGGAGGGACACACATTTTACCACTTTAGAAGTGTCTCTCGCGCAAACTATTCAGTTTAGAAAAAAATGATATTAGAAACCTCAATATCATTTTTGAAGACCTATCCATAGATACCCCACACGTATGGGTTTGATGAAAAAAAATTTTTTGAGTTTCAGTTCTAAGTATGGGGACCCCCAAAATTTATTATTTTTTTTCTATTTTTGTGTGAAAATCTTAATACTGAATACTTACCAATACTTACCAAGTTTCAACAGTATAGTTCTTATAGTTTCGGAAAAAAGTGGCTGTGACATACGGACGGACGGACAGACAGACATGACGAATCTATAAGGGTTCCGTTTTTGCCAAATTTGGCTACGGAATCTTAAAAATCTATCTATTGCGAAAGTTTGTATGGAAATGGATTGATGAATGGATGTTCAAGTTACTCAATCACGCCAGAAAGAGTAAACAGATCTGGATGAAATTTGGCACAGAGATAGATTATAGTCTGGAATAACTAGGCTATTTTTATCCCGGAAAATTAAAGCGTTCCCGTAGGAACCGAAAACCTCAATCCACGCGGATGAAGTCGGGCTCGGGGGCATCAGCTAGTATGTAATGTACCTATATAAATGTTTTAGTTCAATATATTTAACTGTAAGATTACCTATAATGTACTCATAAGTGCATAAATTACCCAGTCGTCTATTTAATATTATTACGTACTTACTATCAGAAGCTGCCCCCCGATTACACAATCGGAGAAATCGTAATCGTAATCGTAATCGTTTATCAAACGGATAATTAGGGTTCCGTACCAAAATGGTAAAAATGGATCCCTTATGGTGCGACTTTCTCCGTCCGTCCGTCCGTCACAGTCGATTATTTCAGTAACTAATAAAGCTATCGACATGAAATTTGGAATAGTTGTGTATAATAGTGGCTTAACATCATTATAATAAAAAAAAATCGAAAATTATTTTTAGTTTAATTAAAAAAGGGGGAAAATCGGGTGTTTGAAATTTCAAAGTATGATAACTATACTGAGTGGGATATCATATGAAAGGGCTATACTTCTACATTCTAAAACAGATTTTTATTTATTTTTAAGCATAATAGTTTTTGATTTATCGGGCAAAATGTCGAAAAAAATACCGTTCCCCCCCCTTATCTCCGAAGTTTACCAATTTAAAAATCTGAAATAATTATGGTCAATAGAAGCTTATGTATATTTTACAGGAAAAATAAAACCAACGCTCTAACTAGCATAGTTTTTTTTTATTAACAATAAACCTCTACAAACAAAGTTAGTTTTGCGGTTCATTAAATTCATTAATCGTAAAGCTTACTGTACGGAACCCTCGGTGCGCGAGTCCGACTCGCACTTGGCCGGTTTTTTTATGTTAACTGTTTATGGAGGTCATAGATGGCTGCACGTCAAAAAGCATGTATGAAATCCAACAGTTCGATTACGATCAGGGTTTTCGCTCGCCTAACATACCTACCTACCTATCTAGTACTTACTACTATTACCTATTCTGTGCTAGTACCTACCGTATTTAGGTACGCACTACGCAGGTAACATGTATCCAGTCTAGGTAAGTACCATGTGGCACCTAGTATGCCCAAGGCTATCATTATCCTTATTTATACGTATATCAAAATTCAAAGAATTTGTTATTCATGCCATTAGCCTCAAGGTCTCCACGAAGACCGGTTTTTATTTTGCGTTTCTGCCATTCGACGATTGTTGACATCAGTAAATAACTAACAAGTAGTAAAAAAGTAAAACTAAAGTACCTAATGTAAAGTTGGTTTACAAGTAGTAAAATAGAAATTCGGTACCAAAGCGTGGACTTACGGATTAACATACTAAATCACCATAATTTCCATCAAGCTGACAATGTATGCTGCATGGCTGAGAGTTCTTCATAATGTTCCCATAGCTCTGTGTTTGCCACTCCACAGGTGGCCAGCGTGGTGGACTAAGGCCTAACCCTTCTCATTCTGAGAGGAGAATCGTGCACAGAAGTGAGCCGGTAATGGGTTGAAATGATAATGATGAATGCGATCGTTACTTCCGAAAAATATGAAAGCTAACTTCAAAAGTTCAATCTGAGTTACTCTCAAGAAGGGCCTAAAGTTTTACTTCAAAAATTTTCCGTAAACTCAGGACTAGGCACTACCTGGGCCTAAAACTGGGTCGTTGTTAAGTTGGCAACCCTACATTTAAAGGGCAAGTAATGGTACGCATTTTACATATTAAGTAGGTGGTAAGATTTCTTATAGAAAACGTAGAAAACGCTCACGTCAGCTTGCGTGACGGTGACGCCGAAATTCCTAAACGTGCGTAAAGTATGACCCATACACTACGCGTAACGGCAGCGCGGCGCGATGGCAGGAAATCAGGGATGGTTGTAATGCTGCATGAAGGCGTTTACACTGTGGGACTGTTTTCAAAACTTCGGGCAGGACAGCACAAAAAGTCCGCGCGAATCGCCTTGACGCGCTAGTCCACGCGGAGTGCATGACTGCAATTACCTATCCTACATTCAGCCCATCACAACAGTTAAGGTTGTAACAATGATTGATGCCGCTTTTATGGTATTCCATAAAAGCTGCATGGCAACAACTTGGCAACAAAGCTGATTTTTGTGACCATGACAAATTGTAGGTTCAATCGACACGTCAAGACGACGTTTTGCCTTATTTGTCATGAAGTTTCCGTCGCGCGGCCTGTCTGCTGAAGCCTTTAACTTGGTGTTTACTAATCGTTTGTTACCTCGTCTCAACAAATGATTGCGTGGGAAACGCCATTGCGTTGGCTTGTCTTATAATCCATAATCTTAGTGGCCCATTTAACTAGTTTGGGTTATACAGTGGTAAAGTTTTACATCGGTGTTTACAGGCAATGATGTTTCAATTGTTACATCAAAGTTTACTTATAGGTCTGTATCTTTACGGTTGCGGTTGTACAATCTATGGCCAAAGAATACTAACTAGGTAGTAGCATAGACGGGCCCTGTCAAACAAAGAATGTGGACCTATTTTACTAACGCCATCTATTCTGAAAAGCGGGACAGCGCTATGGCGTAGACAAGGACAGGCTTATACAGGTGTGGAGTGCGCTCTACAGGTCGGACGCCCAATTTTTTTTCTATGAAAGGGCCCATTTAGTACCTACATATATATATATATCAGTACCTATTTGTTTCGTATTCGGTCGGCCCCATTCTTGCTCGACAATAAATTCATCCAAGGTTTTGAGAAATAGCGAAAGGGCCGGTCATATTTATTAAGATCGTTAACTACTCTGTAGCTTTACAGTGCGTAGTAGAGCTCCTGCTTTCTTCTAGCAGGTACGTACAAAGGTTACAAAGGTTCAAAGTAACGCCCTCGAGGGACAAAATATAACTTTAGCCCCATGTAACACTATTAGATATGAAATAATTATAACAAATCATGTGTTTAAACTACATATGACCATACATTACGATTCAGCCCTTAAACGAATTTTCCAAAACCTAATATAAATATAAAAGTAGTACCTAATATAAATATAATAGAACTTCCTATTTTTATCATTACAGACTTTAAAAAAAAAATCAAAAGTAGCCAAATCATTCTTTATTCGACTGTACCAGCGCAAACTTCACTCGCGGCTAACTTCCGCGGGACATAAAGTTTGCATCGGACTGTACCATCGACCATTAAACCTTTAATGGTCGATGGGCTGTACCTAAACACATCTATCAGCAGGTACATAATATTTAAATCTTAATGTATATATTCCCAACCTTCATGGCTATTTTATCATAGTCTACGACATGGAACTGTGTGTGTCACAGCACAATGCAAGTATTTTTGCCTGGTCCCTCTAAAAATAATATAAATGACGCATCGTTTCGACGCAAACATCTGTGGTAATGACTATTCTCACACGATCATATTTTGTTTAAACAATACAATATTTTGATGCAGGCTGCACTCGAAGACAATGTCGCGTCCACAGATAAGAGAATGTCGTTTGGCAAATAAGTGGGAAGTGCCTAATTTGTTGCTAGACCACGAATACGTACAGTTCGCGCGCGAGTTGACTGCAGAGTAGGTAAATGTATGTGTCACCATACATTTGCTCTGCATTCAACTCGTGCGCGAACTATAGATTATGCTGATAGGTATACTCAGGGCCGTCTTTAACATATTGGAGGCCCTGGGCACATTAGGATAATGGGGCCCCTATGTAAAGGCATATGCCTGTTTTAACAAAATAGTCCTCTGTCTATTTTCTTAAAACATGCATAAAGAGTAGATAAGCAATATTCTAAATTGATTCAACTGTTATTTTAAACGATTACTTTAAAAAACTTCAAGATCAATTTAAAATCTGATTAACTTACTACAGAGGTATATTTTGAACGTAATTTAAGTTATCTTTAATGACTATCGGCTTATCTATCGGTTGGTGATCTGGCAGACAGACTAGGGGGTCCCCATCGATCGCGGGGCCCTGGGCACGTGCCCAGAATGCCCAGTGGGAAAGAGGGGCCTGGGTATACTTAGTCGCGAACACTAAACCAAGCCTGGTTTTACAAGCACAACAGGTATAGCCGCGGCGTAAGTTGAACCCTGCGCGGAAACACATTTCGGGTGTCAAACGAAGTGCGGTATGAGGTGCGCCGCGATCCCATACCCCTCGCTCCCCGCGCATGCTCCGCTCGGCTCTGTAGGACAATGTACCTGCGCAGACGACCGCCATTTTGGTTCAACTTACATACAGTAGATTGTACCTACTCGAGCTGATTTTCCACTTTTTATACTTTGTTGAATTCTATGTTTCCAACTTCCAGTGAAAATAAGTGATACAATGTGAATAAGATATCAATGCAAAACAAGTAAAAAATACATAATATCTTGTCTGCAACTCTGCAGTTCAGATTTACGTATAATCCATTGTTTTATCGTGTTTATGATCCGGTACTTAGGTACGAGTAAGATACCTACTTATATATTCGTGGGAACATAACATAGCATACAATTGGTATTTCCTTGTTAAGTTCTTGATAAAAAACATAAACAACTTTAATGTCTCAACCTACAAACCTATATTACGCACTAAAGGTCGCCCGCGACTTCGTCCGCGAAAAATTTCTGATTTCCTATGAGATTATGATATTTTCCCGCTATTGCAGCGGGAAAATTTCATCATCAAGCCTATCATAAAGGGTTTAATATTTGTATAGCCAATGATAATTCTATGTATATAATTTATGCAGGTTTTTTATTATTTAAAACTAATAATTTAAAAAGAACTTAGAACCTACATGCCAGCTTTCAACCCCCATTTCACCCGCTTTGGGGTGGATTTTTGTAAAACTGCAACAGGTTTTTACAAAATTCAAAATTCAAAATTCAAAATGTTTTTTATTCAAATAAGCTTTTACAAGCGCTTTTGAATCGTTATAATATGAATCTACCGCTGGTTCGGAATGCCATTCCTACCGAGAAGAGCCAGCAAGAAACTCGGTGGTTGCTCTTTTCCATCAAAACTTACAATCATCATAATGATACAAGTAACTGCAGTCCCACGCATAGCTGGAGCGAATCAAATCCACGCTGTTTTTTTTATCATTTACGTAATCTTCGATTGTATAGTAAGCTTTTTTCACGAGCATACCTACAATATTCAATACACGCCAAGACTGGCAGACAGAGGCAGCCCCATTTCCGACGGTGGCACCGGTGTTCACGAGCATGACGCATGATCCAGCCATTGCTTCGCTCAACCATATTTGAGGGAACGTAACAACCCGCACCACACGACACCACCACAGAAACGTTAAAGAGAGTGTAACATACCCGACTACCCATATCAAGGCATAGAATTGAATACTGTTTAAGGGTGCAAATCGCCACCTATCGGCAATAATAATATTAAAGTTTGTATGTGTGTATGTTTGTTACTCCTTCACGCGGCAACTACTTAACCGATTTGGCTGAAATTTGGAATGGATGTAGATTATACCCTAGATTAACACATAGGCTACTCTTTATCGTGGAAAAATCCATGGATCATTAACTTTACACAATTTGTGAAAACCAAAATTCACGCGAGCGGAGCCGCGGGCAACAGCTAGTCGGAAAAAATTGTAGAAAAATATTGATCTTCATGTTTTAGTTTATCGTTTAAATGAATATATTATCATAGAAATGCACTTTTGTCATTTACGTAATCTTCCACAGTATAATAAGCTTTTTTCAAAAGCATACTTTTAATGGATTTCTTAAACTTGTGTAAAGGCAAGTTTAAAATAGATTGTGGAATTTTGTTATAAAATAGAATGCTCATTCCCACGAACGACCTTCGGACTTTTTTGAGGCGGAGCGATGGTGTCACGAGCTTATGGCAGTTTCTAGTTGGCCTATCGTGCAGATCGCAAATTCTTTTGTAATTCTGAAGGCGCTGTTTCACAAAGATTAGATTACTGTAAATGTATTGCGAGGCTACTGTAAGAATACCTATTTCCTTGAATTTCTCTCTAAGGGATTCGCGCGGTTTTAAATTATAAATTGCACGTATTGCCCTTTTTTGTAATACAAAAATTTTTTGAATATCTGCTGCTTTACCCCATAGCAAGATTCCGTAAGACATAATACTATGAAAGTAAGCAAAATATACAATTTTTGCAGTTTCTACGTCAGTAAATTGTCGAATCTTTCTAACAGCGTAAGCAGCAGAGCTGAGTTTGCCAGCCAGAGTTGATATATGGGTGCCCCATTGAAGCTTTGAATCTAAGGTCACCCCCAGGAACACAGTGGTCTCTTCTATTTTTAAAATATCATTATTTACAGTTAAATTCATGTTTCCTGTGGACTTGGTATTTGGCAATGCGAATTCAACACACTTGGTTTTCTTTGCATTTAAAAGTAAATTGTTTACAGTAAACCAGTTAGTGACTTGAGAAATTGCATTATTTACGTCGTCATAATTGTCCTTATTTCTATCGACTTTAAAAATCAAGGACGTATCGTCAGCAAATAGCACAATATCACAAGTGTTTAGGACGTAATATGGTAAATCATTTATATACACCAAGAACATGAAGGGGCCCAGAATGGAGCCTTGAGGAACACCCATTAGTGAGGCTGATCCGGATGACTTCACATCGTTAACACATACCGTTTGAATGCGATCACTGAGATAAGACGCAATGAGGCCAAGTGCAGTGTCTTTGACTCCATAGTGGTTCAACTTAACTAAAAGCGTCTCGTGCTCAACGCAATCGAATGCCTTAGACAAATCACAGAAAATACCAATAGCATTCTGTGATTTCTCCCATGCATCGAATATATGCTTTAGCAGCATTGCGCCCGCATCGGTTGTTGATCGGCCTTTAGTAAAACCATACTGCTCAGAGTGAAGTAGTTTATTTGAGTTAAAGTGCAGAAGCAGTTGGTTGAGCATAATTTTTTCAAATATCTTGCTGAGTGCTGGTAAAATAGAAATTGGTCTGTAATTATTAGGGTCACTTCTACTGCCAGATTTAAAAAGTGGAATCAATTTACTGCATTTCATAAGGTCTGGAAAGGATCCTGAATCTACAGACTCATTAAATATTAGAGCAAGATATGGTGCAATTATATCAATAACATTGCTGATTATTTTTACTGATATCCCCCATAGATCCCCGGTTTTTTTGCATTGCAAAGATTTGAATATTTTAATAATATCATATGGGGTCACATGTTCAAACTTAAACAGCACACTGCACTCGGTGACATTACCCTTAAGAAGCTTAAGGGCTTCCGTTGGCGCGGAATTAAGGGAGCTAGTAGTGGTTACCGGAATATTTCGGAAAAAATTCTCAAATGTATTTGCAATTTCCGTATCACAGTCAGTAATACGGTCATTAATTTTTAGCTCTAATTTAGGCTTCTCCACTTTATGTTTCCCAGTTTCTTCTGAGATAATATCCCAAACTGCTTTTATTTTACTATCAGAATTAATGATTTTTTGTTTTATATAAAGTGATTTTGCTTGTATGCAGACAGTTCTAAATAATTTTGAATAATTTCTTACATAATGGACAAATCTAGGAGTGTAATTATACTGCTTTTCAGCATACAAATCAAACAACTTATTCCTACTTTTATAAATGCCAACAGTAGCCCAGTCGCTAAATTTAAGGTTTTTAAACAATTTTTTTTCTACTATTTTAAAAATGGAACTAAACTGAGAATTTAACAAATCAAAGAATGTATTGTAGTGTTCATCCGGACCACCCTGTGTAAGATCAAGTGTAGGTAAAATATTTAGCATATTTTGTTTGAATTGTTGTATTTTTTTACCGGTAACTGGCCTATACTTTATTACTTTAGTTGTATTTTGTTTAGAGCTAGGAACAGATATCATTTGCCCGCAGTGGTCGGATCTTAGATTAGTAATGACAGATTTGCTGACAATTTTACAATCACTGAAAATATTGTCAATACAAGTAGCGGAACTTGCAGTTATCCGTGTAGGTTCAATAAAAATGTTGTGTAAATTGAAACTTTTAAATAAGTTGAGTAATCTGTCAGAAAGAGAGGTGTTAAGCAAAATATCTATGTTAAAGTCTCCACATATTAATGTTTTTTTCGATGACCTACATATCCGTCTTAGGGCCTCCTCCATGACATCCTCAAACAGTAGAAAGTCGCCTGAGGGAGGTCGGTACACGCAAACTATAATGTATCGCTCCAGCTCAACACAGGACAGCTCAATAGTGCGTTCAACAGAAAGATTAACAATGTCTTTTCTTTCCTTACAATTATTATTACTACGAGTTATAATCAAAGACCCTCCGCGTATAGCATTCTTTCGCACGCACTTGACAACGAGTAATCCTTAAGATTGATAATTAATTGGTAACTATTGAGCCAATGCTCTGTAAGGCATAGCTTATCTGTTGTCTTGCTACCTAGTTTAAATTTTTTTACTGTTTTCAACAATATCAGTACAACTGTTTGTACCAGAAGTTAAAATACTCAAATTATTACAATTTGTATCCATTGTCAAAAGACTGGACTTAGTGTTGTTACTAAGTAAATCAATATTCAGTGTACAACATGTACTATTTCCAATCATATTACAGCTAAAAATAGCTGGATCTTGTATATTACAAGCTACTAATGTAGCTAAATGTTTCTTACAGCTATGGGGCAGATACATAGTATCTTTTGTCAGTGTAAATTTCTGAATAAACTTATTTGTGTCAAAAATATGGAAATAGTCCCTATGACTATATGTTAAATTATGTAGGAGCCTATTAAATTTATGTATACGCCTATTTTGTGCCGGGGTCAATGAGCTTGAAAAAGGAAAGGCACAAAATATAAACTTACAGCCTGATTTCTTTTGAACGCTCAATAAGTATTCCAAACTTTTGAAAATTTCTTTTTTGGTTATGTGCAGGCTGTCACCTATCAACACAACAACTGTACTACAACTATCCAAGCAAAAATCTTGGATCTTTTCAATTATATATTCATATGGGGCCTTAGGGTTACATTTATTGAAGACATTTTGGTGTAATTTATCACTAAGTAAGCAACCAAAGTCTTTTCCCAGCCCATCTGAGACTACAAATGTTTTCCGCTGTGGGCAATGTAATGGAATGTCATTATCCGCTGATACAACTAAGGGATCATAGTTTGCACACTGCACTTCCACTGGCACTATTGCATTGTCTTTATTCGGGCACTGGCACTTATTGATCAGAGAGTCGAAATGGTCTATATTATAATTTCCTATTGCTAATAGTTCATCTGCAACCAGTATTTGCTCATTGATCTGTTTCTGTGACTGCTCATATTGTGATGTAACAGTTTTCAATGAGTTTTCCAATTGTAAAATTTCATTATTCAGGCGGTTAACATCATATTCATATTGTTCTCTCATTGTATGTAAAGAAGAACAATATGTGTCCAGCTTTATTAACAACTGTGAACGTTCCTTCCTCAGTGTAGTATTTTTAGTTCCGGTTTTTTGACTTTTAATAAGTTTTTTTGTTTTGGCTATAAATTTGCCAAGTTTTATGTACCTTTTAATTTTTTTGTGACTATTCAGAGTAACTGGCACTGAGGGCGGTCGTTTAACACAAGGGCTGTCACAGGTGAGATCGATGGTAACTACAGTTGGTGCAGTTGAGGATGAAGCAAGCAGCTCGTCATATAAATTATTTGTTTGCTGTATTTCACAACTTAGAATTTGTGACTGAAGATCACAAATTATTTTTTCATCCCATGTATTCGAAAAGGACGACTTGGTTCGCCTTTATGTGCGCCCAAAGGTAGTGTTTTCTATAAGAAACTTTTAGCGGGCAGTAATGAGTTTTTAATCCTCTTTATACTCGTAAGTGCGCCGCAATTATCTTTGCCGCGCACTTATTGAATTTGGAACATCTTAGTGTTCAGCGCCAACGCAAATTGACGACCTCCGTGGCGCAGTGTTGAGCGCTGCCGTCTTAACGTGCGGAGGTCCCGGGTTCGATCCCCGGCAGGGTCAATTTAGGAATTTATAATTTCTGAATTTTAACTAACGAAAGGGCGATAAGGATATATATATTTAAAAAAAAAAAAAAAAAAAAAAAAATTATAATTCAATAAATATTATTATAAAGGCGAAAGTTTGGATGGATGTGTGGATGTATGGATGTATGGATGTGTGTTACTCAATTACGCCCGAACGGCTGAACGGATCTGGATGAAATTTGGCATAGAGATAGATTTAAAAAAAAAAAAAAAGATTATAGTCTGGAAATAGCACATAATATGCTATTAAAGAGTTCCCGCGGGAACCAAATTTTCTCATACAAGGTGATGAAAAGTAGAGTGTATCATTCGGGCGCAAAAATATTTTTGGCTCGGGCGACGTACATTGAATCCCTCGCTACGTTCAGGATTCTACTAAAGAATCCCTCGCTACGCTCGGGATTCTACTCTAGAATCCCTCACTTCGTTCTGGATTCAAAAAAGCGCCCTCGCCGTAAAAATATTATTTTGCTCCCTTATAATACAATCTACTATTTGTGATCTACTCAATTCATCCTCTAACATAGAAATTTTTCCTAGTGCCTCTTCATATGTCCGTATACACTGGTCAAATGAGCTGACTGCCATCTGTAGCTGGTCCCGCTCCTCCAACACCTGGGTGTGAGCGCTGTGCAGGCTAGCGAGTTCAGCCTTCAACTGTGTGTTCCGGTCAATAATAATTCTCAACTCAGCTTCACTATCATCCTGTTCCTTCAGTAGTTGTTCATTCAGTTGTTTCAGCGATTTGAGTTCCATTAGTGCATTTTTTAGCTTCTGCTGCTCCTGTAGGGCTGCTGCCCGTCTGGTCTGCATGGTAGGAGCCATTCTGCAGTAATTACACCTGAAACACACCAGGTGATATATGTTAGTGAAGGAAGATAGAAGTGTTTTGAGAGTATAGAAGAGAGGCTAGTAGACAGGAGGATAAAATAGTAAGGAAAATAAATAATATGTAAATAAATAAATAACAGGGGTGTAATTCAGTAGTTTACCTAAGTAGTGTTATGGGCTAGGTATGACACAAAATTAATTCACCTAATCAGACTATTTGCGTTAGTTACAACAAAAGCTTATTGTTGGTGTCATAATAAATCTACATTAATGTTACATTTAGGGTGGTGTTAAGTACAGTGAATTATTTTGTCTGCGGCAATCTAGGACATTCTGCAACTTTACTTCCACGGATCTGTCAAGTAAAGTGAGAAAAGTCTTTGCCTATGTGTGAGGAGGGACGTGTCTCGAGGTTATCGAGAATGTACGAATAGCGTGTAGGGAGTGATAATGAGCTAATAATTAGTATGTGTATATTCTATAAAATAGAATAAAAGCAATACTCCCCCGGTTTAGCCGTTGATTTATTATGAATCACGCCGTCCGTCTGCCGTCAATTGCTGTCACAACTTCTCAGTTTGAATATCCAATTTTCTTCAATACTAGACTAATAAATTATTACACTTATATATTCACATTTAATTTAATATCGAAATAATACAAAAGTATTTCTTTTTATTCTAAATAAAACAGTAAAATTAAAATTATTATTGGATCAGCTGTTTTTGCAACCTAACACTTTGACAGCAGAGCATTCTTCATTTAGGTATTAATCTCAGACTTAATGATAATAACATTATTATTAAACAAAATATTATTAATAAAATTATGTTTAAAATTTTCGTTAGAACCAAACCAAACCTACAAACATAGAATTAGGCACGTCTACAAAATTGTCTAGTACACCGATTAATCTGTTTGCGTTAGGGGGTTAAAAAGATCAAGGATAAGTTTATCTGTTAGAAGAATTAATAAGGAAATACATAAGAAAGAAAGAAAGAAAATACATTTATTAAAAAATGGTGTTGCAGACAAACACCTGTCATACATATCTGTAGGTACACACAAATATGTTTGTCTGTGACACCACCCGGAATGGGTGTACAGCTCAGCCGTGTGCCCAGCATCGTACATACAAATGCATGCATGATGCCGGACGCTGATTTTCAGCCATGACCCGGGTGACGTCACAGCCAACGGATGCGAATACTTATATACCTCTATAAACTTTAACAACAATTAACAAATCTTTATTTCACTAAACATAAGTCAAAGCAAAATCACATACTTATTGTATTATTCATAATCAACGCCAAAACAAGTGAAGCAACAAACTAAACATTATGTGAGTAAACATAAAGAAATATACACAAATATTAAAAGGATTTTAAATATTTAATTATAAACGTATATATTGAGAAGATAATATAATACAATAGACTAGTTACATGCAAATAAATTAAAAGAATTATACGCTGAATGTACTACAAATTATAAAATTGTAAACTATTTATTAAATACTATATAATCGATATATCAACAGCGACATTTTCATGTTCCGTTTGTTAAAATTCCGTTTGTTGAAATCGTTAAATACTTACATTGTTGACAGAGGAAGCCGGCCGGGAAAACCCCACTCGATCACATTTAATATTCCAATGTCGAGCACATCGTAAAAAGTGTCACGATCCATTGATCCGATGCAATGTACCAATTGGGAATAGTATAAATAGTACATTATTGCAAAGGCCGGGAAATAGGCATTTGCAGGTCGAGTTACGGCGAGACTTCACTAATACGAGACAGGCAATTGCCATTATAGTGCTTTTCTCAAAAGAATGCAGGGAAATAAAACATACTTTTTATATTATCATAAAATTTTCATATACTTTCATGTATTTTTTTTTTGACTTCGCTGGAAGCAGGTTTTCCATTGCCAATTTGGCTTCTTATCTTAAATCTGGTGGAGTACAATCGATCTCCATTTCACTCTCTGAACCGTTGGAAACAATTTTAATTATTATTTATTAAGTAGGTATGTAAATAACAAACAAAGACGAATTTTCAGCTTTGCCGCCAATTTTTTTTTTATCATCTGTGCCGACAGGCAAACGCATTTATTTATTTATTTTTTATTTTTATTTAGGTATTTGGCAACCAAAACAGATTACAATAGTAAAAATACTGATCTAACCTAAAGTCTTAACTAATTACATTTTAATCTTATTGTAATCCTACAGGGTCGCACTACATGAATAAGGTTCTAGGTAGGGTAGGTAAGGTAGGTAAGGGTAGGTATTTATGGCTATACAGCCACGTAAACGCAATTTGTACTAAGCAAAGAGACTATGGTATGCCAAGAATGACAAAAGAGATCCGATCAAATAGTATCTAATAACCCCAGCACGCCTTTTCATACAACATTGCAGGAGCGTTGTAATGTTCCAAATTCAAAAAACGCTCCTGCAATGGATTTGATTTTCTTTGTCCGAAAATTCGATACTTCGCGTATTCTTTTTTCAAAATAATGACAATATTTCCATGCATGTTTGAGAAAAATACCTTAATTCCTTTCCAATTTCTTTTTGAATATTTATAAAATACGTTTAACTCTAACGTTCTTAATCATGCCTACTCTAAAGTTTCGTCAGTGAGGAATTATTGTTGTGGTCCACTAGCTTTATTGCCTAGAGTCTAGACTATACACTCTACTACAGTTAAGGAACATAGGTACCACCTTGCAATAACTTCCATGTGGAACTGGAAAACAATCCATTACCTACTTATAATTTTATTATAAACTAGCTGATGCCCGCGACTTCGTCCGCGTGGATATACAAAGTTTCATCGAAATAACTTGAGAAATGACGGACTTTTATACAAACTTTCAACCCCTATTTCACCCCTTTGGGGGTGGAATTTTGAAAAACTGTGAAACACGTATGTTTTCATTTTTAACCCGCAGCTCATATACCAAGTTTCATGGATGTAACTTGAGAAATGAAGGACTTTCATACAAACTTTCAACCCCTATTTCACCCCTTCGGGGGTAAAATTTACGAAAACTGTGAAACACGTATTTCTTCATTTTTAACCGGTAGCTTGTATACCAAGTTTCATCGATATAGCTTGAGAAATGAAGGACTTTCATAAAAACTTTCAACCCCTATTTCACCCCTTTGAGGGTGAAATTTTGAAAAACTGTGAAACATTTATTTCTTCATTTTCAACCGGTAGCTTGTATACCAAGTTTAATCGATATAACTTGAGAAATGACGGACTTTCATACAAACTTTCACCCCCTATTTCACCCCCTTAGGGGTGGAATTTTGAAAGACTGTGACACACGTACTTCTTTATTTTTTACCGTAAGCCAAAATAAAAAGTTTCGTTGATATAACTTGTAAAACATCTTGAGAAACGAAGGACTTTCATACCAACTTTCATCCCCTATTTCACCCTTTTGGGGGTCGAATTTTCAAAAACTGTGAAACACGTTTGTCTCTTATTTCAACCCGCAGCTCATATATCAAGTTTCATGGCTTTAGCTTGAGAAATTAAGGACTTTCATACAAACTTTCAACCCCTATTTCACCCCTTCGGGGGTAGAATTTCGGGATAAAAAGTACCCTATGTCCTACCTCGTAATATGGGCTCAAATCGTGCCAAGTTTCGTTTGAATTCATTCAGTAGTTTCGGCGTGATGCGCGGCCAAGATACAGACAGACAGGCAGACAGACAGACAAAAATGAAAAAAATTACACATTTGGCTTCAGTATCGAATAATGAGTGCCCTCCAAAAAAAAATTTTCAAAATATCTTCAATGTACAGAATTGGACATGTTACAGTTTTATTATAAGTACTAGCTGATGCCCGCGACTTCGTCCGCGTGGACTAAGTTTTTTCGATTCCCGCGGGAACTCATTAATTTTCCGGGATAAAAAGTAGCCTATGCCCTATAATGGTGAAACACGTACTTCTTCATATTTTAACGAAAGCCCAAATGCTGTTTCATGGCTATAACTTGAGAAATTAAGGATTTTCATACAAACTCTCAACCCCTACTTCACCCCTTCGGGGGTGGAATTTTGGAAACCTTTAAAACACATATGTTTACATTTTCAACCCGCAGCTCATATATCAAGTTTCATGGCTATAACTTGAGAAATTAAGGACTTTCATACAAACTATTAACCCCTATTTCACCCCTGCGGGGGTGGAATTTTGAAAAACTGTGAAACACATTTGTTTTCATTTTCAACCCGCAGCTCATATATTAAGTTTCATGGCTATAACTTGAGAAATTAAGGATTTTCATACAAACTCTCAACTCCTATTTCACCCCTTCGGGGGTGGAATTTTGGAAAACTGTGAAACACATATGTTTTCATTTTCAACCCGCAGCTCATATATCAAGTTTCATGGCTATAACTTGAGAAATTAAGGACTTTCATACAAACTTTCAACCCCTATTTCACCCCTTCGGGGGTAGAATTTCGGGATAATATGTATCCTATGTCCTACCTCGTAGTATGGGCTCAAATCGTGCCAAGTTTCGTTTGAATTCATTCAGTAGTTACGGCGTGATGCGCGGCCAAGATACAGACAGACAGACAGACAGACAGACAGACAGACAGACAAAAATGAAAAAAATTACAGATTTGGCTTCAGTATCGAATAATGAGTGCCCTCCAAAAAAAATTTTCAAAATATCTTCAATGTACAGAATTGGACCTGTTACAGTTTTATTATAAGTATAGAAGATGCCAAAACGTACTTATCTGTCTGTCTGCTAAGTATATTTTCACGATCCATCTTTTCACCCGATTTTGATGCAATGAAAATGAAAATGAAAATGAAAATGAAAATGAAAATGAAACTGAAAATGAAAATGAAAATGAAAATGAAAATGAAAATGAAAATGAAAATGAAAATGAAAATGAAAATGAAAATGAAAATAAAAATGAAAATGAAAATGAAAATGATTTATTTCATGTAGGACAACTTGTGCCACTTGGTACAGCTGCAATTTGGTACAGCTATAGGTTGCAGCTCAGGGAAGGACTACTTTTAAGCTACTCTTTATCCCGGAAAATTAATGGGTTCCAGCGGGAATATAAACACTTTCATCCACGCGAATGATGTCGCGGGCATCATCTAGTACCTACCTATTATAAATGTAAAAGTATGCTTGTCTGTCTGCTATGTTTTCACAGCCTATCTATTCAACCGATATTGATGGGTACGGATATATCTAGTAGGCTACATTTTATTCCGGAAAATGAAGGTTCCCACGGAAAAGTATTGTAGGCCTACCTACAACCATTTCTGTTTGAAAGAGTATTAATTGTACTTACTATTGGTTGATGCCGTCAAGAGATTGAATTTGCTACCAGCTCCTCTCCAAGTTACACGGTGACCTATCATTTGACAAAAAACAAGTGAATAGTCTATGGCTAGCGCTTTTAATCGCTTTCGCTTAAGAGGCCGGCGAACGCCGCTCGCAACTTCTACTCGAACCGCAAATATAAATTTGCCGGTATATTGCTATCCCTATTTGGCTGATGACACATGATCGCGTGCAAGCGCGATAGCAATATGAGCGTACAGAATTTGTTATACATTTAGCCTTGTTCCGTGAATACCAAAAATTATGAATGAAAAATTGTTGTGTTTTTAACTTCGTGTTGTTATTCTGTAACTTGACAATATAAGCTATGTTCCTGATCAATTAGTACGTGAGATATCGTTGGTTTTAATATGAAACAAACAAGGAGAAAACATGTCGTTTGTGTCGTAAAAACATGCAAAACGCAATGTGCTTACATTTAATTTTGGGAAAGTATTTTGAAAACATAATTATCCAGGGACCTAGATAAATACAAGTTCAATCTTAATAATCGCATAATATAGAGGAAATATGCTCGAATTACAAATTATTTTGGTATTACGTTTGTATGAGCAATTCACCCTCCGCTGGCGCCTTAAAAACGTTAACGATTATAGAAAGAGAAAAGACACACGTTACGTATTTGTTACGTTACGTATATAACGTTATAGAAAGGATACGTAGAACCCTTGATTCTCTGATCTGTGCGTAGGACGATTAAAATGAGATAAGCAATTACTAATTAGGTAAGTAGGTAATTATCTTCGATGGATCAGTAACAGTAAAGTTCAATGTCAAGATAATTTACACAAGCAAGCGCCTTACCGCCTACCAGCTGCGTAACTGTATACTTAACCTTGTGTTATGTTGCCAGTTGCCACGTTACTTCCGGTTAACATTTTTGACCGAGCGAGACGAGGTCTTCCTGTCTACTTGACTTTGGTGAATTGGCAATCGAACGTCTGTCAGAGTCTACAACGCGCTGTTTTTAGCTTCACGTATAGTTCTACTAGCTGATGCCCGCGACTTCGTCCGCGAGGATTGAGGTTTTACGGTTCCCGCGGGAACTCTTTAATTTTCCGGGAGAAAAAGTAGCCTATGTGTTATTCCAGACTATACTCTATCTCTGTGGTAAATTTCATCCAGATCCGTTCAGCCGTTCTGGCGTGATTGAGTAACAAACATCCATTTGAGGTTTTTAGGATCCCGCGGGAACTCTTTAATTTTCCGGGATATAAAGTAGCCTATGTGCTATTCCAGATTATAATCTATCTCTGTGCCAAATTTCAGCCTGATCCGTTCAGTAGTTTTTGCGTGAAAGAGTAACAAACATCCATACATCCTTAATAAATGTCCAAGGATATAATATTAGTACCTAAGGATTTTTTCTTTTATTCCCTTGTAGTTATAGGTATAATCCATACTAATATTATAAATGCGAAAGTGTGTCCGTCTGTCTGCTACGCTTTCCCGGCCCACCTTTTCAACCGATTTTGCTGAAATTGGGTATATAGGTAGGTAACATCCCGGGGAAGGACATAGGCTACTTTTTATCCCGGAAAATTAAGGAGTTCCCGCGGGAATCACAAAACCTCAATCCATGCGGACGAAGTCGCGGGCATCATCTAGTAGTTTATAAACTATCAAATAATCAAATAAATACATATTATAAATGCGAAAGTTTGGATGGATGGATGTATGGATGTATGGATGTATGGATGTATGGATGTTTGTTACTCAATCACGCTCCAACGCTAGTAGTGTTAGCTTGGGGTAAAACACTAGTACGTAGGTAGGTATAGCTAACATTACGTTTGGTTATAACTTGTAACATTACCGTGGTTATGACTAAAACTCTAATCTAAATAGCGGCTAGGGCGGAAACACCTAACATTAGTTTTCCGAATTAATATTCTATTTCCGTACACAGAAATGTGTGGGGTTTTTGATAGACCCTGATATTTTATGAGTTTTAGGTACATTTACTGATTTCCTTACCTACGTCATCGAGCGAGGTATAATGAAAATAATCAAGATGATCACATTTTAATCACTTAGGTAACATGGAAAATGGAAATGTTAGGTACTTAAGTACTTAAGGCCCGCTTTGAGCAACTAAATATTAAGTGAATTTTCCGCAGTTTTTTGTTCATAGGTAGTTGGCGTAGGAAGTACTTACCTATAATAAGTGCTTCGTAAGTTCATACAAAGTTGGTGCTGGAAAATGAAAATATTTACCTAGGTACTAAATATTACATAAAGGTCCTGTTTTACTTGTGTTTAAATTTTTTTACGTATTAAGTATGTAAGCTAATGTACCTACATTTTAAAAAACACAATAAAACAATTCACAAACAGAAAATTAAATTGTATGTAGGTACCTACAATATAGGTAAGGCGGTTTTTAGGGTTCCGTAGCCACATTTGGCAAAAACGGAACCCTTATAGATTCGTCATGTCGGTCTGTCTGTCTGTCTGTCTGTCTGTCTGTCTGTATGTCCGTCCGTATGTCACAGCCACTTTTTTCCGAAACTATAAGAACTATACTGTTGAAACTTGGTAAGTAGATGTATTCTGTGAACCGCATTATGATTTTCACACAAAAATAGAAAAAAATAATAAATTTTGGGAGTCCCCATACTTAGAACTGAAACTCAAAAAATTTTTTTTCATCAAACCCATACGTGTGGAGTATCTATGGATAGGTCTTTAAAAATGATATTGAGGTTGCTAATATCATTTTTTTCTAAACTGAATAGTTTGCGCGAGACACACTTCTAAAGTGGTAAAATGTGTGTCCCCCCCCCTGTAACTTCTAAAATACGAGAATGATAAAACTAAAAAAAATACTATATGATGTACATTACCATGCAAACTTCCACCGAAAATTGGTTTGAAGTTTGAACGAGATCTAGTAAGTAGTTTTTTTTTAATAATTTAAAACTTAATAATTTATAACTCGCGCACCGAGGCTTCCGTACAAACCTGTACAGAACCCTCGGTGCGCGAGTCCGACTCGCACTTGGCCGGTTTTAATTAATTAGCAATCTCTTCCAGACAACCTTAATTTCTTAAAACGTAGCACGTAACGTAAAAATATGATCTTTGCACTGAGTAAGAATGTTATACCTCTATGATCTTTTCTTTTAAGTAGGTATATTTGTAGGTAGTAGATTTTTAGGGAGGTAAATATTTCGGAAGACCATTCCGTAGGTGGGAAGTGGGAACCTCCCACAGCAGGCATTTTATGGACGAGAGAAACGCATGCCCGTAAAACATGGAAGAACCTGGAGGAGGCCTATGCTGATGAGCAAAACCATCGAACATAACCGGTGTCTTACATTTTTAACCGACTTCAAAAAAAAGGAGGAGGTTCTCAATTCGACTGTTTTTTTTTTTTTTTTTTATGTTTGTTACCTCAGAACTTTTGACTGGGTGGACCGATTTGGATGATTCTTTTTTTATTTGAAAGCTGGTGCTTCCCGTGTGGTCCCAATTAAATTTGGTGAAGATCTGATGAATATCTCCGGAGATGGAGAACGGAACTCCTCATGGATAAGAGTAAATTGCTCGCGATCAGTGTGATAGTCTTGTAAACAGTATGTATTAACCATGCATAGCATATCTCGTTCTGGTTACATCCTGTATTTTAAAACAGTGGGGCCAATAAAAATTGTGAAATAAAAAATTTTCAAAAAATAAAAAAATTTCAAAAAAAAATAAAAACCGACTTCAAAAATCACAAACACTAAAAAGTAAAAAATAATTTAATTTATTATGTATACACAAGAGTTAATTTAGTTCTATAATAACATTTTTTGGAGTCGGTACCAATTAGCCGCATGAACCGTCTACCTACTCTTCATTATTGTTGACGTGACTCCACATTGGCACCGACTCCAAAGAATGTTATTATAGAACTAAATTAACTCTTGTGTATACATAATAAATTAAATTATTTTTTACTTTTTAGTGTTTGTGATTTTTGAAGTCGGTTTTTATTTTTTTTTGAAAAATTTTTATTTCACAATTTTTAGTGGCCCCACTGTTTTAAAATACAGGATGTAACCAGAACGAGATATGCTATGCATGGTTAAAACATACTGTTTACAAGACTATCACACTGATCGCGAGCAATTTACTCTTATCCGTTGAAGAGTTCCATTATCTATCTTCGAAGATATTCATCAGATCTTCACCAAATTTATACGGGACCACTTCGAAAGTATACCCTTTCAAACAAAAAAAGAATTTTCAAAATCGGTCCAGGCGTCTTTGAGTAATCGGGGAACATACATAAAAAATAAAAAAAATAAAAAGATTCCGACGAATTGAGAACCTCCTCCTTTTTTGAAGTCGGTTAAAAAAAACCGACTTCAAAAACCACAAACACTAAAAAGTAAAAAATAATTTAATTTATTATGTATACAAGAGTTAATTTAGTTCTATAATAACATTCTTTAGAGTCGGTGCCAATGTGGAGTCACGTCAACAATAATGAAGAGTAGGTAGACGGTTCATGCGGCTAATTGGTACCGACTACCGACCCCAAAAAAATGTAATTATAGAACTAAATTAACTCTTGTATACATAATAAATTAAATTATTTTTTACTTTTTAGTGTTTGTGGTTTTTGAAGTCGGTTTTTATTTTTTTTTTGAAAATTTTAGTTATTGTAATAGGGATGACGACAACTCAATCAAATCAGCAACTATTTATCAAACTTAAAAACGCAAGTTTCTAGTATGGAAGTTGTACCTACTCATGAAATTCACAGTTGTGACGTCATCAAATTTCAACGCACTTTTTTCTTTAATCTATATTTTAAAATGGTTATCAAACTTAAAACTAACCGAGGATGTGAATTTTAGGTCTTTTGGAAGACCCTCTATTTAATAATCAGTTAGAAATAATTTATTTTCGATAAAGGCATCATCCCTATTTTTATAATTCATAACTTTGTAATAAATGTTTAATTATGGTTGTTAATAAAAATTAATAAAATATTTCGGTGCCTTTTATTTTACCTTTGGTACCTACGTGAAATACGCACCTACCTAGCTACCTAAAGTTATTTGTGTAGTGTGTACCAATATCACTAATAATTGAGGAGTTGCTGTAGTTAATATAAACTGCAAATGTTTACGACCTTCAAATACCTACCTATTCCGCACGACAAAATAATATATTCCGCATATATAGGTAAGTACACGACATTACAGACAATATCAAGCGCTATAAAAAGTATAAATAACAACGACAAACAACTGACCACATTTATGACCAATGCAATGATCTGTATGCGTATATAATAGAGGTCCTAAATCCTAATGCCTTTCAAAGCAGAGGTAGTTTTTGAACAACTAACGTTCATGGTTCGTAGTGCAGTATATTATTCTGTGGTGCAGTGGAGACCATCCGTCACAAACACACTTTCTCTAGATGTACTCGTAGCCTCGTACGTATACAAACATACCTACCTCTATCTATTAGGTATCTATTAGGTATGATCTATTAGGTACATAATAAAATAAAGATTTTAAAATTCGTTTCCTTCGATATCAAGGTAATTATAGCCTTATAGGTCATGTTTGCAGTAGGTACGCGTCACGAAACTTGAAGTAGTTGACAGATTCTGGATGATATGGCCATGGGACCATGGGACCATGGAAGCCATGGGACTAAGCACGAATACGAGGAATCAATTTTTTTTTCTTCGGAAGTCACTCTCTGGACCTCTCTGTATATCGCGCATACCACAAAAGACGAAAGAAAATTACGTATATAGCATACCTGATACCATTATAATACTAGGTATAATAAGTATAAATAAATTACGTTCATAGCATACCACTATAATACTATAATACTTAGGTACCTATCCCTTATTCTGCACAGTATAGCCTCCTCGTCACTCTTATCTCGAAACAATTTGTATCGCGTGGTTTCGCGGTTTGGCGCGTTCCTCGTTTGACGTATCCATACTAATATAATAAATTCGAAAGTGTGTCTGTTTGCTAATATTTTCACGGCACATCTGTTCAACCAATTTTGCCAAAACATCGTAGGTACGGTGATAGGTTTCATCCACGAAGTCGCGGGAATCATCTTGGAGGGATTTTGTATTGACAACACAATCAATAGATACAATTACACATAATTTTATTGTATTTAGGGTATGATAAAATAAAAAAAACAAAAAAAAAACATACGCGCCGAATTGAGAACCTCCTCCTTTTTTGGAAGTTGGTTAAAAATGACGTGTCACATGTCGTCATAGGTATCTAGGTAGGTACTACCTACCTATTTATTATTAAGGCAAATACAGCTTTATTACTGTACCTAGTGTAGCAGAGATAAAGACATTAATGAACAATTTCATCTCAATAAGTACCTGGGGCAATTGTGGTTTGATTAATAGTTATTTGTGTTACATGGGGCCAAAGAAAATTTTTGTTCCCCGAGGGCGCTATTTCGAATTCAGAGCGAAGTGAAGGATTCTATAGTAGAATCCCGAGCGTAGCGAGGGGTTCTAAAGTAGAATCCTGAGCGTAGCGAGGAATTCAATATACGCCGCCCGAGAACAAAAAATTTGGCCCCGAGTGACACACACTATTTTTCATCATTACGTATGAGAAAAAGCTAGGAGTATCAACCTACTATGTATGGACATTACCTATACGTTTAAGCACCAATCAGAAGATACTCCTATCAACCTTCTATGTAATTGTATAGACATTATTTAGACGTATATTTAAAGTTTAAATAAACTGTAAAGACGTATATATCCGATCAACAAATTGATCACGTGACTTCGGACCAATCAGAACAGAGAAATGCAAAGTCGTATATTCGATCAACAAATTGATGACGTGACTTCGGACCAATCAGAAGAGAGAAATGAAAAGTCCTATGGGCCTACAAGTTACACTTTGCTCCCGCTATCCTCTGAAGGCAATATGCGTTTTTCGAATAGGTATGATGAAAAATAACTTTAATGTTAACATTTCCATGTACGAGTACCTAGTGTTAGATTGAAAGTTAAATACAATTTATGTATGGTATCCCTGCTATGGTTTTGTAGAGTGGCAACACTGCTCTAGAGGGGGAATGACGATGGCGTAACGCTAGTGACGGGTGTCTGTGTAAATAATTGCAAATTAAAGTATTAAATAGGATAAACCGTGTTTGGATTTAATACTAGGTATGAAATTGTAGGTAATACTAGCTTACTTTAAAGGTCTAACCCCACTAAAGAGGCGCAGCGCGGCGTGGCACGTAACGGCAAGTACCAGTTAAATATCGGCAACGAAAATGCACTGCGCGACGCGGCCCCGTACAAACTCATAAAATACGTGCCGCACCGCTCCGTGCATTTCAGGTAATAACCGCTTTTCTCATCTCTCAGGAATTTCTTAGCGGACTGCCCCAGATAAGTACAGATGGGAAATCCTAGTACGACTAGGTACAACAAGTTTAGAAGGGGGTCAAGTAAGTATATCCCAATATGGTTGCAAATCGATCTCATCCTACAGCGAAAGTATAGGAATATTCTTAGTTCTTACGGTGTCAATTGTCATCCTTCACCGTTGTTCTGACGTGGTTCTGACAGATTTCTCCGTCAGATGACTGCGTAGAAAAGAGGTAGGTACTTGGACTAACTACGTCAATGCTGTTTTAGAAATAATTATATAAACATGGTTAACATTGACTTAATGATTCATAAATTGTATTAAGTAGGTAGTAGGTAGTAGGTACCTAGTTGCTTTATAAATTTGCACGTCAGCAATGACGAAACATGTTTGTTCTTTTTAACCGACTTCAAAAAAAGGAGGAGGTTATCAATTCGACTGTATTTTTTTTTTTTTTTTTTTTTATGTTTGTTACCTCAGAACTTTTGACTGGGTGGACCGATTTGGATGATTCTTTTTTTATTTGAAAGCTGGTGCTTCCCGTGTGGTCCCAATTCAATTTGGTGAAGATCTGATGAATATCTCCGGAGATGAAGAACGGAATTCCTCATGGATAAGAGTAAATTACTCGCGATCAGTGTGATAGTCTTGTAAACAGTATGTTTTAACCATGCATAGCATATCTCGTTCTGGTTACATCCTGTATTTTAAAACAGTGGGGCCACTAAAAATTAAAAAATTTTCAAAAATAAAATAAAAACCGACTTCAAAAACCACAAACACTAAAAAGTAAAAAATAATTTAATTTATTATGTATACAAGAGTTAATTTAGTTCTATAATAACATTCTTTGGAGTCGGTGCCAATGTGGAGTTACGTCAACAATAATGAAGAGTAGGTAGACGGTTCATGCGGCTAATTGGTACCGACTCCAAAAAATGTTATTATAGAACTTAACTCTTGTATACATAATAAATTAAATTATTTTTTACTTTTTAGTGTTTGTGGTTTTTGAAGTCGGTTTTTAGGATTCCGTAGCCAAATTTGGCAAAAACGGAACCCTTATAGATTCGTCATGTCTGTCTGTCTGTCTGTCTGTGTGTCTGTCTGTCCGTCCGTATGTCACAGCCACTTTTTTCCGAAACTATAAGAACTATACTGTTGAAACTTGGTAAGTAGATGTATTCTGTGAACCGCATTAAGATTTTCACACAAAAATAGAAAAAAAACAATAAATTTTGGGGGTCCCCATACTTAGAACTGAAACTCAAAAATTTTTTTTTCATCAAACCCATACGTGTGGGATATCTATGGATAGGTCTTCAAAAATGATATTGAGGTTTCTAATATCATTTTTTTCTAAACTGAATAGTTTGCGCGAGAGACACTTCCAAAGTGGTAAAATGTTGGTCCCGCCCCCCCCGTAACTTCTAAAATAAGAGAATGAAAAAATTAAAAAAAATTAATGATGTACATTACAATGCAAACTTCCACCGAAAATTGGTTTGAATGAGATCTAGTAAGTAGTTTTTTTTTTAATAATTTAAAACTTACTACAGGTTTGTACGGAACCCTCGGTGCGCGAGTCCGACTCGCACTTGGCCTTTATTAGTTTGTCATCTTAGTTGTAATGTCTCTTGCAAATAAACGATTGATCGATTGATATCTCGACTGTGCAGGTACCGCATGCACACTAACTCTACGCAGAGGAAGTTCACACAGAACTTCCCAATAAAATCTGTCCCACACATGTGCCAAATTTCGTAAACAATTTCGTAATAGGACATGGCCAGCTAAGTACCCAATAAAAGTGTATTCACATCGACAAACTGTCGACAATGTACGTATTTTCGTAATCAGTCGGCCGTGTCGTTGCGGAACCGTGCCATTGACACGTATTAAGGAGCAGCCGCCGTGACAAAGGTGACCTTCAGCCAGACAACTGACTCCTTAACAAAATACATTAAAAACAAGTGTTCAACTATGGTTCAACTGTTAAACCTTTTGTTCCATCTTTCGTGAAAGGCCTCGCATTGGTTTGCCGGTCAAACTTTGGGCGTTGTACAAAAGAACGTTGTACAGTCGAGTACTCATGCGCAGAATACTTACCCACAATGATTCCAGATAGCTCGAAGAGTCGCCAAGCTCAAGTGGCAATGGGCGGGGCACATAGTTCGTAGAACTGATAGGCGTTGGGGTCCCAAAGTGCTCGAATGGCGGCCTCGCACCGGGAAGCGCAGCGTTGGACGATCCCCCACTAGGTGGACGGACGATCTCAAGCGTGCAGCTGGGAGCCGCTGGAAGCAAGCGGCACAAGACCGTGCTCTGTGGCGATCCATGCAGGAGACCTTCGTCCAGCAGTGGACGTCTATAGGTTGAGACGACGACGACGACGAATGATTCCAGTGGTGCTCTTATGTGACATTTTTTACAATAGGTATGAAATCGCGAATTTTTAATTTTCCTTTTGATACCTCTTGGTAGTTAGGGTATCTTTTGATTGTTGTTTTGCAACAATCAAAATACTTACCTACTACTATACTTTGAAAAAATATATTTCAAAAACTACTACTACTACTACTACTACTATACTTTGAAAAAATATATTTCAAAAACTCATGCATGTTAATTCAATAAATTCAGAAACCTAAACTAGTACCTACTGGTAATTTAGACCAGAGTGAGGAGTTTACCGAGTACTGATTTTAGTACCGAATAAAATACCGGTTTCTGGTACCATTAATTTAATAATTTTTAGGAGTTCAAATACTTGAATATGGTATGTAAGCACAAGCCTATCTCGCTATAAAAAAAAAATATCGAATTATGTCTATTCAATATATTCAATGCACGATAACAGCTATTTTTTTTTTTCATTTTCTTTATACTATATGCACTTTGAAATAAAATTGCAAATGATAAGACGTGAACTAAGTAAATAAAATGTTTATCTATCAAGTACATTGCCAACAGTTTGTGTTGTCATTATCATCATGGTTAATAAAAAACACTAATTACTTTTATCATGCAAGTCGTTATTAAGTAGCACCTAGGGTTGTCTCTCTGTCGGGTTTTCCCAGATTTGGTTGGTAGTGGCGTGAGTAATTTTTGATTTCTATAATATATACCAACCTAAATTACTAACACCTATCTATTATTAGTATTAGTATATTTAAATTCATTATCAAATAAATATTATAAATGCGAAAGTTTGGATGGATGTATGGATGGATGTTTGTTACTCAATCACGCCCCAACGGCTGAACGGATCTGGATGAAATTTGGCACAGAGATAGATTATAGTCTGGAATAACACATAGGCTACTTTTTATCCCGGAAAATTAAGGAGTTTCCGCGGGAAACGAAAAACCTCGATCCACGCGGACGAAGTCGCGGGCATCAGCTAGTTTTACATAAAAAGCAGATTTTAATAGGCTTTTTAATCGACGCGGATCATGTGTCAGTCATTATATCATGAGTTTACATTAGCTTTATACTATCGTAGCTGTACCGTACGCTTTAGTATACGTACACTTGTGTCTTGTACGTGAATGAACTGTGACAATAACGGTACAAAATACAGATCACTGCGTATATATAATTGAAATATAGATTATAGATACTTCATTTATTTTTCTGAGCTATGTGTTTTTATTGTTTTGTTTTTTTAATGTTTTTTTATTTAAGTATGTGTAATTTTAGTCATTCAAATGTAATATTGTAGTCTGATAAGATGTATTGGGAAACTGTAATGTCTTATCGGGTATGTCCTATCAATAAAATAAAATGAAATAAAATAAACTAATCAAATAAATATTATAAATGCGAAAGTTTGGATGGATGTATGGATGTATGGATGTATGGATGTTTGTTACTCAATCACGCTCCAACGGCTGAACGGATCTGGATGAAATTTGGCACAGAGATAAATTATAGTCTGGAACAGCACATAGGCTACTTTTTATCCCGGAAAATTAAAGAGTTCCCGCGGGAAACGAAAAACCTTAATCCACTCGGACGAAGTCGCGGGCATCAGCTAGTAATTATTATAAATGCGAAAGTGTGTCTGTCTGTCTGCTACGCTTTGCTGCTAACTTGTCTTTTGTTTTTTTGATTTTGATGTTTGGTATAGAGGTTGGGTAGGTTATATCCGGGGAAGGACATAGGCTACGTTTTATGCCGGAAAATTGAGGAGTTAAGTACCCCTGGAATCAAAAAATCTTAATCCACGTGTACGAACTACGAAGACGCGGGCATCATCTAGTAGGTATGGAAATATGCGTGAGCGACTTATTATGATTGCTAGGTAAGGTGTGATTTTTAGGGTTCCGTAGCCAAATTTGGCAAAAACGGAACCCTTATAGATTCGTCATGTCTGTCTGTCTGTGTCCGTCCGTATGTCACAGCCACTTTTTTCCGAAACTATAAGAACTATACTGTTGAAACTTGGTAAGTAGATGTATTCTGTGAACCGCATTAAGATTTTCACACAAAACTAGAAAAAAAACAATAAATTTTGGGGGTCCCCATACTTAGAACTGAAACTCAAAAAAATTTTTTTCGTCAAACCCATACATGTGGGGTATCTATGGATAGGTCTTCAAAAATGATATTGAGGTTTCTAATATCATCTTTTTCTAAACTGAATGGTTTGCACGAGAGACACTTCCAAAGTGGTAAAATGTGTGTGTCCCCCCCCGTAACTTCTAAAATAAGAGAATGATAAAACTAAAAAAAATATATGATGTACATTATCATGCAAACTTCCACCGAAAATTGGTTTGAAAGAGATCTAGTAAGTAGTTTTTTTTTAATAATTTAAAACTTACTACAGGTTTGTACGGAACCCTCGGTGCGCGAGTCCGACTCGCACTTGGCCGGTTTTTTACGCTTATACCTATTACCTACCTAGTTACATAATAAAAGCGTATTTTGATACAAATATAAAAGAGTTTAATAATTAATTACGCTTATACCTAGTATAAGCACCTAGTATACCTAGGTACCTACCTACCTAGTACCTAGTATAGTACCTAGTATATTATAAGTCTATTTTGATACAAATATAAAAGAGTTAAATGCCAAAAAACTTGGCATCTTAAACAAGGTGAGGCGGTACTTCACACCGGAACAGCGCCTCGCTCTTTACCAGGCCCAAGTTCGTTCTGGCATGGAGTACTGCTGCCACCTTTGGGATGGATCCACCAAGTACCAACTCGATGCATTAGACTCGATTGATCGCCGGGCCCGAAGAATCTTTGGCGATCGATAATTCACGCAGGCGAAACTGCATTGCTTACAGCACCGACGCAATGTCGCTTGCTTATCGGTCTTTTATTAACCGACATCAAAAAAAGGAGGAGGTTCTCAATTCGACTGTATTTTTTTTTTTATGTTTGTTACCTCAGAACTTTTGACTGGGTGGACCGATTTGGATGATTCTTTTTAACCGACTTCAAAAAAAGGAGGAGGTTCTCAATTCGACTGTATTTTTTTATTTTATTTTTTATTTTTTTTATGTTTGTTACCTCAGAACTTTTGACTGGGTGGACCGATTTGGATGATTCTTTTTTTATTTGAAAGCTGGTGCTTCCCGTGTGGTCCCAATTCAATTTGGTCCAGTTCTGACAATGGCATCCATGAGAAAATCATATAAGTCTTAGATTTGCATTAAGTGCGTGCGTGACAAATGGACGCATAACTCAATATCAAGCCAACCTATTTCGATGATTCTTTTGTTATTGGAAAGGATGTACTTCAAGGGTAGTTTGATGAGAGTTTGGTTTATTTTTAGTTTAATTAAAAAACAGTGGGGCCACTAAAAATTGAGAAATAAAAAAAATTCAAAAAAAAAAAAAACCGACTTCAAAAACCACAAACACTAAAAAGTAAAAATAATTAAATTTATTATGTATACAAGAGTTAATGTAGTTCTATAATATTAACATTTTTTGGAGTTGGTGCCAATGTGGAGTAACGTCAACAATAATGAAGAGTAGGTAGACGGTTCATGCGGCTAATTGGTACCGACTCCAAAAAATGTTAATATTATAGAACTACATTAACTCTTGTATACATAATAAATTAAATTATTTTTTACTTTTTAGTGTTTGTGGTTTTTAAAGTCGGTTTTTTATTTTTGAAATTTTTTTATCGGATATACTTTGGAGAGTGTGCTCAGGAACTTTTCCACCTTGTTCCCCCTTCACCGTTCTACCACAGAACAGCAAGAAACCGTTTGCGTTGGCATCCTTATGTGGTTGACGTCCAGTTAGCCCGAACGAAACGGTTCTGCTCTACGTTTCTGATTCGAACCGCCAGGATGTGGAATGCCCTTCCATGCACATGTACCTATTCCCTGCCACGTATAACTTAAGTACCTTCAAGGCAAGAGTGAATAGGCATCTTCTAGGCGGGCGCGCTTCAACCTAGACCTCATCATTGATCATTGTATTAAGCGTGATTGTCGTCAAGCGCAAGCCTATCTTGTAATTAAAAAAAAAAAAGTTTAATTAATTAGAGAATGTACTAAAAAGATAATCGATTTTAAAATGTAATTAGGCTAATTAAGCATAATTCAAATTATTGTCACATGACCAAGTTTGCTGTTATAATGTAAATTAAAGAAGATCTAATTGCCAGGTGTAGGTACCTAACTTACATCGTTGCAATAAATTATTATTCTCAAACGAGTTTTTCCAATAACAATTGCTTGATTATCATAATTAAGGGCACTCAAGCTTTTGCCATCAAAAACGTGGTAGGTACATACAGACCCTAGGTATAGGTTTTTCAGACCTATATACCTAACGATACTAGTTGTTAGTGTAATTATAAATGATTAACAGAGTTTAGTTTGATAGTTTTCTTGTTCGATAAATGATGCCTGTTTACCAGACTTCGAAAAAGATAAGGCTTTATTCAACTTTCGATTTTTTTGAGTTTAAAATTTTCAATGCATCTTTTTAATCAAAACAAGTTTTTTTTTAAAATCAACAACTAACAAGAAGGATCTTGAGCGTGTTGGTGATTTTAAGATTATTTTTAGGGTTCCGTACCAATATGGTAAAAACCTCTACAAACAAAGTTAGTTTTGCGGTTCATTAAATTCATTAATCGTAAAACTTACTACAGATTTGTACGGAACCCTCGGTGCGCGAGTCCGACTCGCACTTGGCTGGTTTTATTTTAATTATGGTTTATCTAAAGAAACAAAGCTTTTCTAACAAGGTCTCATAAGAACACAGCTTTGGTGAAAGTTCTCAGGCACAAATAACGGGTGCGCTTTGGAATACGTGAGCCTTAATTTCATTTAAATGACGATGATGGGAGGGAGGTAAGGGTGTCCTGGGCCCTATTTTAAATTTCACGGCGAGCAAAAATATTTTTTTGGAAAAATATTCGTACTGCCCAAATAACGCTCGATCTCCAACTTATTCGTCGTGCCAGTAGCGTCATCTTAAGTTATACTTATACGTATACCTATATGAGCATCTTAAGGTATACTTATTTCCTTGTATATATTATTGACCGAGCGAAGCGAAGGTCTCTGAGTCTACTTGGGTGAATTGGCACTTGTCCGTCCGTCCGTCCGTCTGTCCGTCTGTCAGAGCCTTATAACTTCTGAATTGCTGAACGTAATTACTTCAAATTTAAATATAATATGTAAATCGATGGCCTCCCGCCGAATATGGCATAAAAAGTTTTAAAAATCTTTATTTCAGGGGGGCTCTCATAGAAGCGAATGCGAAGTAAAATATTTTTTATAGCGTTACATAGGGTTGCAGTATATCATTTTAAAGATAATTAAGAATAGAGTCCAAAAATATTTTTTTTTGAATTTTTCCCCTAAAATTGACGAAATGGGAGGCTTTCAAAGTAGCGATTTTCTAACGTCCAAAGTTGACCTCAGAACTCTCAATTTTCTGAACTCTCAAGCCTGAAACTTGATCAATTATTTGAATTATATCCTGTACTTGAACAACAAATACTAAAATTAGATAAATATTATAAGGAAACGAAATTATTTAATTTTTAATGATGATGATATTTTTAACAGAACTTCACACTGATGTCAATAGATGGCGCTCTGTGAAACCGCGAGGTCTCAGTTCGGGGCGAACCACTAGTAGATATAATATACTCTTGGTATTGACGCTTTTAGCAGCGGTAAACATGGAAACTTTTACGTATTCGCTAGATTGAATGTAAAAAACTGCTAGGCGAGTGGGTGGGATGTAAGATCTCTGAAATACTCGTAAGTAGGAAATAAGTAGGTATGTAAATATATCTAATATGTGTTCATTGCTCTTACCTAGCTCCCAATTGAATGGTTGGCTGAAAGGACCAATGCGCGGCCGCACAAACTACAGACGCACACGCCATTGCCTTGTACTTCATACCACCAAATCCAAACTAATGTTATAAATGCGAAAGTGTGTTTGTCCGTCTGTCTGTTACGCCTTCACGGCCCATCTGTTCAACCGATTTTGATGAAATTTGGTATGGGGATAGGGTTGTATCTCGGGGAAGGATATAGGCGGGTAATCTAAACAGTTCCCGCGGGAATCAATAATCCACGCGGACGAAGTCGCGGGCATCCTCTAGAGTCTAGAGTCTAGAAGATCGATAAATCGCCTACCGCGCAGCTATAAGACCAACGATCATTTTACGAAAATCAAACTGTAGGCGTTGTATTAAGTACCTACTTATGCATTTAAGTAGCACGTCACTATTTTAACAACTCTCATTAAAAAAATTCAGTTTGTTAAATATTTTTTTCGTACCACTTGCTCAAAAAAGTGACATTCTATGCCACAAAAAGCGAACATAACAATAGTCATTTTTAATCTGTTAAAAACAGGGAAAGAAAATTGTACTGAATTTCATTCATCCTCTAGGGGGAGAATGTGATTTAAATTTGGAATACTTACCGAAATTTATACTGAACTATATCTGTGTTTACACCATTGAGTTTGTATATAAAGCATTATACATCTTTTGAAAAAGGAATACATACGCATTTATTATGCAGTTATGATTATTAAATAAAATGACGAAAACCGACGAGGCCGTATGAGCTTGATGCCTTTGCTTTTCCGACAAAAAAATATTAGTCTAGGAATTTGCCGCGTTTTTGTTTTCTTCAAATACATAAACGTTAAGTTTATTTTAATTTATTTTTATAAATAAGTTAATGTTCTAAAAATACGTTACGATGTTAAATCAAAGCGACAGTGACAGTGAATTGTCGGATTCCATCAGTGCAAATGCTGCCGAAATTATAAATAATTTGCTTCCAACAAAATCCAAGGAAAATTATTTAAAAACTTATGAAGAATTTTCAACGTGGAGAAGTGCGAAAGGCCTAATCTCATATTATTATTGTGTTAATTTTTTCGCAAATGGTACGAAAAGTAGAGTATTTTCCTCGGTGATAAAGCTGTCTTAGTCTTGGGTGAACTTAAATCCCTCGCTACACTCAGGACTCGTCTTAAATCCCTCGCTTCGCTCGTGATTTAAGTTTTTAACACCCTCGCTACGCTCGGGAGTAAACCTCGAGTCCTTCCTTACGCTCGCGATTTAAGTCGTCACCCGCGACAGAAGACACTGCTTTATCCCCTTGGTTAATAATCTACTATTTATGATTATGTAATAATAAAGAATTTGTAGAAAGAATTGAAGAAAAATAGTTATTTGTTATACAAGAGTGAAAAGTTGTTTTTTAACCGCGTGCTCTATTTTGATGACCGAGCAAGCGAAGGATTCTAAAATTAGAATCCTGAGCGTCAGCGAGGGAATCAAAAGAGCACGAGGTGAAAAATCTTTTCACTCGAGTGCAACACGTAACTTTTCATCTCACCTCAGCGAGGAAATGACTAAATGCAAAAAAAAATCACAAGATTAAATTCAATTCTGTTAATTTCTTTGTCACTAGAATCACTCATTTTATGTTGTTCACTTATTTTCAATTTTCTTGTTTTTAATCGGTTTTAATTTTAAACAATATGACGTGAAAGAAAATGGTGCGCGCAAAGCAAATTAAAAAACCGGCCAAGTGCGAGTCGGACTCGCGCACCGAGGGTTCCGTACAAACCTGTAGTAGGTAAGTTTTACGATTTATGACGTATTAAAAATAAAAATTACGTTTGTTGTATGGGAGCCCCCCTTTTATATTTACTTTATTGATATTTAATTATTTATTTTGAAAGGTAATATACAAGTTAATATTCTGTGAAAATTTGAACCGTCTACCTGTTCCTTTTTTTAATATTGAGCAAAAAAATACGAAAAAACCGGCCAAGTGCGAGTCGGACTCGCGCACCGAGGGTTCCGTACAAACCTGTAGTAAGTTTTACGATTTATGACGTATTAAAAATAAAAATTACGTTTGTTGTATGGGAGCCCCCCTTTAATATTTACTTTATTGATATTTAATTATTTATTTTGAAAGGTAATATACAAGTTAATATTCTGTGAAAATTTGAACCGTCTACCTGTTACCGTTTTTAATATTGAGCAAAAAAATACGAAAAAAACACGTTTATTGTATGGGGACCCCCCTTAATATATATATTTTTTTAATTTTTAGTATTTGTTGTTATAGCGGCAACGGAAATACATCATTTGTGAAAATTTCAGCTTTCTAGCTATCACGGTTTATGAGATACAGCCTGGAGACAGACAGACAGACAGACAGACAGACAGACAGACAGACAGACAGACAGACAGACAGACAGACAGACAGCGGAGTCTTAGTAATAGGGTCCCGTTTTTACCCTTTGGGTACGGAACCCTAAAAACACGTTTATTGTATGGGGACCCCCCTTAATATATATATTTTTTTAATTTTTAGTATTTGTTGTTATAGCGGCAACGGAAATACATCATTTGTGAAAATTTCAGCTTTCTAGCTATCACGGGTTATGAGATACAGCCTGGAGACAGACAGACAGACAGACAGACAGACAGACAGACAGACAGACAGACAGACAGACAGACAGACAGACAGACAGACAGACAGACAGACAGACAGACAGCGGAGTCTTAGTAATAGGGTCCCGTTTTTACCCTTTGGGTACGGAACCCTAAAAAGTACACCAAGAAGGTTACGAGTGTGAGTTTTTAACAAATTAAAAACGATTGTACTTATGGAAATTCGGCACCATAGAGGTAGAAGTAAATAGGTTTTAATGATGTTTTGAATTCACAAACTTCATAGACGAGTGATATTTACTAACGTGCACACGATGTTCTAAATTCAATTTACTTTATCCTCTAGAGGATAATAACGGCTTTTACCTTCAGATATCGAAGAGTAAAAATACTCTTTCCGAGATGGTGGGATGAAAAATCATTTAATTATGTATTTATCACAGATTAACTTAATTATTGTCATTTGAAGAGTAATTTAATGAATTGTAAATAATTAGAGTAAATATTCGAATTGTTTTGCGGTAACAAGAATTTATTTAAAGGTATTCAAAGTAAAATTCAATTTTTAATTTCTATTCATTTTAAAAGTGATTGCGTGTTTACAGAACATTAACATTTAATTTTTATTTAAATGTTTATGTAAATGATTATATGATCAATAATAATTGTTTAATGTTTGAAATAACAGCAGCCGAACTAGCAAATCCCCATGACTTCGCCCGCTTTTGTAAATTGAACTTTATCAAAATACCTTCCCTTCCATATTATGCATAGAAACGATCGGATATCGGTTTTATATTAAAAACTAGCTGATGCCCTCGACTGCGTCCGCGTGCTAAAGTTTTTTTTTTCAATTCCCGCGGGAACTCATTAATTTTCCGGGATAAAAAGTAGCCTATGTCACTCTCCAGGTCCTCAACTAGGTATATCCATGCAAACAACCCCGTCAATCCATTGCTCCGTTGCGGCGTGATTGAAGGACAAACCAACAAACAAACACACTTGCATTTAAGTATAATTTTAAGTAGGTATGATACCTACTGTTATTTAAACTGATATCGCTTTAAATGGAAATAAAATGCGAGAATTTTGCACACGTGTGTGACGAGCTTTAGGCGGTAGGAAAAAATAAATTTCCTGAGGTGAAGGTATGATAGAACCATTTAACATATTCAAAGCGATTAAAGAAAATAACTTTTACTTTCGACATATACTCACAAGAAACCGGTCCGGCACACCAAACTATACGATTTCTACACACAATACTTAATTTCATACAAAAACACTTATTCACACGCCACTATTCTCGTTCGAACCAAAATAAAAAATAAACTCGTAATTCTTAGTTCCTTTATGTATGGCGAAATAAATTGGCACGAATTTTAAAATTAAATGCCAATTTCTAATACTGTATTGCTTTTTAATTATTTTACAAGTTTCATGTACTTATTTAGCAACTTTTGTAAACTAAGTTCGGTGTCGTAAGGCTTTCGATTAAACAGCCTTCGCCCGCGAAGAATTAAAACAACTGGGAGCGGAAAAGTTGTGTTGTCAGACGTTGGATAAATATTACCCCGAAGACAATAATTATTTCCCTATTTTTTTTATTTTATTAGTCGTATATTGTTAATATTGGGCATTGGTGTATTGTTTTATTTTTTGAACGAAGTTCCTTATGGGACGATGCGGAGGGGTACCCTAGCCGGCAACAAACGTCCGTAACGAAAATGCGTAAGATTGTGATATGAAAAAAAAAACCTGTAGCATCCACAGGTTTTTTTTTTCACCCACCCCCGGTGAAACGATATACATCATATTATTATAACCTTTTTTGAAGTGAAAACTTCTTTAGCCGCGTTGATCACTTTATGGTTGGGGGTAAAATTGTGGATTCAGCGAATCCGAGAGCTGGCGACGAATTTCGGGAAGGTCCTTTAGGAAAGCTGAAATTGTGGAAAAAATATATAATTTCGTTCATTGGCGAATCCAGTCCTGCCAGTCTGGTAGAGCGTTTGCGGTTATTTCGCTACTTCGCAGCATAAAACATTTGCAAAAAACATTTTTTTGGCAACTTGATTTTTTTATCTTTAAATTTTCTACTTATAGAATCCGAAAAAATAAATCCCAGACGTTTTTGTCGGTTATAAAGTATTACCAGACCTCTTTCAAATTGTTCCCGAAATTCGTCGCGAGCTCGCCGACTAATCGCATCGCCCCGCTACCGCCGTCGCCCCGCTACCGCTAGTTTCGTGCCCGTACACTAAGAGATAGACATATACTATTGCGGACTTTTTTGTAGACATTTTTAAGGTGTACAATACTGTAGTACATTATTTTGATCTATATCGTAGGGTTCAGCCAGCGTTTGCAATGTAAGCGCAAAAAAAAGTGTTTATTTACGACATCACATTAGAAACCTCTAAAATTATCAGTGTTTCTCTACTATATTATGCATTATTATACATATAAACCTTTCTCTTGAATCACTCTATCTATTTAAAAAAACCGCATCAAAATCCGTTGCGTAGTTTTAAAGATCTAAGCATACATAGGGACAGACAGAGAGCGGGAAGCGTGAACTTTGTTTTATACTATGTAGTGTTAAAGAAATATAAAATATAGTGTTTATACAATAAATGGATAAAAGTTTTGAGTACACAAAATCAAGTACGATATAATATAGGTATCGAATACCCAATTTCTGTTTATTTATCTTTTGCTGAAATCAAACCTAAACTGAGTAAGGTAGTAGAGAAACCCGAAAATATTAATTTTCGGGTTTTCATCTCAGTGAAAATTTATTTAGGTGATGTGTAGAGCCCGCCAACCCACATTGGAGCAGCGTGGTGAGTCTAAGCTTTAATTCCCTCTCTCCTATGAGAGTGGAGGCCTGTGCCCAGCAGTGGGACGTTAATGGGCTGTAGTAGTAGTAGTAGTAGTAGATGTGTGAAAAATAATTTTCATACCTAAGCTATGATACCTATGAATGTACTATGAGCATAAAACTCTATAACTAAATACTTAGTGAACTCCTAGAAAAATCAACCATTCACCATTTTGCCGTGTTTAGTGGAAATATTGTTTAGCTGGCAACACTGTTCAGTGGAATGACCGGTGCGTGGCGGTGAGGTAACGGCAATGAATAATGATAGTGGGGAGCTTTGCTTGCTGAATGCTGGCTGCCACTCATTTAGCTGTCCCATTCCATTCCAATCACATACTTACGCATTTAGGCTTGCTTGGTTTTTACGTCGGGAAATGAATGACTCATATTTTAATATAATAACTGTTTTGAATCCGTATGAATTATAGGCGGGTTTTCGTTCCTACCTACCACATTCGTTGATTTTAACCATTACCTTCATTCGACTTCGTCCGCGTGGTTGAAGTTTTTTTGATTCCCGCGGGAATTCCTTAATTTTCCGGGATAAAAAGAAGCTTAAGTCACCTGTCCCCAGGTCATGAACATTACCTGTGCCAAAAATCACGTCGACCCGTTGGTATGTTGCGGCGTGATTGAAGGACAAACCAACAAACAGACACACTTTCGCATTTATAATATTAAATATGATAATCCATAATATATAACAGAGAATAATATGACACACGATTAACAAATAAAACGCGTTTAATATATTTTACTGATATAATTTTGTACAAATAACGGCGTATAATACATCGGACAGGTCTCACATACAAAACTAACGCTAAACTATCCGTATGTCACAAATACTAATTGAAAATAATACTTACACAATCTACTACTTAAAAAAAATTAAAGTACAATGAGATCATATTTAATGTAAACGTTACAAAAATCTGTAAACTTGTATAATATAAGTAAATTGACTAGACAATTTTAATTTTCTTGTGTTTCATTCGGTTTTTTTCGGGTTCATTTAAAATTAAATCTAAGGGTTCATTTAATCGTATCTCTTTCAAGGAAAATGGTATTTAAATGCAAATTATATTAAAAATGTAAAAGCACATCAAAGACTAAACTATTTAATGACAAATTTTCTGTATTATAATATTTATATGTTTTATAAAAAAATATAGGTAGGTAGGTAGTTATACATATGAATTATGAAACCTAAAAATTATGCTGTACTTTATTCAAATTAAATTAATTATTACCTATCGATAAGGTGATGTTGGAGTGTGCGTTGCAAATATAAAAATTCGTTAAGTAAATAAAAATTAAACAAGCAACAAAGCCGATATAATAATTTATCATTAATTACATTTGCTATTAAGTTTATAAAATTATCGCATAAAAAAAAATGTTTACTAAGACCATAACGAAGATAAAGTTATGTTATTTATAAACAAGTTTTAACCCTGTAAAGTATCTAATTGACGAAAATTATTGATAAAAATTTAATCTCAATTATTAAGGAGTTATTGAATGGGGAAATAAGTATCCTAATTTGTAAGGATATGTTTGTTACTTCATTCCAGAATTACGAGGTGATTCGACGAGAACTTATTAAAATATAATTTTATATTCTCACAAAAGGATCATTTTCTTTAATTTATTTAAGTTTGGAAATATACAGGCTAATTTATTGTTTATTTGGTCTGAAAACTATTTTATACATCGCTTTATAATGTTTTACGTATTTATAGTATTAAATGTATATAATTGAATTACTATAAATCGTTTTGCATGAATCAGTGAAGTTATTATCATATAAGTATTATGTATTGAATAGAGTGAACATGAAATAAATAACACTATGTAAATACATATAAAGCGCATTTGAAAGGACTCTACAGGAGATATAAATATATTCTATGAATATGACTAGAATGGTGCTATCGATGTTTTGTTTGTAGTTCAGACAAGCATCCACGCGGAAATATAGCAAAATTATACTTAACACTTAATATAAAAGCTCAATAATTTATGTATTTTAACGCTATTGTATTAGGAGCTACTTACATTTTTCTAAAAACCACGTTCATATGAAAATTCCGATATACAAACGCTAGGTATGTGTACTTAAAACTATTTTATAAATACACTCTCATCGTAACAAATCGTGATCTAATTGTTAAATGAAACCTAATTGATATTAATTGTGTAACTCAAGACGCGTGCAAATCACTTGTACGATTAGAATTTTATTTAATTTAACATTACAAATAGTATTTTCTCATATCTACTAGATAGTAAAGCACTTCGAAAAGTTCCATTGACAATGGAAAATGAATAAAAGGAAGTAAAATAATGTCGTTTAAATAGAAAATAAATGTGAAAGAAGGAAGTTGTTTTTGCAGCTTAATTTTTGGTAGATTTTTACTAAATTGACTAATGTGTTCCATACAAAATTTAAGCTTAAGTGTGCAATGACTTTTTCACACACATATTGTGTTTTATTGCCTCCGATGATCTATATATTGATATGTCGAGTACGGAGTTTTTGGAAAATAAACAAACTTTTAATTAATTTGATTTAAGGCGAATCATCAGGTTATTCATATTATATTGGTACCAAAAATCATACAACTCGTACAATATCTTCTGTGGTCAAGAAGTCCAATTTAACTCCTGAAGCAACTTGCCTTGACATTTTCTTATGAACCCTATTAATAAACATTACGATGATTCGCCTTAAGTGACAATACTTTTAATAATTTAAATCATTTCAATAATTTTGTTTTAAACAAATCAATAAATAAATAAATGCTCACACTAAATGTAATTATTGGTGGTTCATATAAATGAATAAACTCACTTCATTTAAATTAACTTTGTCTTACGGTGTGCATCGTCCCACGTTGTTGGTGATTGTGTGAGGCAATTTGGACAATGATAGTGGTATATCGAAGTCTCCGCTTAATGATATTTGAGAGACACATCCAATTAATCCACTCTTGTACTTGCCCATTGTATTCAGTTCTATTGACGGCAGGCCACCTAAACAGAAAATTAGTTAAAATAAATAAGGATTTTATTAGAACGGACTTAAGTATCACTACCATAAGGAATTAGAAAAGAGCCCGGGTCCAGATGGCATAACCAACGAAATGTTAATACTTGGAAAAGACACGCTATTATCTCCACTTACTACTCTATTCAATATAATACTCACAAAAAATGAACTACCACAACAGTGGATGTGCTCAAATATAGTCCTACTTTTCAAGAAAGGAGACCCAAGGCAAATAACCAACTACAGACCAATCAGCCTTATGTCATGTTTATATAAATTATTCTCCATGACTCTACTACGAAGACTCAGCACCATAATAGACGAAAACCAACCGGTAGAGCAAGCTGGTTTCGTACGCAACTTCTCTACTATCGACCACATCCACGCCCTAAAAATGATCATAGAGAAGTACAACGAATACGATAAGCCTTTATACATATGTTTCATAGATTACAGCAAAGCCTTTGATACAATTTCACACAGCTCTATATGGCAAGCTCTATCAGCTCAAGGAATTAACAAACAATACATAGATCTGATAAAAACTATATACGCAAATAGTAGAGCCAGGATAACTTTGGAAAAACCAGGTCCAGATTTCAGCATAGAAAGAGGAGTAAAACAGGGTGACCCGCTCTCTCCTAAGCTTTTTATTGCTGTACTAGAAGAAATCTTTAAGAAAATAAATTGGGAAAATAAAGGTCTAAATCTAAACGGAAAGTACCTATCACACTTAAGATTTGCCGACGACATAGTGCTCCTTTCAGAAGACCCCAAAGAATTACAACAAATGATAGAGTCACTATGTCTCCAAAGCAAATATGTAGGGCTGGAAGTTAATCTAGATAAAACTAAATTAATGTCAAACAGGAATAAAGTACCAATTGTCCTATCATCTGACAACTTGGAATATGTCGATGAGTACATCTACCTAGGACACCTGATTAAATTCAAAGCCTGTACTGATAGCGAAATAGAGCGAAGAATCAAGAACACCTGGAATAAGTACTGGCCATGAAAGAAATATTTAAGAGTAACCTACCTATAAAACTAAAAACCAAAGCCATGGAGGTCTGTTTATTGCCATGTCTCACATATGCATGTCAGACATGGCCATTAACCAGAACCAACCTAAACAAAATTCAAATATGCCAACGGAAAATTGAAAGGAGCTACCTGGGCCTCAAACTCAAAGATAGAGTAAAAAACAAGGAAATAAGGAAAACCACAGGGGCCAAAGATGTAGCAAAGAAAGTTCTCCATCTAAAATGGAAATGGGCCGGTCATATCCAGAGAGTACAAGACGAAAGATGGTCGAAGACGACAACAAACTGGTACCCCATTTATAAGAAACGCAGGCCAGGCAGACCACGGAAGCGCTGGAGCGATGACATCGAAAAGGTAGCAGGCACTACATGGAACAGAGCCGCTAGAGACAGACAGTTATGGAAAAAGTTGGAGGAGGCTTTCACCGCTGAAAGCGGTCCTTTTGCTAACACACAAAATAAATAAAAAAAATAATAATTAAATCCTATAAATTCTTTTACTTTAATTTATATTTAATTTTTTGATTTCTTTTTAAATTCATGTGTACCCTGTTTAAATAGATAGTTTTAAGTTAAATAGTTAAATAAATTAGGCTAAGGATGTACAAAACAGCAAAAGGAAAATAAAGCTATTTTTATTTTTTTTATTTTTATTTTATTTTATTTTACCATAAGGACTTAGGACTTGGGACAAATGCACCTGAGTACTATTTTATGTTGGGTCGCATGCGAAGAATTTTGGAATCTTTGAATGACAGGGGTGGCATAGCGATGTGAAAACACAGGGTGAAAGAAATTCTAATCCCAAGAAAATCGGTACCATTCTATAGTTAAATACAGAGTCCTAAGTAGTCACGATTTTCAGCAATGACAAAATTTAACTTACCTATGTATAGGCCATTTTCTGTATTCAGCTGTTTTAGCTTTCCTGGTGAAATTTTTCCGACAGATCCCAAGCCATCTACTTCCAAAACTCCTGCTTGTCTATTTCTACAACAATGTTAAAAATAATATAATATTCGATAATATGACCGCCAGTAGAACAAAACATTAGAAATATTTTACCTCGTTGCTCTAGCTCTGTGCCAAAGTCCATCATCCACTTTCGTGTGATTAGCAATTATAATTACTTCACCGCTACCTAAATCGTATCTGAAAATAAAATTCATAAATGAATTTATCAACTTTAAACCTTTAATCGAAATATTTGCTTTATACTCAATCTTAACTTCAAATAAAAATGTCTATAGGTACTTAGAGTGATTTTATCAAAATCTTCATAGAAATGAAAAGTCCTAAAGTGTAAAACCAAGAAAAATTGAGGACGAGTGCTGTCTTTAAAGAAGTCCTGAGTCTAGTGTGTAGAGTACCATACGTACCTGAATACAAGGACAGAGTTCTCAACTGCAAGAGACAAGAAGTCGCCCGGAGGAGTGACGCGACCACTCCACACGAGCAGTCCATCCGGGGATACCGATCTGAACCGGATGTTTATGTCCAGGGTGTAACTCAGTAACCTAGGAAGCATTCAAATACTTATTTATGTCTACTTTTCCATATGTGACCTACAATTTTAAACGAATCGCTGGTAGCTACACTAAGCTACCTTTATAACGTTACTTCCACAAAAATACCTACTGTGAAACAGGTTAATGAAAAATTAAGAAAAATATCCTTTTCATCATACCTATTCGAAAAACGCATATTGCCTTCAGAGGATAGCGGGAGCAAAGTGTAACTTGTAGGCCCATGGGACTTTTCATTTCTCTCTTCTGATTGGTCCGAAGTCACGTCATCAATTTGTTGATCGAATATACGACTTTGCATTTCTCTGTTCTGATTGGTCCGAAGTCACGTGATCAATTTGTTGATCGGATATACGTCTTTACATTTTATTTAAACTTTAAATATATGTACGTCTAAATAATGTCTATACAATTACATAGAAGGTTGATAGGAGTATCTTCTGATTGGTGCTTAAACGTATAGGTAATGTCCATACATAGTAGGTTGATACTCCTAGCTTTTTCTCATACGTAATGATGAAAAATAGTGTGTGTCACTCGGGGCCAAATTTTTTGTTCTCGGGCGGCGTATATTGAATTCCTCGCTACGTTCAGGATTCTACTTTAGAACTACTATAGAATCCTTCACTTCGCTCTGAATTCAAAATAGCGCCCTCAGGGAACAAAAATTTTCTTTGGCCCCATGTAACACAAATAACTATTCATGTGATGATGCTTAGAAATTGTTATTGAACAACAAAAGTAATACAAAAATAGTAAAGTAACATTTCTTACATTTTCAATATAAGTATTGTATTAATTATTTTTACTGTATCGACTATTCTGTCCTACGATTATTTTATGCGCTACATTAAAAAAATAATAACACAATCATTTATCACAATATGTTTTTCGAAGACTTACCTTTTTATGGTCTCTTCATCGTCAATATGGATGAAACTATCTTTACCACTAAAACTTGGATACGTATTAGTGTCGCCCCAATTAATTTCGTTCGTGTCCAAATATTTCACTTGCATATACGTCTGTCCATCGTATAAGGGACCTTCAGTCATTATATCATTTTTCTTCTCTATATCGTTTTGAATGTGCAGTCGCTTTTTACTAGTTAAATATTTCTTTTTCTTATATTTATCTATGTGAACGTGCTGCGAGTATTTTTTCGACTTCACTTTATGGTATTTCGTCTTGAACCCCTTTTTCGCCACTATTGAGTGGTGGATGTCGTTGATTGAGATGTTTTTAGGGTATATAGGTATGTTATGGTCTAAAGTTTCCTTGCATAAAGAATCACTGAAACAATATTACATATTGTATATGAATTAAGTAGCATAATTAAAGTAAAAAATAAATGAACCTACATTATATACCAATACAGTTTCTGGTTCATTTACTCCGATCCTTTTGAACGTGATTCAAATTAGTGTTAATTTATTACAAAATTAGCTGGTTTACCAAAAAAATTTAAGGTAAGGTTTAAGTAACTAATATACAAGTAGGTATACCTTAACGATAGGTCTATCGTTAAGGTTCGCTTGAATCGAAAAGCGCGTCGATCTTTTCGGATATTGATGGTCAATTTCTACATGCTGATTGTCACCTAACACATGCTTTACCGTTTAACAAGTAATATTTTTTTTTTAAATCCCACGAGGAACTGCAGCGCTCTATTGAGCCTATAACTTTGAAACAATAATTAGAACTTCTCAGAAGTATGCATATCATATTTTATCCATTAGAAGTTAGCCCTTGAGTGCGATCTCACCTGATGGTAAGTGATGATGCAGTCTTAAATGGTAGCGAGCTAACCCATAATATATTAAACCCATACCCCTATACGGTTTCTACACGGCATCGTACCGGAAAGCTAAATCGCTTGGCGGCACGTCTTTGCCGGTAGGGTGGTAACTAGTCACGGCCGAAGCCTCCCACCAGGCCAGACCAGAGAATATTCAGGAATTATAAATTCAAAAACTCAAAACTAAATATCCCAAACCAAACACCACATCTATCTATATCAGCCCATTAGTTTTTCAGAAAAATGCCCATTTTACAGGAAAATGGTTCCTACGGCGGAACGGACACGGTATATATATGTGTTTGCCCTTAATTTGTACATACGTGCAATTAGTGTCGTTGCGTGCATCGTCGCAGTTGTCGACGTTGACGCCGCCCAGCGCAGCGGACACCACCGACAGCTCTTCGTCGTTTATCACGAGCTGGAATAGAAGAGAAAAATATTGAATACATTTTATTTATATTTTTATTTTGAACAGTCAAATGTTCGGAACCACTTGTTCGGAAAGGCCGCATTACCGAGAGAAAGTTTAATAATCTTAAACAATTGATGCCAGTAACTTCGTCCACGTGGGATTTGTGGTCCAGGATAATTTTGCCCAATAAAACATAAAGATACATATAGATATAGCTAAACATCTTCAGGATCTTTGTGCCAAATATCGTCAAGGTAGACCAAGTAGGGAAAAAGTATATAAGCCTGCTCATTTGCCCCCGATTTTATGGAGCCCTATCGCTCAATTTCTATTATACATTTTATAAATACTACTTATTACTAACCTTGCCAACGCAGCCGCTAAAAGACGTTTTCAGCGCAAGCCTCGGCGGCAAAGGCTGGGGAGCGCCTCCCAGCATCATCGGCTGTCGTAGGCTCAAGTGCCTGGCGACTCCGCGTGACGTCACCGATCGCGCTGTATCGGTGACGCTGTCATACCGCCGCACGCGCAGGGACGCGCGACGCCCAGAGCGGCTCACTGATATGCGATGCCATTTGTTTTGCTCCAGAGGATACGCTGATCTGAAAATCGAGATGTTTTATTTAATCCAATGCAAGTCAATTGTTCTCACACCTAGGGCATCTGGAAGAAATCCACATTTGTAGCGATAAGATGTCCTTGTACACGTCCTTTCTATATTTAAGTTTAGTTTTAATTTGTATTTTGTACAGAATAAATAAATAAATAAATAAATAAGTTATCCCTTGACTGCGATCTTACCTGATGGTAAGTGATGATGCAGTCTAAGATGGTAAAGGGATAACCTGTTAGGGGCATGGCAGTTATATTAAACCCATACCCCTAATCGGTTTCTATACGGCATCGTACCGGAACGCTAAACTAAAATGAAGTCTTTAACAATTTTCAAGATTTACAATAAGCGAAGTCAATGTAGCAAATGGCCACTGTCAGGTCAAAGCACCGATGAATCACATAGGACAAGGCATCTGCATCGCAAAATAAAGCGTTTGGGGAATCACACCGATTCACATTGGGCATGGCGCTTTAATGATGCGATGAAATAAAGCGTTTGGGGAATCACACCGATTCACATTTGGCATGGCGCTTTAATGATGCGATGAAATAAAGCGTTTGGGGAATCACATCGATTCACATTTGGCATGGCGCTTTAATGATGCGATGAAATAAAGCGTTTGAGGAATCACACCGATTCACATTGGGCATGGCGCTTTAATGATGCGATGAAATAAAGCGTTTGGGGAATCACACCGATTCACATTGGGCATGGCGCTTTAATGATGCGATGAAATAAAGCGTTTGGGGAATCACACCGATTCACATTGGGCATGGCGCTTTAATGATGCGATGAAATAAAGCGTTTGGGGAATCACACCGATTCACATTGGGCATGGCGCTTTAATGATGCGATGAAATAAAGCGTTTGAGGAATCACACCGATTCACATTGGGCATGGCGCTTTAATGATGCGATGAAATAAAGCGTTTGAGGAATCACACCGATTCACATTGGGCATGGCGCTTTAATGATGCGATGAAATAAAGCGTTTGGGGAACCACCGTTAAAAGTGGGCAACTAACAAACTCTATGAGCTACTTAGGAAAATTGTTAGTAATTTGATAAGCAGTGGTGTTAAAAGAAGAAAATGCGAAAATTTGGATTTTCATTTAAAAAATGTGCAACAGACTAACCTGACAAGAGCGATTCCGGAACCAAGGTCAAAAGCAAATTCTACAAAGTAATCTCGTAAATGTAACGAGAAAAAGTCGCCATCGCCACTCGGGTGCTCAGCGTCATAAAGTAGTAGTCCATCTCCATTTGTTGGTTTGATTGTGATCTGAAAGAAGATATAGGAACAGATTAAGTATCGTTATAGGGATCGCTTGATGAGGACCTGCAATGTTTCGAAATAACCAAACGGCGTAAGATATGTAGGAGACACGTTTTAAGGTGATTAAGGTTCTCTATAGCTCTTAGGCTGAGATCTATGGTGCGTACTTTGCGTAGACAGAGCAAGATATATAGACGACGCCATATCTCCTTTTCACTCCCACATGAAAGAGATGCAGTGTTCGGATGTTACACAAGATAGAATGAGAAAAAAATATGTGTTTTTCTCTCCCTTTCTGCGTGTCACGGGTTTTGTGCCTATTGCATGCTATTGTGCCAGACAAATTATGACGTTTGTATGACGTTTGGGAGGTGTTTCATAGTATTACCTATCCCTTTCGGTTACACGCTGACCCTGATTCTAGAGGCTCCTTCTTCTATGGTACTTTGACTTGGCTCAGACTTTACTTAGAGTTAAAACGAGATGGACTTAGTGAGTAACATAAATCTGTCTAGTTTTAACCATGTCTTAAGTCTAAGCAAAGTCAAAGTACGTTCTATAGATCTCAGCATTAGAGCCTATGAAAATTTAAGACTTCAGTATCTATACTTCTGTACTAATATTTTATAAATGCAAAAGTTTGGATGGATGTATGGATGGATGGATGGATGGATGGATGTTTGATACTCAATCACGTCAGAACATCTGAACGGATCTGCATGAAATTTGGCACAGAGATAGATTATAGTCTGGGATAACACATAGGCTACTTTTTATCCCTGAAAATTAAAGAGTTCCCGCGGGAACCAGAAAACCTCAATCCAAGCGGACGAAGTCGCGAGCATAAGCTAGTAAAAAAATAAGAAGAAAGGTTATAGCCGAGAACGTGTAGCCATTTTGCAGAAACACTTATTTGCTCGTTCATTAATGTTTTCTAGTAAGACAAAGAACCAATCCATACTAATATACTAATATACTAATAATATTATAAATGCGAAAGTGTGCCTGTCTGTCTGTCCGTCTGTCTGTCTGTCTGTCTGTCTGCTACGCTTTCACGGCCCATCTGCTCAACCGATTTTGATGATATTTGGTACAGGGGTAGATTGTGTCCCGGGGTAGGACATAGGCTATTTTTTATCCCGAAAAATTAACGAGTTCCCGCGGGAATAAAAATCGTAATCCACGCGGACGAAGTCGCGGGAATCATCTAGTAATTAATTAAAAGGCTAAAACAGTTGTATTGATTACTTTAATAATTTCAGTAATGACAAAACTGAAACACGAACACTTAAGTACTCGAAAATTATTGTTCCCAGTAAAATAATTGTTTCACAAGCGGAATATTCCTTCAATTTGGGTCACGACAGTAACAAGGAACCGTTTTACTATCGAGCATTATTGTTTTCGATATTGCTCCACCAATTAAATATAACAACAGCTGCGAGGAAATATATCGAAGTTTCGTTCGGTTGCGCTGTTATCGGACGTTGGAGAAACTCTTCGCTTGAGAAACTTTGGTTAAACTTTATAAAGAGTTTAATTAAGGCGTATTGTATCTGCTTCTATCGTATTCAATTATATCTCTAGTATAGTGGTTAGTGCGATCCTTAACTATACTAAGTAATACATATTATAAATGCGATGTGTCTGTCTGTCTGTCTGCTACGCTTTAACAGCCCATCTTTTCAACCGATTTTGATGAAATTCGGTATAGAGGTAGGTTACATCCCGGGGAACACATGGGCTAAATTTTATTGCGGAAAATTAAAGGGTTCCAGCGGGAATCAAAAAACTTAATCCACGCGAACGAATACGATACGAATATAGAAATAATTTTACCTGTATGTCAAGCCATGACTGCGCCGAACTACCAAGACCAGGTAGCCGAAGATACGATGACCCATTGAAACGAGGAACCTGAAAACCAATAAAATCAACTTACTTCTTGAAAAAATTACTTGTGGGCAAATCTTAGCGCCGGTAGAAATGTAACCATCGAAAAGCAAAAGACTCTAATGTCCGAATTGTTATTTCTAAAAGAGAAAATATACCAATTCGGTACAAAACACGACAAAAAGCACAATCAAGATAAATTAGACCATCAAAAAAAGATTAACGGCAACCAAGCGTGACAAAAACTAAAGAGCGACAAAGGGTTAAAGTGACAAACTTAATAAGTAAATCAATATTGATTTAAAAATTGGAAAGCAAAAACAAAATATGCTCACGTTTCATGTTCATAAGTTCATGAAACGTATGTTATTTATAATATCAAAACGGGCTTTATGTTCCGAATAGAAACGCAAAAGGCTCACAGTCTGAATCCATGCAATTTAAATTTAAAGCTTTTGCCCGAAAGACCCAAAGAAATTTTTTCTTTTACTTTTATGCATGCGTCATTTTTGCTCATTACCACTATGAGAGACCAAGTTTAAGAAAAATGTGCGTATAAAGACATCTGAAAAGATTTCAGTGAAGTTTTTTTTTATCATTTAAGAAAGCATACTTATAGATTTTTCATTTCATTTTTCATTGCGATATTTTTCATTACAAAATGTTTAATTTTTGATAAACACTTTCATTTAAGAATACAAGATCGTCTTTGGCATAGAAAGCAAAACACATTCTTTGGTTGATTATGTACCTACGTATAAACGTACAATTTTACGATCATTTAACGCCAAGAAGACTGGTAAAGAAATTTATATTAAGACTAAATTCTATAGAAGTGCAAAAGTTATAATTAATAAGGTAGCGTAGGCTTTGAGTGCAATTAATAACGCCTCTCAAGGAATGATTATAATAATCATAATGGCTACGGTAATTACAAATTATTATTCAAGCTTATTTTTATGAAAAGAAGACCTTTTTTTAATGCCGTTGTGGCCATCTCCTCTTTCAAAATTATTTTCTTTGAAAAAAATCCATTGTTTGTATAACAATAAATGAATTAAAATCCATTATAATATATGAACCATTCAACATAATATAAATTGGTTCATTTGTGGGTGACACATACACACAGACACAGTATTATGATAAATTACTAACTCATGGCTTTTTATTATCAGTAAATAAATATAGCCTACTTGAACGGCTAATGACTGCGGTAAACTTTAAAACTTAACAAACAATAATAATAATATTATGTTGCTATTTTGAATGAATTTAATGTAGTTTTTCTTTCTCACCTTTAAATCTAGAGTAATTTCGCATCTTTCTCCGGCGTATCCCAAAGGACAGAGGCAGACGCGGTTAACACATCCTCCTCCGTGCTGGCATTCACAGTCCTTCTTCTTTTCATCACTTTTTAGATCATTATCGACGTCATTAACTATTTCACCTTTGATACCATCCGTTTTACTTTCACCGATAAACTGTTTTTCATATTTAGCATTAATAAAAACGTTGTCATATTTGTCATCAAATCTAGATTTAAGATTATTACTGTCACTTCTACTAGCACCGATGAACTGTCTATCATATTGTGGTTTGACGTAACTTTTATCGTCACTTTTTGTGTCGTCAATAAATTTGTCATATTTGTCATTAAATCTTGCTTTAAGATCATTCCGCTCATCACTTTTACCATTATCAATGTACTTTTTACTAAATTTGTCTATAAATTGTGCTTTAACTTTGTTTTCAGCATTTTTACCATCAGCGGGGAATTTTTTGTCATATTTATTGTTTGGTTTAAATTTTACGTCATTCTTTTCCACATCGGTAAATTTTTTGTCATATTTGTCAATAAATTGTGCTTTGACATCATTATATTTGTACTGTAGCAATGAATTGGCTAGTTTATTGTGATCTTTTGCATCTCTCATGACGATATCATTGTCTTCGAAGTGTACTATGTCGTTAATGTCATATATGCCATGGATTTCTATAGCATTTGGTTTATGAGGTATAGCTTCACTGGTCACTTCGTTGCTTGGTCTCCAAGGGGCGAGGGTTGGAGCGCATTCGGCTGAAAATAATGTTTAGAAATGTTTCAATGTGTTTTAGAGTTACAAATGTTTTCAAAATTTTAATACAATATATTCATATCTGTCTGTCTGCTACGCTTTTCAGCCCACCTTTTCAACCTATTTTAATGAATTTTGGTCAAATTTCTGCGCCTTACAACCGAAGTGAATCAATTTGGTTAAATCGTGTTTCATCATTACAACCCATTGCCGGCACACTCTGAGCACGAGTCGGAATGAGAAGGGTTTGGCCATAGTCCACAGCGCTGGCCAAGTGCGGATTAGCAGACTTTACAATCCTCAAAGAACATTATAAAGAACTCTCGTCCGCGCAGATCTCCTCACCGTTTGAAGCAAGTGATATTTTATTTCTTAAAACGCACATGGCTCCAAACAGTTCTAAGAGGTGCGTGCCCGCCGCCCGGGGATCGACCCCGCGACCCCGTCTAGGGGTCGGATGTCTAAACTTCTAGGCTATTACCGCTGCAGATCATATATGCAAATCGTATTTATTTATTTAAAAAATCCATAAAGAGAGATTGATTAAATAATCCCTCTTAAGATTCACCCATACATATTATAATTAGTACTTATGTAGAGTGTACATAAAACCACGCGAGCGTTGACAGAAACTATGTATTGAGTAATAACATCAAAATATTCAGACACATAGCTCTTAAGCCCCTCATAACATGCAGTAAGGTTTTAGTAGTAAGGAAGAGTCGTTTATCACGTCACGATTTAATCCCTTAAGTTGGTGCAACGCTGTGCAAAGTTTTATGCACGTCTCATATTGGAGAACACCCGACTGCGGCGGTCGTGAAGAATACTTATTATGTTTTTAATAGCTTGTGTACAATCTCTAGTAGTGGTAAAACCATTAAAAGTTATATCTTTAAGATCAAAATATGGAGTTTGCTATAAAACACGTACACGTGGCCGGTTTCGGCCGTGGCTAGTTACCACCCTACCGGCAGAGACGTGCCGCCAAGCGATTTAGCGTTCCGGTACGATGTCTTTTTCAGTTTCCTTAGATTTGTTTATTTATGGAAACCGAAAAAGATAGGGCTAATCTAAATTCATATCGGAGTGAATAATGCCAACTATTTAGTAACGTAAAAGTTTAATGTGTTATTACTATAACTAGCTGATGCCCGCGACTTCGTCCGCGTGGATCGAGGTTTTTCGTTTCCCGCGGGAACTCCTTAATTTTCCGGGATAAAAAGTAGCCTATGTGTTATTCCAGACTATAATCTATCTCTGTGCCAAATTTCATCCAGATCCGTTCAGCCGTTGGGGCGTGATTGAGTAACAAACATCCATCCATACATCCATCCAAACTTTCGCATTTATAATATTAGTATGGATTACGTTACGCGTAATACATACATTCTGTCAAAAAAGTACCAGGAATTCATCATTTGTTTCTAATTCCAAATTCAAATAAAAAATTCTTTTTTGTCGCTAAGTTGGCACAACTGTCGTCTATATTGCCGCGAAGTTTGAGCGTCAATTGCACAGGTCAATTGTTATTTTACTTTGTTTACAGAGCGCCATTTTGTCAGTTCATCTCAATAGTGTTTTGCGATTTTTACAATGAATAAAAATATCGAACAAAGAGTTTGTCTCTAATTTTGTATCGCAAATGGAATTTCGTGTTCAGAGTCGCTGGAAATGTTGTAGAAAGCTTACGGGGAATCGACTTTATCAAAAACACGTGCATACGAGTGGTACCATGCATTCAAAAGTGGTCGAGATGTGGTGAAAGATTTTCCTCGCTCTGGTCGGCCATCAACGTCTTCAACTAAAGTTAACATCGCTAAAGTGAAAGAAATGGTGACTGAAAATCCTCATTCAAGTTTGAGAGAGATAGCTGCTGAACTTTCTGTGTCTCAAGAATCGATTCGTATCATTTTAAACGACGATGAAGGCCAGATTTCTGGAAAGAAAATTCTTGGGTGCTCCACGACAATGCGCCATCGCACAAGGCCATCATTGTGAATGAATCTTTGATCAAAACCTCAACAAATACCATCGAACAACCACCGTATTCACCGGATATGGCTCCGGCCGACTTTTTTCTCTTTCCAAAACTCAAATTACCACTTTGTGGCACCCGTTTTCAATCGATAGAAGACATAAAAGAGAATTCGCGGCAAGAACTGAAGTCGATTCCGAAAAATGCCTTTAAAAAATGCTTTGAAAATTGGATTATTCGTTAGCTTAAGTTTATTATTTCCGAAGAGGCCTACTTTGAAGGAGATACAATAATTTTGGAATAATAATTAACATTTTGTGTGTTATAGACCTTTTCCCGATACTTTCTTGACAGAGTAGTACATCGTACGTAGTAGGTAAGTACATTTTGCTTATCATTTTTCCATATTTTTGTTCACCAAATGATGCATCCTCAGTCGAAGTAACAACAACAATTATTAGTTCTTGCTACACACAGCTCCCAAAAGCTTAGTAGCCCGGGGAGCCGGATCTAATTAGTAATGTCGTCCTAATGAATATCATTCGTCACTCCACGCGTGGGTAGGCGCCGACTAATGAGAATGGATCGTGTTATATCACGCAATAAGGGCTTGGAGAGCCCAAACGCGCTGCGTTCGCGTCACGCAAAGTAAAGGAGTCCAACGTGAATCCTAAAAGTTGTGCTAAGTATGCTTTTCCTATCCATTTCTTAAGGCTTCACATTGGTGAGATTTAAAAAATTAGCAAATTGAGTTTCGCGGCTAATATGTAAAGTTGTCAACGCTGTTTTTATATTTTTATGGAAACCCACAAAAGTTGGAAAGCGTACTAGCTACTCAAATGGTATTCAATTGCAGCAAATAAGTGACCCTAGACATGTTCGTCGATTGCACTGTGTACAAGACTCAAATATGACTTTTCGTCGTATATTAGGTATCTACTATCTACGTTTCCCTAGGAAAGCGGTGTTGCCAATAAGCACCGCAACGTAGCGTCAAATGCTGTCTATGAAACCTTGTCAAGAAAACAAAGTAGGGGAAATCAAGATAGTTCGGAGGCGAGGATTCTTAGAGAACAGGGTTTGGTATCTTAACGTTTAAAGATAACGTAGAATTCAGTCGCGGTCGCTTTAAGAAAACGTAGCGTGTCGTCATAAACGTTACGCGTTGTGTTTGTCGTAGTCTTAAAGCTTGATGCGTGACACGTTTATTGAAAAAGTAAAGTATTACATGCAAGGGGTAGGCTGAACTAGGGAGAGTGGAAAAGGGTGGCAAAATGACTGTTCTCTCCCTGACTAAAGTATAAGAATTTCAGTAAATCGTCACCCTGACGTGACTACTAGATATCGTGAATATCAAAGTGCGAAAAATATCATGTGGCTTCAAAGATACGAGGCATGTAATATTGAAGAGCAAATGGATTCTTTTTAATAGACTTCAAAAAGGTTCTCAATTCAATACAATTGAACACTACTAAACTACTACTACTAATTGAATACTAACATGAAAAAAAAAATACATTTTTTTTTTCATGTTACTTACCAACTCCGTCATTTATAAACCGATTTGCAAATTTTTTTTAGGGTTCCTTACCTTAGGTGGAAAACAGGAACCCTTATAGGATCACTTCGTTCATGATGACAGACAAGTTATGTTTTATGCACCTCATGACCTCATGATCCTATCAATTAAGTAAAAGGGTGGCTGAGAGGAATACTAAGAAAAAGAATAAAATGACGTCACACTAAATTCAATATGGCGAACGGCAGCTGTTTTTAAAAACGTTTTTTAATAATTTAAGATATATGAATTTAATAGACTGACAGTAGCAATTATTTTCAGATAGTTATGATGACTTTGTACGCATGGCTTAGGGTTTAAATCACCTGGGAACTCTTTGTTTATCCGTGGTAAAATACACTGTGGCAGACACAGATTTGGGCGGGCCAAAGTTGATCCGTTAACGAAAATTAATGCAAAACGAGGCCAAAATGTCTAGCAGTGGATGTCTCGGTTGACGACGATGACGAAAATTAAGCGGATGGGTAGAGAGAAAGACACTCTTTCGCACTTTGAGGAACATTTCTAACGCAGTGATGCTTTAATCGTATCCAATATCCAAAGTTTCAGTGATCTAACTTAAATGCGTAGATAAATATCAGCTCTAGGCTATCCTGACACTGAAATTGGTCGACGAGTTCCAAATCTCTTTTGGAACTAATGTTTTTGTTCTAAACTCTCTGCCACTAAGGTCGCGTAACTCCGCACACGATATTCCGCAGACGAGGGTGCGTTATTTACGGCCTTCATTCCGCCCGTGATTTATCGCGACCTTATCCAAGCTGCCCTTGATATAAAAACCGTATGTTTTTTCCACTATTGACAGGTCAACTTTACAATATTATTATCAACTAGATGATGCTCGCAACTTCGTTCCCGTGGATTTTTGATTTCCACACTTTAATTTTCCGGGACAAAGAGTAGCTTATGCCCTTCCCCGGCATATTATAACATACCCCTGACCAAATTTCATCAAAATCGGTTGAACAGATGGGCCGTGAAAGCGTAGCAGACAGACGGACGGACAAACTGGCACACTTTCGCATTTATAATATTAGTATGGATAGTATGGAAGCATGGATGGTGACTTTCACGGAATTCAAAAAAAACCGGCCAAGTGCGAGTCGGACTCGCGCACCGAGGGTTCCGTACAAACCTGTAGTAAGTTTTAAATTATTAAAAAAAAAAACTACTTACTAGATCTCGTTCAAACCGATTTTCGGTGGAAGTTTGCATGGTAATGTACATCATATATTATTTTTAGTTTTATCATTCTCTTATTTTAGAAGTTACAGGGGGGGGACACACATTTTACCACTTTGGAAGTGTCTCTCGCGCAAACTATTCAGTTTAGAAAAAAATTATATTAGAAACCTCAATATCATTTTTGAAGACCTATCCATAGATACCCCACACGTATGGGTTTGATGAAAAAAAAAATTTTGAGTTTCAGTTCTAAGTATGGGGACCCCCAAAATTTTTTTTTTTTTCTATTTTTGTGTGAAAATCCTAATGCGGTTCACAGAATACATCTACTTACCAAGTTTCAACAGTATAGTTCTTATAGTTTCGGAAAAAAGTGGCTGTGACATACGGACGGACAGACAGACAGACAGACAGACAGACAGACAGACAGACAGACAGACAGACAGACAGACAGACAGACATGACGAATCTATAAGGGTTCCGTTTTTGCCAAATTTGGCTACGGAACCCTAAAAATAACGCCTCATTAAAAAAGTTTTTAAAGCAACATGAATTAAATTGTAATGCTAGCATATTAGACTGTTTTTACATTATCGCTAAATGATGTTTCACTAGACATCTGTTCCTACTTCCCTTACTTATATTTACCTATACCTACTAGCTGATGCCCGCGACTTCGTCCGCGTGGATCGAGGTTTTTTGGTTCCGACTACCACGAAAAAGTCTTTTCATATTTTTTGACTAGGTGTAGGTAGGTACCTACCTACCTAGTTCATAATGACTTATTTTCAACTTTACTGATATAATTGACCGAGCGAAGCGAAGGTCTCTGCTCTGAGTCTACTTGAGTGAATTTGCACTTGTCCGTCCGTCCGTCCGTCCGTCTGTCAGAGCCTTATAACTTCTGAATTACTGAACGTAATTACTTCAAATTTAAATATAATATGTAAACCGATGGCCTCCCGCCGAATATGGCTTAAAAAGTTATAAAAATCTTTATTTCAGGGGGGCTCTCATAGAAGCGAATGCGAAGTAAAATAATTTTTATAGCGTTACATAGGGTTGCGGTATATCATTTTAAAGATAATTAGGAATAGAGTCCAAAAATATATTTTTTTTAATTTTTCCCGTAAAATTGACGAAATGGGGGGCTTTCAAAGTGGCGATTTTCTAACGTCCAAAGTTGACCTCAGAATTCTCAATTTTCTGAAAGGCCTGTAATAGCCTGAAACTTATCAATTATTTGAATTATATCCTGTACATGAACAACAAATACTAAAATTAGATAAATATTATAAGGAAACGAAATTATTTAATTTTTAATGTGCTTCAGCAGGGGTCTTCTCCGGTTGGCCCGTGAGGGCCAAGCGGGGGTACGGGCTTCGAGGCCTGGCCTCATTACCCGGGCGGGGCGCGAGGTAACATTGTACCCCGGTTATTGTTTTTGAGCCGTGTGTCGGCTAGGGCCTGCCTTGAAGGCTACGGGCCCCTTAATGTGCTTCAGTATTATTAACAGAACTTCAAAATTATGTCAGTAGATGGCGCTCTGTACAAGTTTATGGATACCGCGAGGTCTCAGTTCGGGGCGAACCACTAGTGTAACTTAAATATGAAAGTTAGACATATGCTGTCGCTGACTTTTTTGTAGGCATTAGCAAGCTCTACAACTTTTCTCTAGAACTCAATCATATATTCGTAAGAAACGTTTTCGTTAGCCCGTTTTTTCTCCGACTTACTTTGCAAATCCGACTACCACGAAAAATTCTTTTCATTTTTCGGGTTAATATATAGCCTATGCCACTCACAAATAATGTGGCTTTCTATTGGTACCAGAATTTTCAAAATCGGTTCAGTAGATCCTAAGATTACCCCCTACAACGTCACAAACTCACAAACTTTACCTCTTTATCTTGTATAGATGAATTTAAAAATACTATTTTACCTACGAATTCTGTGGCTGAGGTTACAGACAGCAATTGTTTAGTGACGTCACTAGATCAAACGCAAACTCGACTCAGCGGGGGGTTAGAATGGGGCGGACAATTTATGTCGATCGGGATTGAAAATGCTGAGTTTCCAGTTGTACCCGTATTACTTTGTAGAGATTTTTCAATCGCTCTTTGAAGTTAGAAAAGATTTATAGAGACCTTTTCGTAACATGTTGTTGAACACACTTATTGTATGAAGATATCTATGTACCTACCTGGTAGGTGAAAATGGTAAAAGAATTGTAGGTAGATCATGTGTGAGCTATTTTTTGCAATGACATTTTATTACAGATGATGACAATTGACAATTCAATCAAATTAGCAACTCTTTATCAAACTTATAAACGCACTTCTAGTATGGAAGTTGTATGAAATTCACAGTTGTGACGTCATAAAATTTCAACGCACTTCTTTTCTTTAATCTATAATATTTTAAAATGGTTATCACACTTAAAACTAACCGAGGATGTGAATTTTAGGTCTTTTGGAAACCCCTCTATTTAATAATGATCAGTTAGAAATAATTTAGTTTTGATAGGCATTCATTCCTATTTACTTATGATTCGAATACTGAACAGTTCTTATATGGAAAGGGTGTCGATTTTAAAATTACATAATGCAGCTTTTACTGTACGTTTTTTTTAAGATGAATGGTTGAAACTAGAGACGAGGTATGGTACAATAATTACCAATGAGCGGTGGGTATGATATGGATGAAGCCACCACCACCATCACTACAGCCTATTAACGTCTCACTGCTGGTACAGGCCGCTACTCTCATAGGAGAGCAGGATTTAGAGCTTAGACCCACCACGCTGCTCCAATGCGGGTTGGCAGGCATTGACGACTATTATCATGTTAGTGATAATAACCGGGACCGACGGCTTAACGTAATCTCCGAGGCACGGGGGTGAAACACCACCAAGTTCTTCCTAACTCCGGGCTAGTACTAAGTATTTCTAGTCAGAAAAACCCAATTCTTAATTATGACCGGCCCGGGACTCGAACCCGGGACCTCGTCGGCCACAGTCGAACATTCTAACTACAAGACCAACGAGGCAGTTAATGACAGCATATTATGGATGAAACACGTACCCCTTATCCGATTCTAAAATTGTACCGATACAGCAGTACGACTTATTATGTAATCTGTGGTAACGGGGCCATATCTAAACAAATATTACTAGTGGTTCGCCCCGAACTGAGACCTCGCGGTATCACAGAGCGCCATCTATTGACATCATTGTGAAGTTCTGTTAAAAATAATGAAGCTCATTAAAAATTAAATATTTATCTAATTTTAGTATTTGTTGTTCAAGTACAGGATATAATTCAAATAATTGATAAGTTTCAGGCTCAGCCTTTCAGAAAATTGAGGTCTGAGGTCAACTTTGAAAAAGAGGAAAGATTTGTTTGTTTGTTTGTAATGGACTCAAAAACTACTGAACCGAATTTAAAAATTCTTTCACTCATAGAAAGCTACTTTATCAGCGAGTAACATAGGCTATATTTTATTTGCAAAAAAATAGAGATCCGTACGAAAATTGCAATAATGTACCTAAATGAAGTCGGAAAAAATCGTCCCATCTAAGAGCTTCCGTGGCGTGCGCTGCGTAAATATTATGTAGTAAAAGTTGTTGCTCTCAAAACATTCTAAAAAAAGTCCGCGATAGTATTTTTCTATCTTTTAAGGTTTTCTCATAAAATAGTATCATACTAATATTATAAATGCGAACGTGTGTTTGTTTGTTGGTTTGTTAATTTGTTGGTTTGTCCTTCAATCGCCGCAACGGTGCAACGGATCAACGTGATTGAACCTGGAGAGTGACATAGGGTACTTTTCATCTCGTAAAATTAAGGAGTTCCCGCGGGAATCAAAAAAACTTAAACCTCGCGGTTGAAGTCGCGGGCATCAGTTAGTATTATATACAACCACTGTCGACCCTGCTACCAGCAAACCAATAAATTTGCAGATGACGAATTCCCAAAATGGCTAATCCGGAAATCGAACTCTGAACTGCCAATATCAAACAGGCAGGTTGACAACAAATCTCGTAACAATACCTACCACTTGAAATTAAAAATTAATTTTCATGATTCAAACTTCAGAGAATTTCGAAGTTAGCGAAGCACTGCAAATATTTGATAACAAAAAATTCGTAGAAAAAATTTCTTCCGAAGGATTTCCGGGAGGTCCCAGGAAGGCTTAATGGAATGAAGGGGCTGTCCCGTAGGGCTTCTTAGGGTGGAACAAAGAGTGTAGCGTTACGGGATGTTTAAATATTTTTTCTTTAAAGGACATCAATCAGTCACCAAAAAAAAACGTAAATCATTAAAAATAAATAAATTAAAAATTTTAAACAACCCCCGTCATTATATTGGAGTAAGAGCAGGATATCAATTTTTATTCGATCAGAATTTTTATTTTACGGAGATCAAAACAAAACAAAATTGTTGATAAATCATTAAAAAACATTTTTAAAAACAAGCTTTTATCGTCCGCCATATTGAATCTAGTATGTCGTCACTTAGCTAATCAAGAAGTCAGCTAAACTAAACTACATGCAAGATTTCAGCTCAATCAATCAATCAATCGGTTGGGGATACCTGTTTTAAAATTCAGTTGCAAGATTTGACCTAAACAAACACAAAACAAGATAAATAAAAGCTTATAAAAAAGTACACATTAACCTTATTTTTCTTCAAGCTTTAAAGTTGCATACTTCTAGTACCGAGTATAAGAAACGAGATTTAAGTATCAAACTTGCTAATAACATCCTCGATGGAATACAGACTTTTGGACCGATACTAAAGTTAACAAGTTTCATAATTCTCACAACTTTGGAATCTAGTTACGTCGGAACAAATGAGGTGCGCTCTGAATTCAATTTCCCTTTAATGACCAAACCACGAGGTGTGCTTCTTAGGTACAGGTATTACTTTCCGGGTATAATATAATATTACCCACATGATGATATACATGATAATAGTCGTTAAAGCCCGCCACCCCGCATTGGAGCAGCGTGGTGGGTCTAAGCTCTAATTCCCTCTCTCCTATGAGAGTGGAGGCCTGTGCCCAGCAGTGGTACGTTAATGGGCTGTAGTGGCATAGCCCGGGATCCCAACCCAGGACCGTATAGGAAGTACGAAGGGCCGAAGTCTAAACGGATCACTATTAATTTTACAGTAACTTATTTATACCAATATGTGCTTTTTAGGTCTTTTACCTGTGGCATGTGGCAGAAACTCAATTGGCAAAAGTTTTCTCGATACAAATATATTCCAAAGATGACTAAATAAACTGATATGCCTCTGTCAGTCTCATGCCTCAGTCTCTGCCTCGTAGTGGTTGGCATGTTCGACTGCGGCCGACGAGGCCCCAGGTTCGAGTCCCGGGTCGGGCCATAATTGAGTATTGGGTTTTTCTGACTAGAAATTCTCAGTACTAGGCCGGAGTTAGGAAGTTGGCGGTGATTCACCCCCGTGCCTCGGAGGGCACATTAAGCCGTCGGTCCCGGTTATTATCACTAACATGATAATAGTCGTTAAAGCCCGCCAACCCGCATTGGAGCAGCGTGGTGGGTCTAAGCTCCAATTCCCTCTCTCCTATGAGAGTGGAGGCCTGTGCCCAGCAGTGGGACGGCTGTAGTGGTAGTGGTGGCATATCAGTCGAATGTAAACTAAGCAACGTTGACCGTTACAAACCTAAGGGTTGAAATTCTTCAAGTCGAGTTGTATGCGAAAGGACCTGGGAGTAGGGTAGGGGCAGGTCCCGTATTATTATCTCAAGAAAACTCCAACTATTATGACATGATAAATAGAAAGGGCTACGACCTTCAGCAATTGGGAATACGACGCACAGAGAGAAAGAGGTCTCTTACCTTTGCTAGCAAGAAAATTATATCTTTGACAAGCTTTTGTGTGCACAAATTATCAACCCCTATTTTTCCCCTTTAGGAGTTGAATTTTTAAAAATCTTTTCTTAGTGGATGTCTACGTCATAATGTCATCTATAGCATAATCTGTATGCCAAATGTCACCTTAATGAATGAACGAGAAGTTTAATTAGCTATAATCCGCCACAGCAGACAAATCTATGTGGTACAGTGCGTGCCCTTCACCAATAGCATGCGAACACCCACCACCCAGCAATTCGCACCGGCACCGCACCACACATTCAATAAATGTTGCGTCCGTCAGTCCGTTTTTCCCTCCTCTTTTAATATAGGTACCTTCAAATCAAGAGTGAATAGGCATCTTCTAGGCAAGCGCGCTCCACCTTAGGCTGCATCACCACTTGCTAGCAAGTCTGATTGCAGCCAAGCGCTAGCCTATTTATTTAAAAAAAAAAAAAAAAAATGTCACCTTTTCCTTTTATATATTTAGAAGAAGATAGAACTTACCAATATCGGCCGTGGAGACAGCATCCCTGACAAGTCGGTACGTGTCGCCGTTGATGCGGAGGAAGTCGACGCAGCCGAGCAGTCCTTCAGCCAGCCCCAACTTGCTCTGCAGGCCGGTGGTGTTGCCTGCACCGCCCACCCATACCGGCTCCCGGAACGTCATGCGGGAGAAGAGACCCTGGGGAATAGAGGAAACTTTTAAATTCGTCTGCGTTTACTTTAGAACTAGCTGATGCCCGCGACGTCGTCTGCGTGGTTTACGTTTTTTATGATTCCCGCGGGAACTTTAATTTAATTTTCCGGTATAAAAAGTAGTCTATGTCACTCTACAGGTCCTCAACTATACCCATGCCAAAAAAACACGTCGCGGCGTGATTGAAGGACAAACCAACAAACAAACACACTTTCGTATTTATAATATTAAAAGTAAGATGACGTCTACGTATTAAAAAAAAATAGTGAATCTTTGATTTCCGGAGTATAACAAGCCGTGTGGCCAGTGGTGTCACGGATACCCCGTAAGCACTTATGTTCTTTTCGCTTGAGTTTCCGCTATTCTATTTAAAATAGGTATATAAAGCATATTTCATGAGTGGAATTCGAACCAGCGACGTCATAATCAAGATGTCGCTGGTTCGAGTTCCGACGCGGCTTCTATATTTTGACTGAGCCAACGTGGCTCCTGTCTATGTTCAACATTATCTATTATATAATGTTCACAAATAGGTACGAATTTCATCACAGGAATCCCGAGGATTCTTGTGATTAAATAAGTTTAATCTCCACTTTTATATTTGTTTCGAACACCCTCAGCGTTTGAAAGTAAAACCTTAAAGACTTTAGGGGAAAAATAAGGTCAAATACAAATTAAAACACCCGGATTTAAAAGCCGAAACGTAATTGAAACGATCCTGAGCGAAATTCCGAAACGTTTTGTCCGGTGCTAAGTGAAGGACAATTACAAACTTGCGGATCATTACAGCGCGAGAATTCCGTCAATTATTGTACAACATTAACTTGGAGTCTCGACAAGAAGTGCTGAAACCTTTTGCCGAAGTTTTTTGGTGGTCAAGTCATAAGCAGTAGGCGTTTCTGATTGCCAATTATTGGCCTTAGCTTTTAACAAGTGCCAGCCAATGTGTAAACGCTGTTTCAGAATTTCACCAAGATCCTGTTTATGTTTGTATAAAAACCCATGAAAGTTAGACAAAAATTAGTCAATTATTGTACAAGATTAGTTTTGCAACAAAAATAACGATCCTGTTATGTTTGTAGGAAACCCCACAAAAGTTAGACAAAAATTAGTCAAATTGTACATTGCTTTTGCAACAAAAATAACATTTTGTTCGGTGCTAAGTGAAGGACAATTACAAACTTGTGGATCATTGATCATTATCATCATCCTCAACCGATAGACGTCCACTGCGGCACATAGGCCTCTTGCAAGGATTTCCACACGCCGCGGTCTTGCGCCGCCTGGATCCAGCGGCTCCCTGCGACTCGCCTGATGTCGTCTGTCCACCGTGGAGGGGTCTGCCAACGCTGCGCTTTCCAGTGCGTGGTCGCCACTCCAGCACCTTGGGTCCCCAACGTCTATCGGTTCTTCTAATTAATTGTGGATCATTACAGCGCGGGAATTCCGTCAATTATTGTACAACATTAACTTTGAGTCTCGACAAGAAGTGCTGAAACTCGCCTTTTTTGGTGGTCAAGTCATGAGCGGTAGGCGATTTCTACGTTATGAATATCCCGCTTCAAATATTGAATCGAAGCAGGCGTTACTTTGCGGAAGTCCATGATAATGAATGAACGAGAAGTTTAATTCGCTATAATCCGCCACAGTAGACAAATCTATGTGGTACAGTGCGTGTCCTTCACCAATAGTATGCGAACACCCACCACCCAGCAATTCGCACCGGCACAGCACCACACCAAGTCACTCTCAACGTACGTTTCACTCCGAAACCGGAGCATCTTCAGGAGATGTTGACTCGACAATGCACGATTGTAAAGTGACGATTGTGTCGAAAGTTCCGGCTTTTATACCTTTTTGGCGCCTTACCTTACCTTACCTTTTTTGGGTGGTGGGTGTTCGCATGCTATTGGTGAAGGACACGCACTGTACCACATAGATTTCTACTGTGGCGGATTATAGCGAATTAAACTTCTCGTTCATTCATTATCCCGCTTCAACTTATATCTTATTCACCGCGCTAAAGTCTTTTGTCCTTTCAGTTTCCCTTTACGAGACACGAATATTTTTAATGAGTGATGCCGCACTTTGTTTTTAAAAGAGGAATTTTGTTTATAACGGTACCAACCATTACCCCTGCTTTAATTTCGTCTCTTTTTTTTTGTAATTTGTAACTTTGGTCTCTATGGAGAATACTTTGCCAGAAATATTCTATTTTTTCTCCGGGGCAAGTTATCTCAATGCAGTTTATTTTGTCGAATCAAGAGGCTCAGGTGTAACAAAGAGACAGACATGCAAAAGTGACTTCTGCATTAAAATATTAGCGAGTTTGCTGTGTGGCTAAGACCGTAATACGCAATGGCCTAAACCCTCGTAATATTGGTGTTAAGTTGATGTTAAATCTTCACCATTATCTTCCTCACCTCGAGCAAGTCGGCAAAAAGTTTCAGACAGACACATTGTCGCCTTGTACGTTATGGAAATTACGCATTATCTACTTTAAAGTATCAAATCCGTAACGCAATCTTGTAATCCGAAAAACTTTGTACCCGAGTTACAGGCAAGTTAGCAGAGGGAGGTTTTCCTCGCAGCCCGTTACCCATTTAAACTGGCGCGGGTTTTTATTTGAGCTCTGTGAATGTGGAATGAGACAACTCACTTTATGGGAACGTATAAATTTGGACAGAAACATAGAGTGTTCTTTTTCAGCTATTCCGGAGTTCAAAATTGAAAGGGTTAAGCACACTACAGACATAACGTGAAGTCAGTGCGACAGAAAGCTGCACAGACTTGCTTGACACGACCTTTAGTTATGTTCTGACCTTCTGACAGTGTTGTGTTTTCGCCCTTACTTCAAAGACTACAAATTACAATATAACTGCGCGTCTAGTTTGGAGAACTCTTTCCATAAATAATTATAATACAAGCGAATGACGCGGACGTCTTTGGGTTACCGAGTATTTAAGATCTTAAAAAATAAGTCTTTATCCAAGTTCTTAAAGTAATTATAATTATAATTATTTAAAATTTTAATTCTACAGTTCCTAGTTACCGGGAAATAATATTAGATTTCTTATTCCTGCCGTTTAATAAACACGAGTAGTTTATTGAGTTCGAAGAATTCGAAGCACTTATAAGATGTGGAATTAATTAATTATACGAAGTACTTACTACTCAAGCTTTCTTTCTAAGATTCTCTACAAAGAAATAGGTATTTTATTTTAATACTTTCCGTAAAGCGAAAACCTTTGAAAGGAGAAAATGATTCCTCAAGGCAACTCTAGACCTTGTAGATTTTAACTTTTATAAAAAAAAGTTCCTACTGAAATCGTTTGATAATTTTTGAAGACCTAGCGATATGCGACAGACTCTATCAACCGATACGATCGTCCCGGCTGACAATGTCTAATCTCGTAGAATGTCTGGTATGCTAAAGTGCCCAGTGTCCTGTTACATCCAGTCCTACAGTATCCAGTGTCATAAAACGTCCAGTATCACAAGGTCCACTTACCAAATTAAACGTCTAGCGCCTCAAAATGTCTAGTCCTATATTGTCTAGTCCCACATTAGCCTAAACAGCGAAACTAGGTACCTACATTACTGACAGGATATTTGACTCTTCAGTTCATCACTACGCTGCATATCGAAACTGATATGCAGCTGAGAGTAGTTTAAGCCATCGATATCGGCTATGATAAAAGTCACTAACTGACTATAAAATTCAAAATCGACTGTCTTATCTTTTACTCTAGGTCGAGTCGTGTGTGTTACATAACCTTAAATATACCGCATTACCATAGAAAACCTCCATAAAGGTCTAGCCCCACTTGAGATGCTCAGAGCGGCGAGGCACGTAGCGGCAAATAATATTTGTATGAGTTTGTACGGGGCCGCGTTGCGCAGTGCATCTCCATGCCGCGTCCCAGCTCTAACAACCTCATACAAATACTTGCCGCTACGTGCCACGCCGCGCCGCGCTTCTGTAGTGGAGCTTTACAATTTAATAGAAGGGTTATATTGTGTCTCAGTAATAGGGATATCGTCGTAGATTAATTTGTTCATACGCAATATGATATGGTTCTTACAACTCTGAAAGTGTCTCGTATATATTTTTATCTACACTAATGTTATAACATTCTACTTATGTTTCCAATACTTGACTTATAATTACTACTGTTATAGCGCAGATAACAAAACACTCAATTTAAGCAATTTCACATGATGGTATAATATCCACATCGATATCGTAAAATCTCATTATAACATCAATAAAACGCGACCAATTAACCTGGCGAGCCTTATGTCAAAATCCTCATACAAGTTGTATAAAATTTTGATATTAGGCTGGCTTTTGAAAACAGTTGGGTTATACGTGAAAACTTCGTCGAAACTACTAAACTTACATACACAAAACTCTTTGGTAAGATCTTGTGCCAATTAAATAAAAAACGAACAGCGCGCGCTCGCTCCTGATTGGCCCTGCGCGCGCAGCTGCGCTCTCATTGGTTAGATTTTAATGGCGGCAAGTTCACTGTGACAATACACGTATATACATAAACTATTGTCAGCTTTTACTCTTGTTGTTTGATAAATTGCATTAGTGAAGATAAAGTAGTGTATGCAACTGCATATAACACGGGTATTAAAACACTCGTTACTATTATGAAACTCGCTGCGCTCGTTTCATAAACTCACACTCGTGTTTTAATACCCTTCATTATATGACAGTTGCATAAACTACTATTATTATTTTCTCCTACAAAAACGGAAATCGGTTCGGAGCGTCACATTTACCTACTTACTCCGATTTTAGTAGGCCCAAGTCTTGCCTTTTTCTATGGGATATATCTGCGTATTTGTTTTTTATCGTATGTACAACTACGTTTGCCGACTTTTGTCGGGTCGACTATTATTAAGAAGTAAAAATTAAGAAACTTCAAAAAAAGTAAGTGCAAAACAAAACACTTCTAACTTTCTGGTTTGGAAAAACTTCCTTTACCGCCAAATTAAAATTAAATTACAAAGTATATAAAAAGTTGTGAACTCAAAACAAATTTGTCCGCACCGCGCCTCTCCCTAAGCTTTCAATAGAGCTTCACCAAAACATCGGATACTTTTTAAATTTCAGCTGGCGTTTTCAGACAAAAGGGAACAAGAAGTGTCCTTTAAACTTTTTTAAACTCAAGTGTCTGGTTTGTAGTAATTGCATAGGCAGCTGTGGACTTTATAACTTTAATTGCAAAAAGCTTTATTGGTGTTTATTTCACTTTATTTACTTGGGTTTATATCAAGTGGAACTGTAACAGTTTGGAATTTAATTACCTGATTAATCAGAGATAAAACAAAAACCGGCCAAGTGCGAGTCGGACTCGCGCACCGAGGGTTCCGTACAAACCTGTAGTAAGTTTTAAATTATTAAAAAAAAAACTACTTACTAGATCTCGTTCAAACCAATTTTCGGTGGAAGTTTGCATGATAATGTACATCATATATTTTTTTTAGTTTTATCATTCTCTTATTTTAGAAGTTACAGGGGGGGGGACACACATTTTACCACTTTGGAAGTGTCTCTCGCGCAAACTATTCAGTTTAGAAAAAAATTATATTAGAAACCTCAATATAATTTTTGAAGACCTATCCATAGACACACCACCACACACCCACATGGGTGTGTGGTGGTGGTAGTATGGGTTTGATGAAAAAAATTTTTTTGAGTTTCAGTTCTAAGTATGGGTACCCCCAAAATTTATTGTTTTTTTTCTAGTTTTGTGTGAAAATCATAATGCGGTTCACAGAATACATCTACTTACCAAGTTTCAACAGTATAGTTCTTATAGTTTCGGAAAAAAGTGGCTGTGACATACGGACGGACAGACAGATAGACAGACAGACAGACAGACATGACGAATCTATAAGGGTTCCGTTTTTGCCAAATTTGGCTACGGAACCCTAAAAAGCACCCGAGCATTTTATTCTTCGAAAGAAAAGTTACTACCTATTTTTAGAACGTAAGTTCTTTTTGGCACGATAAAAAGCGGGGACCTAGGCTGGTTTAATCGTACATACATGACAGAAAAGCGTTTAAATTCTGTCTCCCTTCCTCTAGTATAGATGAAAAGAGACAGAGAACATGTATGTAATCATTTTAGTCAGTGTTGAACATCGGAAAGGAGCGCGCCCCGACACGCAATTGTTCGGTTTTTTGAATAGAATAGCGAAAATAATTCAATAATATGTTCTAATACGGTGTCCAATGAAACCACATGGTTAATTTTATAAATTGCCACACATAAATAAAATTACCACATATATAGATATTCTCCAAATTAATATGTAACTAATGGAAAGAGATTATGACTCCTAGCAATAGGCAATACCATGAAGAGAGAAGGAGATTTACCTTAGAGCGGCCTCGAACCCGCTTCCCGTTGTTTAGCTTGAGCCAGGCGTCCCATCGATGTCGGTACACGGAGATGGTGTTCCACCTGCCTAAGTGAACTGGTTCCGGAGACCGCAGCACCCCAGCGCCGCTGCCGCAGTCGAACCTGGGGGAAATTGTTAGTTTTGTCATTCGTGTGCCTAGTGGGAGATTTTCTTCCCATTTGTGACGATTATATTTATACGTGTAAGTATGTTGTATTAAAATATGTATATAAATCCACCATAGGCAGATTAAATATCGTTGGAAGCCTCCAACGACATTATGCGTTCGAACGAGCGACGGACATCGTGACACATGCTGCACGCACCAAAAGCACACGCACCCACCATTACATGAACAGCGCGAAACCTCGTCGTTTGTCCGACGACCAGCCCGAGAACGAGCGACCGACATCGTGACACATACTGCACGCATCAACAGCACACGCACCCACAAGCACCACTACATGAACAGCGAATCCCCGTCGCTTGCTCGGCGACCAGACCGATTGTCGGAAATCATTCTAGCATGGACCGAGATCGCTCCTCCACTATATATAGGTACTATATTTTATTCTCTAATATTGTTTTAAATATATATATTTTGACTGAGAGGTACGAATCGTCACACATTCGATCGCGACAACGTTAACTACGATTTGTATGGCATTGTCAAACGCTTGACAGCTGGCGCTCGAACAATTCCATATAGGTAAATGATAGATAACGTTGTCGGGATTGAAAACGTAAAGAAACTTCCACTCGGCCTGCAGATGACCTTCTACTTAGGTACTGCTTCAAGCACAGAATTCTAAAGGGTGATGGCACCGCAAGTGGTTTACCAATTAAAAACCACTATAGGGTTATAAAGTTCCTCTACCTTTTACCAAAATATGACTTATGACCTCAATTATTGTGATTTTAAAGGTTAGCCCCACTTGAGATGGGGCAGACACAGGGCTAGAGACCTTTAGAATGCTGACCAGTTCCACTCACTTTGCCAGCTTTTGATCGCCGGTGGTTTGTGTTTGACGTTTGACTAATAGTAATTTGTCATTTTGGGTTGCGTACCTCAGAGTTCTTCTACTGGTGCGAATTAATTATGGATGTAAGATTATTGGCTTGTGCACTACCTTTGCTAGCTTTAAGGCGGGCAAGTTTAAGTGGAACATGGACACAAGGACTGTCACGCATAAGTTTAAGTATATTAATGTATTGCTTGAAAATAAATAAAAAATAAAACCTTAGCCGTAGTTGGTGTACGGCCTTATATTAATTAATAAAAAGTTAATCTCCATAAACGAGAAAAAATGTGTGCTAAGGTCATGTCGAAATTATAAAAAATATAAACCCTTGTAACTCATTTTGAAATTAATTCCGTATCACGTTTGTAACTTGAATAAAAAACATACCCTCTAGGGGCGTGCAACGACTTGTATGAAACATCGTGTATTCCCAAAAGCGGGTCCCCGAGAATGATGAAAAATAAAAATATTAAACCCATGTATATAACAACACTAGCTGATGCCCGCGACTTCGTCCGCATGGTTAAAGTACCTATTTTTTGATTCCCGCGGGAACTCCTTCATTTTCCGGGATGAAAAGTAGCCTATATGTCATTCTCCAGGTCCTCAACTATACCCGTGCCAAAAATCACGTAGATCCGTTGCGGCGTGATTGAAGGACAAACCAACAAACGAACAAACAAACAGACTTTCGCATTTATAATATTAGTATGATTTTAGTAACGTTATATCGCTCAAGGAAGTGTAATTTGAATAAAGTCTGAACATACGCAAATACTACCTACTGGGTACACATCTCAGATTCACATGTCAGTTCCTCAGTATGAGCGCGAGGTAGTCTCCAGAGAGGTCGTCGTGTTCGCCAGTAAGCAGTAGCACGCCGCGTGCGCGCTCGGGTCGTACGCGCTGTCGTAATCGGACGCGTTTGTACGCACTTCCACGACCCATGCAGCTCTTTTAATCACATTGGATACAAACCTCAGTTCCACATGTCCGTTCCTCAGTATGAGCGCGAGGTAGTCTCCAGAGAGGTCGTCGTGTTCGCCAGTAAGCAGTAGCACGCCGCGTGCGCGCTCGGGTCGTACGCGCAGTCGTAATCGGACGCGTTTGTACGCACTTCCACGACCCATGCAGCTCTTTTAATCACATTGGATACAAACCTCAGTTCCACATGTCCGTTCCTCAGTATGAGCGCGAGGTAGTCTCCAGAGAGGTCGTCGTGTTCGCCAGTAAGCAGTAGCACGCCGCGTGCGCGCTCGGGTCGTACGCGCAGTCGTAATCGGACGCGTTTGTACGCACTTCCACGACCCATGCAGCTCTTTTAATCACATTGGATACAAACCTCAGTTCCACATGTCCGTTCCTCAGTATGAGCGCGAGGTAGTCTCCAGAGAGGTCGTCGTGTTCGCCAGTAAGCAGTAGCACGCCGCGTGCGCGCTCGGGTCGTACGCGCAGTCGTAATCGGACGCGTTTGTACGCACTTCCACGACCCATGCAGCTCTTTTAATCACATTGGATACAAACCTCAGTTCCACATGTCCGTTCCTCAGTATGAGCGCGAGGTAGTCTCCAGAGAGGTCGTCGTGTTCGCCAGTAAGCAGTAGCACGCCGCGTGCGCGCTCGGGTCGTACGCGCAGTCGTAATCGGACGCGTTTGTACGCGCCGCGGAGCGCGCGCAACGCCAGCCACGATGCGCCCGAGAAACGAGGTGTTACGATTTTCGAATCTGTGAAACAAAATTTTGATGTTTATCCTTTTTTGTAATTAATAAGTGCACTAGAGTATCTTTAGTTCTACAGGCACGACTTGAGAGTAGCTCAGACGTATTAGCTCAGTATTTCGGACGGAAGTAACGTATACGTCATTTCTGCCGAACCAACCGAACTGTTATTTAGATGCTGCCATCCGTATCATGTACCTAATACAAATCCGCTGCAACGCAAGTTTGACTGACTTGACAAGAGAAAATTTCTCTAAAAAAATTAACTAAAGGCGATTCTTATAGGCAAAGTTTTTTTAAAATTTGTTTCGCACTCATTTATCCTTGAAATGGTGATAGATATTTACAGGCAAAGTTTCACAAAAAATCACGAAACCGAAGTCTGTTTTCTTTTAAAAAAATATTTTTCATTGCGTTAAAAGCGTTAATTCATAGAGGATAACAAAAAGAAGTAAAGTTAACATACCTAGAGTTAAACCGAATTTTAGCTGATAAAAACACAGTTTCAGCCGAATTTTGGTGGAAAACACTGTTGTTTTGTGGAGGTCGCCATCACGGAAATCAAACACTCCAAACTTTGAGATTAGGGTCATGTGGCGGATTTAATGAGAAAAAGCGCGGTTCAACGCCTCTATTGAGACCCTATACTGTAATATGTAGAAAGACGTTGCTATATTATGTTTTTTAACAGTTTTCTTAATTAGAAATCAACTATTTTTTACTAATATATCTAATCCTATCACCAATGTCCCGAAAGATTGTAAACTAAGAATAAGATAAGATAGATATGGGAAAACGGCTTTTTATTTTTATTTTTTTTAATATTCCCACTTAATCTTGAATTTTCTGGGACAAGTAGCATGTCCTCCGCTGGGATGAAACCTATCCCTGTACCAAATTCCGTCAAAGTCAATTGAGCAGATGCATCTGTTCAACCGATTTTGGCCAAATTTAGCAGAACAATCCATACTATCCATACTAATATAATAAATGCGAAAGTGTGTCTGTCTGTCTGTCCGTCTGTCTGTCTCTCTGTCTGTCTGTCTGCTACGCTTTCACGGCCCATCTGTTCAACCGATGTTGATGAAATTTGGTGTAAAGAGATAGTTTGTATCCCGGGAAAGGACATAGGCTACTTTTTATCCCGGAAAATATAGGAGTTCCCGCGGGAATAAAAAAAACCTAATCCACGCGGACGAAGTCGCGGGCATCATCTAGTGTTCAATAGATGGACTGCGAAAGCGTAGCAGACTGACAGACAGACACACTTTCGCATATTTTATAATATGAGTATCTATGTGTTATGCGAGTCTATTAGGTACCTTTTCACGTCCCATGCACTACACAAGTTTGTCCTGTCTAGTCCCTAGTTTGTTTTCCTCACAACACGGACATAGTATATCTCCTGGTATTTTTTGAAGTGAAAACTGCTTTAGCCGCGTTAAGCACTTTTTGGTAGGGGGTAAACTTGTGGATTCGCGTCACCGGCACCGTCACCGACATGCTCGCGTTGTGACGAAGACAAAGGTCTTAAATATAAATATACACACAGCACACTTCGTAATTAAACTTTAAAGCCTTAGTTTTAAGGTTTATATTTTTAATTGACCGAGCGAAGCGAAGGTCTCTAGTCTACTTGAGTGAATTGGCACTTGTCCGTCCGTCCGTCCGTCCGTCTGTCAGAGCCTTATAACTTCTGAATTACTGAACGTAATTTCTTCAAATTTAAATATTTGTAAACAAATGGCCTCCCGCCGAATATGGTTTAAAAAGTTATAAAAATATTTATTTCAGGGGGGCTCTCATAGAAGCGAATGCGAAGTAAAATATTTTTTATAGCGTTACATAGGGTTGCGGTATATCATTTTAAAGATAATTAGGAATAGAGTCCAAAAATATTATTTTTTTAATTTTTCCCCAAAAATTGACGAAATGGGGGGCTTTCAAAGTGGCGATTTTCTAACGTCCAAAGTTGACCTCAGAATTCTCAATTTTCTGAAAGGCTAAGCCTGAAACTTATCAATTACTAGCTGATGCCCGCGACTTCGTCCGCGTGGATTAAGGTTTTTTGATTCCCGCGGGAACTCCTTAATTTTCCGGGATAAAAAGCTAGCCTATGTCCTTCCCCGGGATATAACCTACCGCCATACCAAATTTCAGCAAAATCGGTTGAAAAGATGAGCCAGGAAAGCGTAGCAGACAGACAGACACACTTTCGCATTTATAATATTAGTATGGATTTGAATAATATCCTGTACTTGAACAACAAATACTAAAATTAGATAAATATTTTATGGAAACGAAATTATTTACAATGATGTCAATAGATGGCGCTCTGTGATACCGCGAGGTCTCAGTTCGGGGCGAACCAACTAGTATTTTCGTGTTTTTAAGCCTTTTTTTAAAAATATTTTAAATATTCATTTTCACTTCTATCGGTAGTCCTGACTGACAATTTTTATTTTATTTCACTACAGTCTACAAGTTAGCCCTTGCCTGCGATCTCATCTGATGGTAAATGATGTGAAGTGAGTCTAAGATGGTAGCGGGCTAACCTGTTAGTGGTATGGCAGTTATTATACTATACCCATGGTACTTGGACCCCTGGTATTTGGGACAATAAATTCGATTTTCTCGTATAGAATTTAGTGATTTTCCATATATATTTCAAGTATTTCAGTTGGAAAGCTGTTTTGATTGCGCAGAACAGCTGCAGCCGAAGACTCGGTAAATATTGGTTTGGAAGAAACTTTCGCACGAACCACTTCTGAGTCGCGAAATTTCGCAACTCTGTTCTTAACAAGGAATATTTATAGGGTTGCTCCTTGAAAGTTTGAGAAAAGTTTCTTTTATTGCTGCACGCAAGGAAAATATATTTAGCCAAAGAAGAAACGCCAACTAAAATACATATGTATAGATACGAAGCAAACTAGATTTAAAATCCATAATAAATTAATATTTCAATGCAATATATGCAACCGTCTGTTTGTCTGTCCGCTAGGCTTATACGGCTTATCTGTTTCTTGAACCGATTTTGAAAAAAAATTGCTCAAAATAGGATCCCTGAATATCAAAGCGTCCCACGAGGTTTTTAAAAGCCATGCCCACGCGGGCATCATCTAGTAACAATCCTCCATACTAATATTATAAATACGAAAGTGTGGCTGTCTGTCTGTCCGTCTGTCTGTCTGTCTGTCTGCTACGCTTTCACGGCCTATCTTTTCAACCAATTTTGATGAAATTTGGTATATAGATAGGTTGCATCCCGGGGAAGTTAAGTTTAGAATACCGGACTACCGGACTCTAACAGGTATTCATTCAAAATTTCGGCCAAATCAGTTCAGCAATTACGGCGTCCAAACATCCAAACTTTCACATTTATAATATTAGTAGGATTATAGTATGTATAATAATATATAGTATTCTATGTACAATGGGTAGCCGGTAGAGTATAAAGCACGAAGGAACTTATAGATCAGGCCCCTCGATATCACTTAATATAATTCAAGCCCGCATTCTTCAATACCAGCCTGCGAGGGTGCGGTAATCGAAAAATCCTCCACCACTGTACCTAGGGTTGTCGAACAATTGTTATTTATTAATTTAATTATACATTTAATCTCTTGTTCCCCTGATTTTTAATAGATGGTAACATTCTCTCACGGTATAAGGCCATCCCTAGTCTCTAGATTTAAAAAGACAGTCACGGCAGGCTGTTGCTGCTACTTAACCTTCAACCTATTCAGTTATTTAAATCGTTTGACTGTTGCACATTTAAATGCATAAATTAGTAAAATAAGGAACTCAAACTTTAAAACTTAAGGAATTTAACGGCTAGCATAATAGAATCTATACTAATATTATAAATGTAACTCAATTACGCCAGAACGGCTGATTGGATCTGAATTAAATTTGGCACAAGAGAAAGATTATAGTCTGGAATTACACATAGGCTACTTAATCCCGAAAAATTAAAGGGTTCACGCGGGAACCAAAACATCTCAATCCACACGGACTCGCAGGCATCAGCTAGTGTTTTATAGTAATGACCTGTTTTATTGGGAGTAAGGTGGCAACCCTAGGTCCAACCACCGAAGGCTGCAGTGTCCCTCTCGGGAAACTTTTATTATAGGAGTAATATAGCATCACGTGCAGTAACTCAGGGAACATGTGTGTGTGTGTGTGTGTGTGTGTGTGTGTGTGTGTGTGTCTGTGTGTGTAGGTGAGCCTTAATAGCTTTATTAATTACAACGCAATATCCTCAGATTAATTAAATAGGTAATAACACCTTAACAAATTAATAAAATATGAAAACATGCGATTGAAAAATGACAGTATTTGCATTCATCCATACATCCATATCCATACTAAGTTAATATCATAAATGCGAAAGTGTTCTGTCTGTGTGTCTGCTACGCTTTCACGGTACATCTTTTCAACCGATTTTAATGAAATTTTGTATAAGAAATGCAGCTTTATTCCTTGTCTATTCCTTGTTAGCAAACATATTATTCTGTGAAAAATTTCGGATTTCCAGATGCAAGAATTTGAGTGTGGCGTTGAAGTTAGTCAGACATGTTAATTAATGGGACAAGCTATCTCCATTTCTTCAGCTAAATCAGTTACAAACGTACCTACAAATTGCCTACAAACTTTCGCACATTTGTAATAGGTATTAGTAAAATTGACTTTGATTTTAAATTCGACCTGCATTTTACGTTGGAAAATTGCTGGAGCTAGAGCTTTTAAGAAATAATATCACCTATGATATATTAAACACTTTAGTGTAACGTAATGTGCTGCGCGGAACACCGGAAGACGTACGCCGCCATTACTGCACAGCTTCCGCTGCGGCGACCGACTTCCGGCCGACTACACCACTAAACCACTAAGCACAGACTTAGCAGGTACCTTCTTTTACCCATGTTCAAATCGATTATTTTTCAATCATTTTGTTACGTATACTATAGTATGATCTTCAACTATGACAATATTATTAAATAGAAGCAGGCGTGGAAGTCCATGACAGTGAAATAACAAGAAGTTTAATTCGCTATAATCCGCCACGAAGGTAAATCTATGTGGTACAGTGCGTATCTGGAACTTGCAGCCCGCGATATTCTCCACACCACGTAAATCTTCCAAAATACCCTCAACGTACGTTTCACTCCGACACCGGAGCATCTTCGGGAGATGTTGACTCTACAATGCACGATTGTGAAATGGCTGTGACAAAATCGTCACTTTACAATCGTGCTTAAACATTAAACTTCTAGTTATTTCACTATGACATACGAGTATAATGTGCTTAATTAACATTTGCTACAATAGGTTGCAAGATCAAGAACTGGCTATCTTAACTAGATCTTTTAGATCTTTGTTAATGTTGAATATGTTTGATTAAAAAATAGTAGTTTATGCAACTGTCATATAATGAAGGGTATTAAAACACGAGTGTGAGTTTATGAAACGAGCGCAGCGAGTTTCATAATAGTAACGAGTGTTTTAATACCCGTTACCCGACTTCAAAAAAAAGGAGGAGGTTCTCAATTCGACTGTTTTTTTTTTTTATGTTTGTTACCTCAGGACTTTTTACTGGGTGGACCGATTTGGATGATTCTTTTTTTATTTGAAAGCTGGTGCTTCCCGTGTGGTCCCAATTCAGAATAGAATAGAATAGAATAGAATAGAAATGATTTATTTCATGTAGGACAACTTGTGCCACTTATGATAAGTCGTAAGAATCTACCACCGGTTCGGAAAGCTGATTCTACTGAGAAGAGCCGGCAAGAAACTCAGCAGTTGCTCTTTTTAAAAACAGAAAAATGTCACAATTTGTATATAATATAAAATGCATACGCTACGTAACAAGTAGGTATCACACTGACTTGTGGGTTGCTGGATGCGAAGCCGGTTGCTTCCATGCAACTTTGTCATCGAGAAAATCATCTATGCTATAATACCCTCGACTTAACAGATGCTGTTTAACACAGTCTTTAAATTTATGTAATGGCAACTCCAGAAACTCTTTTGGTACCATGTTATAAAAGCGAATACTCGACCCCACAAAGGATTTCTGCACCTTGCGCACACGATATGACGCTGTTACAAGTTTATGGCGGTTTCTAGTACATCGATTGTGAGTATCACTTATTTGCTTATAAAGATTAATGTTTTTCCTGACAAAGACTATATTATTGTAAATGTATTGTGAAGGCACCGTAAGTATATCAATCTCTTTAAATTTGTCACGAAGTGATTCGCGTGATCCGAGTTTATAAATAGAACGGATAGCTCTTTTCTGTAATATAAAAATTGTTTGGATATCAGCTGCTCTGCCCCACAATAAAATGCCATACGACATGACACTGTGGAAGTAGGCAAAGTAGACAAGCCTAGCCGTTTCAATATCGGTAAACTGTCTAATTTTCCTGACAGCAAAAGCAGCCGAGCTAAGTTTTCCCGCTAGTGTCTCTATATGAGCGCCCCATTGAAGCTTATTATCCAAGGTCACCCCCAAGAAAACTGTGGAGTTCTCCATTTTTAGTGTTTCCCCATTTAACATTATTGATTTATCGATATTCTTTACATTAGGTAAAACAAACTCTAAGCACTTGGTTTTCTTTGCATTCAATAACAAATTATTGACAGTAAACCAGTGTGATACGTGTGATATTGCATTGTTTACATCGTCAAAATTGTCCTTACTCCTATCAACTTTAAAAATAAGCGATGTGTCGTCAGCAAACAATACAATATCACAAACATTGTTCACATGGTATGGCAAATCATTTATATACACTAAAAATAGAAAAGGACCCAAGATTGAGCCCTGTGGGACACCCATTAATGCAGACGAGCCCTCCGACCTCACATTGTTTATGCAAACCCTCTGAGTTCTGTCACCAAGATAAGAGGCAATGAGATCAAGTGCAACGCTTCAATTTGGTGAAGATCTGATGAATATCTCTGGAGATGGAGAACGGAACTCCTCATGGATAAGAGAAAATTGCTCGCGATCAGCGTGATAGTCTTGTAAACAGTATGTTTTAACCATGCATAGCATATCTCGTTCTGGTTACATCCTGTATTTTAAAACAGTGGGGCCACTAAAAATTTTGAGATAAAAAAATTTCAAAAAAAAAATAAAAACCGACTTCAAAAACCACAAACACTAAAAAGTAAAAAATAATTTAATTTATTATGTATACAAGAGTTAATTTAGTTCTATAATAACATTCTTTGGAGTCGGTGCCAATGTGGAGTCACGTCAACAATAATGAAGTGTAGGTAGACGGTTCATGCGGCTAATTGGCACCGACTCCAAAAAATGTTATTATAGAACTAAATTAACTCTTGTATACATAATAAATTAAATTATTTTTTACTTTTTAGTGTTTGTGGTTTTTGAAGTCGGTTTTTTTTTTTTTTTTGAAAAATTTTTTTTAGAATAGAATAGAATAGAAATGATTTATTTCATGTAGGACAACTTGTGCCACTTATGATAAGTCGTAAGAATCTACCACCGGTTCGGAAAGCTGATTCTACTGAGAAGAGCCGGCAAGAAACTCAGCAGTTGCTCTTTTTAAAAACAAAAAAATGTCACAATTTGTATATAATATAAAATGCATACGCTACGTAACAAGTTGGTATCACACTGACTTGTGGGTTGCTGGATGCGAAGCCGGTTGCTTCCATGCAACTTTGTCATCGAGAAAATCATCTATGCTATAATACCCTCGACTTAACAGATGCTGTTTAACACAGTCTTTAAATTTATGTAATGGCAACTCCAGAAACTCTTTTGGTACCATGTTATAAAAGCGAATACTCGACCCCACAAAGGATTTCTGCACCTTGCGCACACGATATGACGCTGTTACAAGTTTATGGCGGTTTCTAGTACATCGATTGTGAGTATCACTTATTTGCTTATAAAGATTAATGTTTTTCCTGACAAAGACTATATTATTGTAAATGTATTGTGAAGGCACCGTAAGTATACCAATCTCTTTAAATTTGTCACGAAGTGATTCGCGTGATCCGAGTTTATAAATAGAACGGATAGCTCTTTTCTGTAATATAAAAATTGTTTGGATATCAGCTGCTCTGCCCCACAATAAAATGCCATACGACATGACACTGTGGAAGTAGGCAAAGTAGACAAGCCTAGCCGTTTCAATATCGGTAAACTGTCTAATTTTCCTGACAGCAAAAGCAGCCGAGCTAAGTTTTCCCGCTAGTGTCTCTATATGAGCGCCCCATTGAAGCTTATTATCCAAGGTCACCCCCAAGAAAACTGTGGAGTTCTCCATTTTTAGTGTTTCCCCATTTAACATTATTGATTTATCGATATTCTTTACATTAGGTAAAACAAACTCTAAGCACTTGGTTTTCTTTGCATTCAATAACAAATTATTGACAGTAAACCAGTGTGATACGTGTGATATTGCATTGTTTACATCGTCAAAATTGTCCTTACTCCTATCAACTTTAAAAATAAGCGATGTGTCGTTTTTATTGAAAACTTGTACCTACTGAAAACTGAGCGTAAAGAACTTACGTTTTTTTAAACTACTACAAGTTAGCTCTTGACTGCTATCTCACCTGATGGTAAGTGATGATGCAGTCTAAGGTGGTAGCGGGCTAACCTGTTAGGAGCATGGCAGTTATATTAACCCATACCCCTAATCGGTTAGTTCTTCCAAGGTGGTACACGACTTGTTTTATTTACGTGTCTCATAAGTGAAAAAACGTAACTCCTTTGGATCACCCCGTCATCTACCCGTCTGTCGACCAAGACAACAAGACAAGACTTTTCATACATGCATAGACTAGCTGATGCCCGCGACTTCGTCCGCGTGGATTGAGATTTTTTTGGTTCCCGCGGCATCTCTTCAATTTTCCGGGATAAAAAGTAGCCTATGTGTTATTCCAGTCTATAATCTATCTCTGTGCCAAATTTCATCCAGATCCGTTTTGGCGTGATTGAGTAACAAACATGCACTTGAGGTTATTAGTTTCCGCGGAAACTCTTTTATTTTTTCGGGATAAAAAGTAGCCTATGTGTTATTCCAGACTATAATCTATCTCTGTGCCAAATTTCATTCAGATCCATTCAGCCGTTGTGGCGTGATTGAGTAACAAACATTCATACATCCATACATCCATCCAAACTTTCGCATTTATAATATTTATTATATTTGATGTATAGATGGAGGAAACTTTTTTTATCATAATAAATTTGCGTTTCGACGTTTAGTCTAGGAAAGGAAGCTAGTGGACCCCAACAGTAATTCCTCAGACGACGAAACTTTACAGTATGATAAAGTATCATAACGTAAAGTTATTTTATAAATATCCAACAAAATTTTTTAAATGAAGTTAGGTATTTTTACCTAAACTCTTTTATGTATAATATCTTCGTCCGCAAAAATTATCCGTCAAAACTTTCTTCACTTGAAACATTCATGTAAAGTTAAGGAAACTAAATAAGAAATATCCAACAAATACTCGAAGATGAAACAATCAAATTTTGTAAAAATATTTTTTTTTAATGTTACTTGCATCGGAAAATTTGCTCAATGAAACTTTTCACTGGAATATCATTTTATTGCCGTATAATACCTAAAAATTTAAAATCCAACAAATATACTATCAGTCTATATTTTTTTCAAAAGTTACCTTTTTATTCGTAGTGAAAAATTTCTCCGTCAATTTTTTTTATTGATACGATTACAATATTTTTTTTTCCCATCAACTATGAAAATATCAAATATAGTAAAATCAAACGCATTAAAAACTAAAATCAATATCTAAAGAAATATTTTGTATTTAATCAATCGGGGGAAGCAGCGTGGTGACTGACGTCCTGAGACCGAGTTATTATGCCTACGGCGACGCGAGCCTGTACTCGATAACCGACCGTATTTCGTTGATTCGACAGTTCAATTTTCAATCAAAAACTTTTGCAAATGACAATCAGTATGACGATCAATGCGTTCTGAACCGTAGTGCCTGAGCGTTAAAGTAACTGATTGCTCTAAAACTAGTTTGTGCAACGAAAACTGCTTTAAAATATAATGTTTCTAGCCTCACAGTGATGATTATGAAATTTAAATAACATTGTGTTCTCGATTGTATTTCCCTAGCCGTAAAGTAACAATTATATCGTCCCAACACAAAATGGTCTTTGAAATTGGTATGTCTTCGCACTGTCGGTTGTTTAAGGGGTCATACAATTTTTTTGCGATTTTTGAAAGCATTTTATTTGAAAACTATTATACATACTAATATTATGAAATCGAAAGTGTATCTGTCTGTCTGTCTGCTACGCTTTAACGGTCCATCTTTTCAACCAATTTTGATGAAATTTGGTACAGAGATAGGTTGTATTCCGGTGAGGTAATTTTGGAAAATTAAGGAGTTTAGTAAAAAACTTAATCCACGGAGACGCATAGGCTACAATTTTTTCGATATACTTACTTAACTATTTTCCAAAAAAAATATTGGTAAATCTGTCAAGAATTCTTCTGTACTTTTTAAAATTAAGTAGATAACAAAAATTTACATAATATTATGTGAAAGTTAAATTTTAGTAACTTAAAGTACCTAGTTTATTAAATAAAAATATATACTTTGATAATAATTCCCGTTGCGGCCAACATTGCTTTATTGCCATCTCTTTCCCGGTACATACAGTGCATTATGTCTATATAGAAGACAACTACGCACCGCGTTACCGAATATAATAAGAAGTTTTGTATGTTAAAAAGAAGTTTTGTAGTGTTAACGAGATTTTAATTTGTAATCGTCTGTTTGGAGTTATTCTTTGCCTCAAAACGATGCAAAGAAAGTGAGAAAGATAATTTTTTTTTTCATTAGTGTACCAGAATAGAGATGGCAATAAAGCGACGTTGGCCGCAAAGCGAAAAATTCAAATTATAGCACTTACTACACTACAATTTAAATTACTTATCTGCATCTATGGTAATTTTAATCAACTACAAATTTAAAGAAAAATTAAAATTCTTTACGTCTCCAAAAAAACTAAAGAAAAGAAGATTTTGGAGCAAGTCTAATATGGGTTTTTACAGCCAAGTGCCTGATTTAATTGCTATAAAAAAATCACAGATTTCGCAGTCCCCGCAAGAATCGGATTTATATGCATTGAAAATAAATACATAAATCTCTTCTTCAAATTCTCTTCAAAAGTGTATTGACTGATTTTCAAAATTCCAACTCGAATGCACTTCTCGCCTGCATCCGCATCTTTAAATACCATTACCATTACGATGGGTCAATATACATCACTTTTTATTACGAAAATACCCGTTTTTCTACAATTCCAAATCTAAAGGGACCACCTACAGGTCACAATTATTAACCGATTTTCAGAATTTTTTCGCCATTTTGTATCTAAACTAATACCCTGGGACCCCTTTTTAATTTTTTCTTAAGTCGGTTGTTTTCCGAAATATTTAAAATTTCGAAATAATTCCAAAAATAGTTACAAGCCGATTTTCAAAATTCAAACGTTCACAGATGTCTCGATAAATTCCTCAACTCTTGGTACTATTCCCATCTCGATCCTCCTAAAATCCTCGGAGATATGGCCAAAAATACGTCTCAGGCGATTTGCATCTGATAAAACCATTTTCAATGGTAAAAAGTGATGGTTGTCTACTTGAAGCAATTTTTTTTTGTCTTTTTTTGGCATAGATCCCATAAAATAACATGCTACGCGATCTATTTCAATCATAGTTAATAAGATGCTGTGGGATCTATTTAATTATTGCGACGAACTTCGCATCGCATCCAAACTTTCGCATTTAGTATGTTTACAGTAATAAGGCTTTATGCAGTTTGCGAATTTCTGGCGTGCAAAATACCAACTTAAAGAAAATATAATTAATACATTTTGTCAAATCCTATAAATAAGTAATGAGAAGAAATCAATTAAATATTTATTTAAACAAAGCTCAAAAAATAAGTTTTTTTTATGGACCCTTAATTAAACTATGGAAATATACCTTGAAGGTAAGTCAGTTAGTTACAGTTAGTGGTTATAGACTAAGAGATAACTGCACTATTGGTAACCATCGCCAGAAAGGCTGATTCAGTGTTAGGTGGATGTAGAGCTCTCCACTGATCACAAAAGTTCCAGTCTGCCTGCATGTGGATGGGACTTTCGCTAGATATGGCCGTTCAAAGACGGTTTATTGTTACCAAAAATGAACGATAATTAGAAAAGCTGATTCTTGTACAGTATTAAAGTATGCGCAGTACCTATGTAAACAGCATAAAAACTGACGCATGTGGATGGGACTTTTACTAGATATCACTTCCCAAAGACGTTATAAGCTATACTTACTATGCGTTCCTGTAAAAAAATATTAGCAATTATTATGTCGTCGTTGATTGATATCAATCAACGGGACGACATAATAATCGTTCATTTTTGGTAACAATAAACCGTCTTTGAACGGCCATATCTAGCGAAAGTCCCATCCACATGCAGGCAGACTGGAACTTTTCTGATCAGTGGAGAGCTCTACATCCACCTAACACTGAATCAGCCTTTCAGGCGATGGTTACCAATAGTGCAGTTATCTCTTAGTCTATAATATTATGATTGTGATTTCAACGCTTCGTTCGCACGCTAAACTATACCCAATAAGAGAAGGAATAAGATACATTATCAGGATTAAGATACATTATCGCGTAAACGCAGTTTAGTTTTCATACGTTCGGTTTAATTCGATGTTTTGAATGGATATTTTGTTGGATATTTAGGTTTTGAGTGTAAATTTGACTACCTACTATAATGAAGAAAAGAAATAGGAGTGAGAAGTTTTTCATACCGAGTTATTAATAATTTTCATTTGAAGTGAGATAAATTGATCATGGTATAAATATTTTGTTGGATTTTCTTATACGTTCTACTAAACAGCATTTTAAGGACATGTGAAAATAAAAAATTGAATGAGCAATTTTTTTGCCGAAATTACGGACAAAAAAAGGAAACCACTTTAAAAAAAATAGGCCCGTTTAAATAAGGTTTTGGATTTTTATCGAGTAGCTCATAATAAGGCTATTAATTAGTTTAATAAAAAAAAAATGGAGCGAGAAATTATTCAGTTCAAAATATTAAGCTATTTGTACTTTTAGGTATAAAAACCTAACTTCCGGAATTTTTTTTTTGTTGGATATTTTTGTGTAAATTTTGGAACATCCAATACCCTGCCAAGTTTCATCGACTGAGGATTCAATGTGGGGGTCTCCATACAACTGACCGCCCCATTGCCTAGACTAGTTGTTATAATGTTCCGAGTGGAGGCCTACACGAATCATGATGAATTGCACTCACAAACTCCCGTAGTTTGCCAACTACAAGTGCTATGTCGTAGCACATGGAGCGTCCCGTAGCTGTCTTTCGTAGCCAATTAAAAAGTTTTCTCGGTCCGTTATCGTGCTAAAACTAAAGTCGAACTATACATGGTTGTTATAGGATAGAGTCTGATTTGTAAAAAAATAAACCGGCCAAGTGCGAGTCGGACTCGCGCACCGAGGGTTCCGTACAAACCTGTAGTAAGTTTTACGATTTATGACGTATTAAAAACAAGACGAAATGAACCGCAAAACTAACTTTGTTTGTAGAGGTTTATTGTTAATATCAAAAAAACTATGCTAGTCAGAGCGTTGGTTTTATTTTTCCTGTAAAATATACATAAGCTTCTATTGACCATAATTATTTCAGATTTTTCAATTGGTAAACTTCGGAGATAAGGGGGGGGAACGGTATTTTTTTCGACATTTTGCCCGATAAATCAAAAACTATTATACGTAAAAATAAATAAAAATCTGTTTTAGAATGTAGAAGTATAGCCCTTTCATATGTTATCCCACTCAGTATAGTTATCATACTTTGAAATTTCAAACCCCCGATTTTCCCCCTTTTTTAATTAAACTAAAAAAAAAAAAACGATTTTTTTATTTTAATGATGTTAGGCCACTATTATACACAACTATTCCAAATTTCATGTCGATAGCTTTAATAGTTACTGAAATAATCGACTGTGACAGACGGACGGACGGACGGACGGACGGAGAAAGTCGCACCATAAGGGTTCAATTTTTCCAATTTTGGTACGGAACCCTAAAAATACCTAATAGTATCATTTTCGACTATGGGGTCGTACATTTATCAATTACTTTGCCCGATGTTATACGACCTAAGACGATGCCCGCGACTTCGTCCGCATGGATTTAGGTTTTTTGACTCCCGCGGGAACTCTTTAATTTTCCGGGATATGTCTGTCTGTCTGTCTGCAAGGCTTTCCCGGCCCATCTTTTCAACCGATTTTGATAAAATTTGGAACGGGGATAGATTGTATCCCGGAGAAGGACATAGGTTATTGTTTATCCCTGAAAATTAATAGTTCCCGTGGGAATCAAAAAACCTAAACCCACACGGATAAAGTCGCGGGCATTATTTAGTAAGATTAGAAAGTCTATACTGGGAATTAAAGGACAGAATGAAAAATCTGCCTTTTCATCAATTGCGCTTGTCATGGCATACGAGTGTAGAATAGGACGGGGCACCCCTACGAGGCAGTAAGTTAAGGACGTGCAAGTCAGCGAGAGTAATGGAAACGGCGTAGGATTCCTTTGAGATTACGTTAAAGTAAACACTCAGTAGAAATACGTGGGCGACTTAAGTTTATTGAGGGAGGTTGTATTATTGATATTGATTGAGCATTACATTCTACTATATGAACTTAGATAAAGTAGGCCAGGTTTGGGACGGATAGGTATAGACTACGAAGCCACAGAAGAAACTTGCGAGTTGCGTTCAAGATGTAGAAGATAGTGATTCAAGAAAAACGGTTCAGCCGTTTGAAGATCATCAGCTCCTTTCTAGTTGATGAAATTCTGTGTCCTGCTACTTCAATATTTTTTATCTATTTTGGAACAAAGTTCCTTATGGGACGATGCGGAGGGGTACCCTAGCCGGCAAAAAAACGCCCGTAACGAAAATGCGTAAGATGAACTTGAAACTTGAGAACTTGAAATTAATATTTCTATACGGCATCGTACCGGAACACTAAACCGCTTTGCGATACGTCCTTGCTGGTAGGGTGGTAACTAGCCATGACCAAAGCCCGCCAGGCCAGACCAGAGAAAATTCATAACTTATAAATTCCCGAATTGACCCTGCCGGTAATCGAACCCGGGACCTCCCACTTTTGAGACCACAGCGCTTACCACTGCGCCAGGGAGGTCGGCAAAATGTTACTTGTTTGAACAATAATACTTTACTTATTCTCGTCAAAGGCATCTTTGATGTGTAGCCAACCCCAAGCTATCTACTTTCTTGTTTTTACTTATTATAAAAAGTAATAGTAGATTGTATTATAAGGGAGCAAAATAATATTTTTACGGCGAGGGCGCTTTTTTGAATCCAGAACGAAGTGAGGGATTCTAGAGTAGAATCCTGAGCGTAGCGAGGGATTCTTTAGTAGAATCCTGAACGTAGCGAGGGATTCAAAATACGTCGCCCGAGCCAAAAATATATTTGCGCCCGAATGATACACTCTACTTTTCATCACCCTGTATGAGAAAATTTGGTTCTCGCGGGAACTCTTTAATTTCCCGGGATAAAAAGCATATGTGCTATTTCCAGACTATAATCTTTTTTTTTTTTTAAATCTATCTCTGTGCCAAATTTTATCCAGATCCGTTCAGCCGTTCGGGCGTAATTGAGTAACACACATCCATACCACCATACATCCACACATCCATCCAAACTTTCGCCTTTATAATAATGTTTATTTAATTATAATTTTTTTTTTTTTTTTTTTTTTTTTTTTTTTTTTTTTTTTTTTTTTTTTTTTTTTTTTTTTTTTAAATATGTATATCCATATAGCCCTTTCGTTAGTTAAAATTCAGAAATTATAAATTCCTAAATTGACCCTGCCGGGGATCGAACCCTGGACCTCCGCACGTTAAGACGGCAGCGCTCAACACTGCGCCACGGAGGTCGTCAATTTGCGTTGGCGCTGAACACAAGATGTTCCAAATTCAATAAGTGCGCGGCAAAGATAATTGCGGCGCACTTACGAGTATAAAGAGGATTAAAAACTCATTCCTGCCCGCTAAAAGTTTCTTATAGAAAACACCACCTTTGGGCGCACATAAAGGCGAACCAAGTCGTCCTTTTCGAATACATGGGATGAAATAGTAGATTGTATTATAAGGGAGCAAAATAATATTTTTACGGCGAGGGCGTTTTTTGAATCCAGAACGAAGTGAGGGATTCTAGAGTAGAATCCTGAGCGTAGCGAGGGATTCTTTAGTAGAATCCTGAACGTAGCGAGGGATTCAAAGTACGTCGCCCGAGCCAAAAATATATTTGCGCCCGAATGATACACTCTACTTTTCATCACCCTGTATGAGAAAATTTGGTTCCCGCGGGAACTCTTTAATTTCCCGGGATAAAAAGCATATGTGCTATTTCAAGACTACAATCTTTTTTTTTTTAAATCTATCTCTGTGCCAAATTTTATACAGATCCGTTCAGCCGTTCGGGCGTAATTGAGTAACACACATCCATACATCCATACATCCACACATCCATCCAAACTTTCGCCTTTATAATAATATTTATTTAATTATAATTTTTTTTTTTTTTTTTTTTTTTTTTTTTTTTTTTTTTTTTTTTTTTTTTTTTTTTTTTTTAATATATATATATCCATATAGCCCTTTCGTTAGTTAAAATTCAGAAATTATAAATTCCTAAATTGACCCTGCCGGGGATCGAACCCGGGACCTCCGCACTTTAAGACAACAGCGCTCAACACTGCGCCACGGAGGTCGTCAATTTGCGTTGGCGCTGAACACTAAGATGTTCCAAATTCAATAAGTGCGCGGCAAAGATAATTGCGGCGCACTTACGAGTATAAAGAGGATTAAAAACTCATTACTGCCCGCTAAAAGTTTCATAAAGAAAACACCACCTTTGGGCGCACATAAAGGCGAACCAAGTCGTCCTTTTCGAATACATGGGATGAAATAGTAGATTGTATTATAAGGGAGCAAAATAATATTTTTACGGCGAGGGCGCTTTTTTGAATCCAGAACGAAGTGAGGGATTCTAGAGTAGAATCCTGAGCGTAGCGAGGGATTCTTTAGTAGAATCCTGAACGAAGCGAGGGATTCAAAGTACGTCGCCCGAGCCAAAAATATATTTGCGCCCGAATGATACACTCTACTTTTCATCACCCTGTATGAGAAAATTTGGTTCCCGCGGGAACTCTTTAATTTCCCGGGATAAAAAGCATATGTGCTATTTCCAGACTATAATCTTTTTTTTTTTTTTTTTTTAAATCTATCTCTGTGCCAACCAATTTTATCCAGAAACTATTTTTTTTTTTTTTTTTTTTTTTTTTTTTAAATATATATATCCATATAGCCCTTTCGTTACTTAAAATTCAGAAATTATAAATTCCTAAATTGACCCTGCCGGGGATCGAACCCTGGACCTCCGCACGGTTTTTTTTTTAAATATATATATCCATATAGCCCTTTCGTTACTTAAAATTCAGAAATTATAAATTCCTAAATTGACCCTGCCGGGGATCGAACCCTGGACCTCCGCACGTTAAGACAGCAGCGCTCAACACTGCGTCACGGAGGTCGTCAATTTGCGTTGGCGCTGAACACTAAGATGATTTCTATAAGAAACTTTTAGCGGGCAGGAATGAGTTTTTAATCCTCTTTATACTCGTAAGTGCGCCGCAATTATCTTTGCCGCGCACTTATTGAATTTGGAACATCTTAGTGTTCAGCGCCAACGCAAATTGACGACCTCCGTGGCGCAGTGTTGAGCGCTGCTGTCTTAACGTGCGGAGGTTCAGGGTTCGATCCCCGGCAGGGTCAATTTAGGAATTTATAATTTCTGAATTTTAACTAACGAAAGGGCTATATGGATATATATATTTAAAAAAAAAAAAAAAAAAAAAAAAAAAAAAAAAAAAAAAAAAAAAAAAAAATTATAATTAAATAAATATTATTATAAAGGCGAAAGTTTGGATGGATGTGTGGATGTATGGTGGTATGGATGAGTGTTACTCAATTACGCCCGAACGGCTGAACGGATCTGGATAAAATTTGGCACAGAGATAGATTTCAAAAAAAAAAAAAGATTATAGTCTGGAAATAGCACATATGCTTTTTATCCCGGGAAATTAAAGAGTTCCCGCGGGAACCAAATTTTCTCATACAGGGTGATGAAAAGTAGAGTGTATCATTCGGGCGCAAATATATTTTTGGCTCGGGCGACGTACTTTGAATCCCTCGCTTCGTTCAGGATTCTACTAAAGAATCCCTCGCTACGCTCAGGATTCTACTCTAGAATCCCTCACTTCGTTCTGGATTCAAAAAAGCGCCCTCGCCGTAAAAATATTATTTTGCTCCCTTATAATACAATCTACTATTGTTTTACTTTGTCAACACTCAACTCGAGACTTTCTTGTGATGTAAATTATTAGTCTCCGAATTACAGAACTGACAGCTGAATTGTAATTATCATGCCTTGTTTTATGTCAACAAGTATTGTAAAATGTTATTGCGTTTTCTTTCTTTCTGTGTCTAAGGCCGAAATCTCACTAGGACACCATGTCGGCGCCACCGTGACCAAACGAGACCAAACAATAAACAACAGAGCAGGCACCAATTATCGTCAGTTTCAAAATGGATGTCGAAGAGTTAACACTGATTAAGCTATACGAACGACGTAAAAGCACACACGAGCCGTGCGCGGAAGGAGAGTCCCTGGTAACGTTACCAGTGGTGGTGTGAGTGAGACGCCAAATAGCTATGAAGTATGAACATATTCGTGGTTGCGCCACCAGCTGGTGATACCGGTCGTCGCGACCAATTGGTTGCGCATCTAAGCCGACACAAGGTGAGGTACCTCCGTAGAGCTTTCTAAGAAGACAGAAGACCATTTTGCCAGGTTGTAACTAATGAGTGGTAACTTTATTGTTTAAATTTAAACTTTGTGATAGACAAATCGATTCAGTTATAGTACTTGAACTTTCCTTCTTCGCTACAGTACGAAAAGTAATAAAAACGGAACATGTGCGTTGCTCTCAGCCATCAAAAATATTGTATCAAACGGCATCTACAGTTATTTATTTTTTTAAACCCCAACCCCGTTAAAAAAAGGGGTGCTAGATAAAAGTTTTTATCAAAAAGTGTTGACATAGTGTGCATGAGTCCTAAGAAATCTAATCTAAATTTATGACTTTGTGAAAGCCAAAGCTAATTTTATTCTGTAATTGGAATTTTCTGATCAATATTACAATCTCTGAATCTAAAATACAATGTGATTCTAAAGCGATCAAATAGCGATCAAATGACAAACCGATATTCAATACACTTTGAAATGTACCATAAATTTTATACTTATGTCTAAGTATGTTTGAAGACCGCGGTACAGTGGAATTTGTTTTATGAGTTGGGGGTCCCGTTTTCGATTCCCAGCTATAAAATCATACCCTAAAGATTTCCTTCGTGGACATTTTTTTCAGGCAGAGATACTTTATCACCGCACGTAACTCACTTTTCTCCATACTTTTACGTTTTTAGCAACTCGTTGCACAAATAGTATATTGTGATACAAGGGTGGAAAGTAGGTTATTGCAAACGAGCTGTCATTAATAAGCCCGAGCCGAAGGTGAGGGTTTTTAATGTCACGAGTTTGCAATAACCTTCACACCCGTGTATCACACGACGTTTTTCAATACAGTTGTGGGAAATAGTAATAAACAAATCAAAGAATTACAAGTTTATTTCAACATACATACGTATATAGTAATTAATTCTGAAAATTGAGATAGTTTTTAACATGGAATAACTTGACCACAATGTAGATGGTTTATATTTTCCACTCAATTCATGAAAATAAGCTAACAAAACATTTTCTGAGAATGACTTAGTTTTTTTATGTTTTTTCCATGAAATAAAATTATTGTAAGCCGTCATATATATCTTTTTCGAGATTTTGGGGGCAAAATTCCATCTTGCGCAGTTTTCGCCTCAGATAAAATATCTGGTGGAGTTAATTCCATTTCATCATTAGTACTAGAACTCATATTAACAAAAATATTATCAATTTATCACATACAAAATAAAAAAAATCAGAAAATGGCGCGTATTTACACCTGGACATATATTTTTTTTTTCAACGAAACTAGGCTACGGGTTCGTACCTACGCGTATACAGCCTATTCGATTTTTGTCAAATGTTGAAAATAATTAAATTAAAACTGGTAATTAAATATAATCAACAACCATTTAAAAGAATTTTGGAAATTCAATGCTAAAACGTACGGATTCATTCATTTTTCCTCGTAAAAAGCCTATCCGATTATATTCTATGTATGAAAACTCCTTGCTACTAAACTTTTTTAATTGACTTGGAAAATTTAAAACTAAACTGCAAAAGTAAGTGTCGAGCTTGTAAAAGTAAGTCACGACCGTGTAAAAGTAAGATGCCTATGCGAAAGATTCAATTTTCGAATCATAACTACAGCCTCTGAAAGTGCGCTATGTTTGACAACTGTATTGAAATAGTAGATTATTAAAGGGGATAAAGCAGTGTCTTCTGTCGCGGGTGACGATTTAAATCGCGAGCGTAACGAAGGACTCGAGGTTTACTCCCGAGCGTAGCGAGGGTGTTAAAAACTTAAATCACGAGCGAAGCGAGGGATTTAAGACGAGTCCTGAGTGTAGCGAGGGATTTAAGTTCACCCAAGACTAAGACAGCTTTATCACCGAGGAAAATACTCTACTTTTCGTACCATTTGCGAAAAAATTAACACAATAATAATATGAGATAAGAATTTATTAAAAAAAATGACAATTTTTTTTTTATCCACTACAAGTTAGCCCTTGACTCTCACCTGATGGTAAGTGATGATGCAGTCTAAGATGGTAGCGGGCTAACCTGTTAGGGGCATGGCAGTTATATTAACCCATCCCCCTATTCGGTTTCTACACGGCATCGTACCGGAACGCTAAATCGCTTGGCGGCACGTTTTTGCCGGTAGGGTGGTAACTAGCCACGGCCGAAGCCTCCCACCAGGCCAGACCAGGGAAAATTCAGAAATTATAAATTCCCAAATTGACCCTGCCGGGGATCGAACCCGGGACCTCCGCACGTTAAGACAACAGCGCTACACACTGCGCCACGGAGGTCGTCAAAAAGTAAAAAGTCAAAAGCAAATTAAAAGTAAAAGTTAACATTCGAAACATTGGTCCAATTATTGATAGAGAGAGTTACAAATAACGTTTATGTATTTGAAGAAAACAAAAACGCGGCAAATTCCTAGACTAATATTTTTTTGTCGGAAAAGCAAAGGCATCAAGCTCATACGGCCTCGTCGGTTTTCGTCATTTTATTTAATAATCAATTTTATTTAATAAATGCGTATTCCTTTTTCAAAAAGATGTTGCTTTATATACAAACTCAATGGTGTAAACACAGATGTAGTTCAGTATACATTTCGGTAATTATTCCAAATTTAAATCACATTCTCCCCCTAGAGGATGAATGAAATTCAGTACAATTTTCTTTCCCTGTTTTTAACAGATTAAAAATGACTATTGTTATGTTCGCTTTTTGTGGCATAGAATGTCACTTTTTTGAGCAAGTGGTACGAAAAAATTATTTACGTGCCAACGAAGTGACGACGAATCAAGCGACACTTGGCATAAATATTATGTGATTGAGACTCTTTAAAAAGAATATCGAACTATCCCCAAAAACGTTGTGTATATGCGCTTCTAAGAACTTTTTGATTCAGCTGGGTATTCTACTCGTAGGTATATTAAATACCCAATTTTGTGCTTCCGTCTTTAAACAAAGGTTTTCCACCACATACTAGTAGGTAGGTAGGTATTAAAGAATAGGCCTAAAAGAATTTGCCATTTAATTTCTCTTCATTGAGCTATCAAAATTATCCGCTCCACTTGAAAGACTTGTTATAACGTCTAAACTTTTAATGAGGTGTGGGTGTGGCGGTTACGTCGCTCTGTGTGAAGAGGCCCTTATGAAAACTTGAAGAGTTTAAAACTGTAATTGCTATTATCTCAAAACGATAGCCGATAAGTTACTTTAAATTAAGTTTTTAAGATATTTTCGTCGATAGGAGAGCTTCGTACCCGAGCTTTTTTCCCGACAAAGCCTTAGCAGTTATGATTTTAGCAGTCTATTTATGTATGTATGTATGTTTGTGTTTATGTATATTCCTCCGAAGCCGCTTTTGTTGAATGAGGTCTTAACGATTCGTTATCATGGTCCGTGGCCTACGCTACATTTTACTCCAACAAACGGACGCTACATCCAAAAAGTGGGGAAACTATGACTTTTTTCTGTAGCCGGGTTACAGTTTTTATTAATTACTAGCTGATGCCCGCGACTCTGTCCGCGTGGTTTAAGTTTTTGGTTATTCCCGCGGAAACTCCTTAATTTTCCGGGATAAAAAGTAGCCTATGTCACTCTCCGTCCTCAACTATACCCACAGACTATACCCATGCCAAAAATCACGTCGATCCGTTGCTCCGTTGCGGCGTGATTGAAGGACAAACCAACAAACAAACACACTTTCGCATTTATAATATTGTATGATTATTAGGAGAATAAAAATATTACTGTTACTTAAAAATATGGTTTAATTATAAAATACAAGTTAATAAACTATAAGATAATGCGATTTAGCCCAAGTAGATTAAGGTTTTAAAATCCTAGGGGAACTCATTGATTTTCCGGGATCAAAGGATGCCTATGTACTTTGCCTTGATGCAATCTGTCTGACGGTAAGTATGGATAACTGAGATATGACTGACTGCCCCCCTAGCATGGGCCGAGACAATTTTCTCCCCGAGGAAAGGATAAAAAATTAATTCCTAAATAAATAAATAAAAACGCTAATTAACGGTGGATAAATAGTCCCCCGAGTCCCCGTGAAATGTTAAATGGGGATAAACTTCTCCTCTCCCCTGTTGCAGTGCTCTGAGAAGTGGATAAGTTAATTTTATCTCTTGTCAGTGGATAAAATCGGGGGATAAATTTTTTATCTCCGGTCCATGCTAGCCCTGCTGATGATAGAATGGTTCAGAAGTTATAATAGTTTAGACTTACTAGTCTTGCACTTGGTGGTGGAGCATACGCAGGTGGCCTCGGTGCACGTGTTGCATTGACAACTCTCCACCGCCGTCGTCCTGGCGGGCGACAGCGTCCCACCCGGCACCTGGACGTGACATGGACATGACAGTTATGGAAATCTTCTCTATCTTCAGCATGCTTAGTCTAAGATTTTTTGAAGTGCAACTTCTTTAGAATCGTAGTGATTTGAAAATTCGATGAAACGAAAAAGCGACACCAAAAAGAGACAAACATAATATTATTCATAATAGGATTTAGCTTGCGAGAGAATGAGATGGAATACAAGTTATATTTCGTCGCTTCATTCTTCAGATATAATTTTTACATTGTAGTTTCCCTATCATGCAGCAACAATCGTACGATTTTTAGAGATGTTTTATTTTAGTATAATGATAAAATTCTCCCACACACATTCTTACACATTCAATATTTGTTCGTCATTCTTTTTTCGTGCGTAGCAACGATCGGACGTTCCCACTTTCAACAAAGTTAATATTATTATTTTATATCTAAATAAAAAATATTGAAAAAGAAACAGCCGCTGCTTCTTACAGGAAAACGGTGAGTCTTAAATCTTTCAATTTCAGCAATTTATTTCATGCCTGACAGGCTTAAGAAATTATACTTAAATTATATTTTCATGCAGTGTCAAATTACACTATGTTGTATGTGGGTACTTAAACAAAACAGTCCTGTTACTTTCATTGTGGCTCTTGCGTATTTATTACATTAAGGCGCCTTATACGGATTTCATGATGTGTCATCCTTTTCCAGGTACAATTTAAAGAATCGGGAGTCACAGCTGTGGGGATGTCATGGTATCAAATTAAAGGTCATTTCTTCATCTCTCGTTTGACCTTATAAAAATGCACACTCCAATACAAATTTTCTGCATAAATACGTTTCTCCGAACGCAAGATCTGCTGAAAATGACGAAAAATGGGGTCCGGATAGGTACCCATAAAGCTAGATCCGCTGCATATTTTAACTTGAATATTAACAATAAAGTGGGGCTTATATAGTCCTCTATCCATGGTCCATCACATTATGCATACAATTAAATATGTTTATAGTTATTGTGGCAAAACTATATGTTTCATACATTTTTCTATGAAAAGAAGCCGAGCGCTAGGCGTTTGGCGCTCAGTACGCGCTGAGACGCGCTCGTGGACGGGTGGGTGTATCGCTTTTTTGCACGAAATTTATTACGACAAAATGAACACCGTGTTGTGTACTGCCATAGAGATATAATATTCTCTATGTGTACTGCGCTTAGAAAAACTTGATACCGACATCCACAAAGAAGGAAGTTCTCAAGTGTAGGCGTATTTTTTTTACCCGATTACGGCAAAGCCACAAGGAAAGGGTATGTTAGGAATATATATGTATGTATGCATGTATGTATGTATGTATTAAAAAAAAGTGAGCGCCATTTTCAAATTCTTTGTTATCGTACCGATTTCGTTCAAAATCGATATCTGGGGTTCCCTGGGATCACAAAACAGGAAACTGTTACCAAAATTTTAAAAAAGTCAGCGCCATTTTGAAATTTTTTGTTATCGTACCGATTTCGTTTAAAATCGATATCTGGGGTTCCCTGGGATCACAAAATAGGAAACTGTTACCAAAATTTTAAAAAAGTCAGCGCCATTTTGAAATTTTTTGTTATCGTCCCGATTTCGTTCAAAATCGATATCTGGGGTTCCCTGGGATCACAAAACAGGAAACTGTTACCAAAATTTTAAAAAAGTCAGCGCCATTTTGTAATTTTTTGTTATCGTACCGATTTCGTTCAAAATCGATATCTGAGGTTCCCTGGGATCACAAAACAGCAGTCAATCAAAAAAAAGTCAGCAGTGAACTTTTTAAAATTTTGGTAACAGTTTCCTGTTTTGTGATCCCAGAGAACCCCAGATATCGATTTTGAACGAAATCGGTATGATAACAAAGAATTTCAAAATGGCACTGCCGTTTTTTAAATTTTGGTAACAGTTTCCTGTTTTGTGATCCCAGGGAACCCCCGATATCGATTTTGAACGAAATCGGTACGATAACAAAGAATTTCAAAATGGCGCTGACTTTTTTAAAATTTTGGTAACAGTTTCCTGTTTTGTGATCCCAGGGAACCCCAGATATCGATTTTGAACGAAATTTGTACGATAACAAAGAATTTCAAAATGGCGCTGACTTTTTTAAAATTTTGTTCATAGTTTCCTGTTTTGTGATCCCAGGGAGCCCCAGATATCGATTTTGAACGAAATCGGTACGATAACAAAGAATTTCAAAATGGCGCTGACTTTTTTAAAATTTTGGTAACAGTTTCCTATTTTGTGATCCTACGGAACCCCAGATATCGATTTTGAACGAAATCGGTAAGATAATCTTTTATACATTATTTTACAATCTCAAAAACTGAGTATTATTGTAGCCGCGAGTATTGTTTCGGCGCATAAATAGGTACATAATATTTACCGCGGCCAACAGCGTAAACAAGTACCTAGTAAATAAATAATCGTCTAATATTTTCAAGTAACAAAATTGGTTAGTTGGCTATAAAATCGAGCGTCTCTACGCTCTCGTAAAGCGTGCATATATATGCTGTAGTGTGACGAGTTTTATACCTATAGTTGAGTTTTTTACCTATAGTTGGTCGCGGGGTAAATGTTTAAAGGACCTTAATAATTATAATATCTAACTCACTAAAGGGTTTCCTAGGGTTTACCCGAGAGGTAACAACGAAGGAGAGTAAACTTTTCAGCATAAAACACGCTTATGAAATTATTCTTTTATGCAGCGTTTAATTATTCTAAATGTCCATCCGGCGGGTTGCCCAAGAGGCACCATGAAGAAGGTTAAGCCCTTCAGCATGGCTCGCCTAAGTAATTATAGTCACTTAGTACTTACACGAAGTACGTGTTAAAGTACGCTAATCCACTGGGAGGTTACTAGCGAAGTAACACGACGCAAATCAAACCTTCCAGCTAGACACTCCTAGCGACAGCAGGATAAGGAGAAATATTGGCGCCCGTTAGACTCGTCTGATGACGAGAACTTTGCAGGTTAGTCGAAAATTCTATTACTAAGTGTTAAAAAGTGTTTTTAACTCGGGATTGACTGCGAGTCAATTGCGAGATCATAATTGGCTGCGAGCCAATTATGAGTCATATTCTTATGACACTCATGCAGTGAATATGTGCCACCTGGACTAGATAATATGCACATTAACTGCAAGCTAAAAAAGTGTTTTTAACTCGGGATTGACTGCGAGTCAATTGCGAGATCATAATTAGCTGCGAGCTAATTATGAGTCATATTCTTATGACACTCATGCAGTGAATATGTGTCACCTTGACTAGATATGCACATTAACTGCAAGCTAAAAAAGTGTTTTTAACTCGGGATTGACTGCGAGTCAATTGCGAGATCATAATTAGCTGCGAGCTAATTACGAGTCATATTCTTATGACACTCATGCAGTGAATATATACTTATCACCTTGACTAGATATGCACATTAACTGCAAGCTTTTGTCCGCGAGACAATATTAACGCAAAATGCGTACATACTCGTACATACTACCTCCATATTCGTCCGCTCACTTATTGTATTCTTTAGAGATACAAATGAGGTTGAGCACCATGCACAAGACGAATTCACCATTCTCTGAATAAGGGGGAAGTCGTGACGAGTCAAAGACGACCAACTATATCAGATTCGTCACTAAGGACCAGCTTAGCAAGCCTAACACAAATTGATTTCGTTTCGTTCACAAATACTCGACAAGTATCCGGAACACAGGTAAATTAATTATTTACCTACTTATAAAGAAGGTTACTTTTTACTCTTATTATATTTTTTTCGGGCGAGGTAGCAAACGCACGTGCACTGTTTGTTAAAACTTTTAAAAGTGAATATTTAAGTAAAATGCCGAAACGAAAACGCGAACAACAGAAACGTAATCGTCGAAGGATTATTATAGAATCCTCATCAGACTCCCGGTATGCATTCATAATTCAACCTACCCTCGCATAAAAATAATTTTTCACTATCATAATATTGCATTAAAATACAGCTAAATTATATCGCTTTCAAAGCAGAAAACCGGCTTATTCGAACGTACAAACGCCTGATAGTTGACCAAGAGTTAAAACGATGGCCGTCTACCTTTTCATCATACCTGTGTAAGAAAAACATACAACAAACATTTTTCTCTAGAAATCACAAATCATTGTGTAACTGAACAACCTGGCGATTCACAGAGTGTTAACACGAAGGTTTCACAGAGACTAAAACTTTAGTCTCGTACCTACATTTTCAGACTGTAATATTATGTAACAGAAAAACCTGGCGGTTAACCGGGGGTTAACACGCAGATTTAATAGATGCTCTAAGTTTGTCCAGAGCTCGATCCAGAACTCCTCGGGGTACTCGGAGATAGAAGAGACAGGAAATGATCCAAAATTTGGTGAAAAATATAATAAATGAATAGACCTGAAAGAAACGTAAATCATTCAGTGAATGAAATAGTCAAGATCTCAGGTTCAAAATTTCCAGATGTAATTGTTCACAATATAAAACCTCTCAGTATCAAACGTACATACACCGTCAGAGAGGTAACAAAAGGTCTGAGATAATGAATATATCCTTTATATCATACTTGCTCAGTAACTAGGGATTACTATGGTGGAAAGTCTCCTTGTAAGTTGGTGTTTGCAATTCAAGGCAACATTACGTCGCACTATGCTTGAATTGTAATGTTCACATTACAGTTCAAGCTATGCAAAACTCCTTGGTAAACAATCTCTTTTCTTATAAAATGGTAAGAAAACTTTTTACTGAAAAAAAAAACACTGAACATGACGACCTCCGTGGCGCAGTGTTGAGCGCTGTTGCCTTAACGTGCGGAGGTCCCGGGTTCGATCCCCGGCAGGGTTTGGAAATTTATAATTTCTGAATTTCCCTGGTCTGGCCTGGTGGGAGGCTTCGGCCGTGGCTAGTTACCACCCTACCGGCAAAGACGTGCCGCTAAGCGATTTAGCGTTCCGGTACGATGCCGTGTAGAAACCGAATAGGGGTATGGGTTTAATATAACTGCCGTGCCCCTAACAGGTTAGCCCGCTACCATGAGATCGCAGTCAAGGGCTAAGTTGTAGAGGATAAAAAAAAAAAAAAAAAAAAAAAAAAAAAAAAAAAAAAAAAAAAAAAAAAAAAAAAAAAAAAAAAAAAACCTGGCGGCATTTAATTTCCATACATTTCAAACTATGCAAAACTCCTTGGAACTCAGAGCCGTAAAAAAAAAATGGAAAACTATTTACGAAAAAAAAATGGAAATGGCGGCATTTCATTTAATCTGAAAGTTTGTGAAGTTTGTTCGTAAACTGATTTAATTTCATTTTGCATTACCAATGTTTTATTTACCTCGCAAGAATGATATAAAGTAGAATGCTTACCTCGGTTGCAAGTAGCTATTACACCCTCGAACTATATTCACCCTCGCTCGCTGCGCTCGCTCGTGTGACTAAATATCTCGGGTGCACGCGATCCATTAGCGCCCTATGCGAGCTGCGCTCGCACTGGCGCCAAATTGGATCTTGTTCTGTAATAGCTTACTTACGTCCCTTGTGTAACAATCTACTATTTTATCAGTTATCTAGGTACTTTAGCGTTATATAAATTCAATTTATTTACGAATACTGTAGATACAGAAAACGAAAATAAAAGCGGCTAGTATCTTGCCTCATAGTGGTGTGCAAAGAAAATTTGCAACAAAAATGTGTGGTAAAATTGCAAAAATTACCCACAAGTTTTACGTTTTTCCTACCCACATGTTCTTGGGCTCAAATCTCTAGTTTTATATCTCCATCGTGCTGGAAGCATAATATATCATACATCCGATGACGCGTAAGGATGGTTGACTAAACTTAGAAGACGGCAGAAAAATAAAAACCTAATTGAGAACCTTTTCCGTTTTGGAAGTCGGTTAAACGGCGAGTATTTTTACGACCGGAAGTAGACTTCGTATGATGTACATCATGTAAACAACAATTTTACTAACAATGTAAAATTTTATCGTATTATTGTTTTTTTAAAAAAGATTTTTCGCGGGCTAGCGGGCAAGCATTACTGCAAACTCGGGATAATGCATAGTTCATGATGCCCGAAGCGGGATCTTAACTTTAGTATCTACTAGCTGATGCCCGCGACTTCGTCCGCGTGGATATACCAAGTTTCATGGATATAACTTGAGAAATGAAGGACTTTCATACAAACTTTCCACCCCTATTTCACCCCTTCGGGGGTAAAATTTACGAAAACTGTGAAACACGTATTTCTTCATTTTTAACCCGCAGCTCATATACCAAGTTTCATGGCTATAACTTGAGAAATGAAGGACTTTCATACAAACTTTCAACCCCTATTTCACCCCTTCGGGGGTAAAATTTACAAAAGCTGTGAATCACTTATTTCTTCATTTTCAACCGGCAGCTTGTATACCAAGTTTCATGGCTATAACTTGAGAAATGAAGGACTTTCATACAAACTTTCAACCCCTATTTCACCCCTTCGGGGGTAAAATTTACAAAAGCTGTGAAACACTTATTTCTTCATTTTCAACCGGTAGCTTGTATACCAAGTTTAATCGATATAACTTGAGAAATGACGGACTTTCATACAAACTTTCACCCCCTATTTCACCCCCTTAGGGGTGGAATTTTGAAAAACTGTGACACACGTACTTGTTTATTTTTTACCGTTAGCTAAAATAAAAAGTTTCGTTGATATATCTTGTAAAACATCTTGAGAAACGAAGGACTTTCATACCAACTTTCATCCCCTATTTCACCCTTTTGGGGGTTGAATTTTCAAAAACTGTGAAACACGTGTCTCCATTTTCAACCCGCAGCTCATATATCAAGTTTCATGGCTATAACTTGAGAAATTAAGGACTTTCATACAAACTTTCAACCCCTATTTCACCCCTTCGGGGGTAGAATTTCGGGATAAAAAGTATCCTATGTCCTACCTCGTAGTATAGGCTCAAATCGTGCCAAGTTTCGTTTGAATTCATTCAGTAGTTTCGGCGTGATGCGCGGCCAAGATACAGACAGACAGACAGACAGACAGACAGACAGACAGACAGACAGACAGACAGACAGACAAAAATGAAAAAAATTACAGATTTGGGTTCAGTATCGAAGAATGAGTGCCCTCCAAAAAAAATTTTCAAAATATCTTCAATGTACAGAATTGGACATGTTACAGTTTTATTATAAGTATAGATGCATCGTCCATATATTGGAAACAATCTTTGAAAAACCGTCATAACACTGTCGTTATTATAATACCTACATCGTTATCACTCGTGGAAAATATACAATTTACTCCGCCTTAACATACTCCATAATAACTTGCTTAATGCAAAATTAAAATACTTGGTTTTTTGTAAAAAGAGTAAAGAGTATAGATCCACGCTCTCAGCGCGTCTACCTTAATAATTGACGGAGGGAAATGATTTAACGCATTCATTCAAAAATAAGTAGGTACTTATGAATATTAAATAATTTATAATGACTGATGACACATGTTTTTAGCGACACGAACAACTAGGTTGTCCATTGTTAAAAAAGTATAGCTTAGCCTGATATCTCACTTAATTTAAAGCTTCTAACGTCAGTGGGGTTTAAAGCCCAAACCGACCGACTTACACCTCCAAGTCGACATTAGTACTACCTAGTAGTCAGTGGTGTAACTATACCATCTGAGGCCCGTGGCAAATTTTTCGGATGGGGCCCTCCGGCGTCCCAGTAAAAATAGTCACGTTAGAATTTAATTTTAATTAACCACTGATGTTATTTCTGAGCTCGTGGCCCCTTGGGCCGGGGCCCTCTTGGGTCGGGGGCCCGTGGCATTTTGCCAGTCCTGCCACCCTATAGTTACGCCACTGCTAGTAGTCTATCACAATATCGACCGAGTATATTCATCATTTTTCATTTATATTCTGCGGGGAACTTATACACAAATAGGTATTTGTCGTATTCCATAATCTTGATTATTGCACAATTTTATGACAAACATCATAAAATGGTACCATTATTAATAATTTTATTAAATACCTCTACAACAATAAAGGACCTCTACAACAGGACCGGAATAACCCGTTCCTTTCCCGCCGCGTTTTGAAAAATAATAATTTTCTCCCCCCTTCTGGGTAGGTTTCCAAACGTTCAAACGTCCCATTGGACGTCTGTTGTGTGTAAATACAACCAAGTACTGGGCCGGCTAATATACTTTTGATTAGATTATAAATCTTGCAGCATTAACATCAATAATTATTGGTTTCATTTGCTTGCATCCAACCTGTAAGCTTGTTACTCAGGCGCTGATGTAAAAAGCGCAACATTGTATTTCTAAAGTAAAATGAATACTTAAGAAAAATCTTAGACTCATCTTAACTATACGTAGATGAGAATATCAAGAAATCCGCACATGATTCCAACCTTAAGCATAAAGCTGCTTAAAACATTACGACTCAAATAAGAGATTGAAAAAAAAAAAAAAAAATATTGACAACAATAATTAGTATCTATTCAACATGGATACAGTTCTTGCAAAAATAGATATTTTCTGTATCTCTAAACATCTACAATGTAAAAATTATATCTGAAGAATGAAGCGACGAAATATAATAGATGATCAAACGAACTTCCTGAAGTGAAGTTCGATCATTATTATATGAGTCGCTTCATTCGAAGATATATAAATAAATTCCCAACCCACCCAACCCGAAATATATTTTTGCAATAACATTAGGTACTTATATATCTCTAAAAAGAATGACGAACAAATATTGAATGTGTAAGAATGTGTGTGGGAGAATTTTATCATTATACTAAAATAAAACATCTCTAAAAATCGTACGATTGTTGCTGCATGATAGGGAAACTACAATGTAAAAATTATATCTTCGAATGAAGCGACTCATATAATAATGATCGAACTTCACTTCAGGAAGTTCGTTTGATCATCTATTATATTTATCTCATTCTCTTTAAGGCTACTTAGCCTGCGAGAGAATGAGATAGAATACAAGTTATATTTAACTCATTCTCTCGAAGGCTACTTTTCTGAAGTTTTACTTCTGCTGTGTGCGAATTGCACACACACACTTTTTTTGTAATATAATATGGGCTAGCGATTGGCTGCAATCAGACCTACTTGCAAGTGGTGATGCAGCCTAAGATGTAGCGCGTTTGATTTCGATGACATTAGTGACAAAGTAAAATGGATCGAAAAGTCCTTGATTTAAAGCCTCAAATTCAGTAAAGTTGATTTCAATTTGGAAACGTATCATTTGGAGCGCTCGCTATGAATGAATACATGAAATTTAGCTCTAAGTCAATGGTTTAAAGTTCGTTTAACTATGACGCTAAGGTCGAATACTTATACGACCAATCGAATTAAAACTTAAACTAAGCGTACATAAATAAATCTAGATGATGCTCACGAGTATCTTCGAGGCATTATAAATTCCGGATAATAGGCCCTAAAATTAGGCCATGTGCTTCTCCGAGATGCAGCCTAATCTTCGCACCAAATTTCGTCAAAAAGATTGGCCGTCAGACAGTTATTATCGTCTAAGGGTATCTCCGGCAGTTCTTTCTATCTACCAAAAATCGGATCGGGTTGGCAAGAGTTGGTTAAACTCACTCTACTTCTGTAGGATTAATGAATCTTAAAACTCCAGTATCTATCTATCTACTCCGATTTTTCGGACTGACTAGTATGTCCCATATAATGCACTCTATAATGATTAATGAAGTATCCGAACAAGTTTAACAGCCACTTCATTGCATCATGAATTCATGAATAACAATAAATAGGTCAGTATCTCTTTGGACTCTGTCCTTCTGCTTTCCTATGCAGTAAATACGATAAAACCGTTCCCTAGCATTCTTTGCAAAACAGGTCACCCAATCCCATAACATTAAGGTCTGAATCGATACATCCACGTACAAAAACATTACGCAAGGTTGGTTTAGTCGTCGTGTCCCTAATATGCCATTATTTCCTTCCAATGCCTATTCATTGGTGTGGAACTAGGGGAATGTAATTTTTTCATTAGCACGCCTAGTTACATGCGTCCTAGGAGTCAAGGGGATATCTGATGGAGTTTGATCATGGAAAACTCTGTGAGGGCGGAAAGGGGACCTTTTATGAAATGAATATGTTCATATATAACCAACCATATCTAAAATTGGAAAATAAACACCGCTTTTGTGAAAATTAATATAGAAATGTTATAGTCCGGGATCCAGCGACCTTTTAGGATGACCAAAAGCGCAAAAGCTGAATATTTTTCCTACGCTTTATTTGGTATCAGTAGTAAGTGAATGGACCTCCAGCGCGCGCACTTCCGGGGGATGTAGCTGCGGCAGCCCACGGCCATTATTTTACACACGTAAAATAATAATACAAAAAAAACTAATACCGCAAAAGCCGATACTTTGTTGACATGTTCATTAAGTTGTAAACAAACGAAAAAACGTATCCAGCTGACTCTAGAGTGGGGGGTTATGCCCCAGCTTTTCACGTAAACGAGTGAAAAATATGCATTTGGTTAAGTGATAGTTAACTTAATAAGTTTAACGAAAAAAATACCCAGCTTTATATTTAGTGAGGGAAAAGTGCCCAGCTTATGCAGTTAAAGATGCGGCGCATCGCGCGGGCGCGTTACATTGTTGACTGCATCAGCTGGGCACTTTTCCCTCACTAAATATAAAGCTGGGTATTTTTTTCGTTAAACTTATTAAGTTAACTTAACCAAATTTCAACTTTTGCGGTATAAGTTTACTGAGCGCATATTTTTTACTCGTTTACGTAAAAAGCTGGGGCATAATCCCCCACTCTAAAGTCAGCTGGATACGTTTTTTCGTTTGTTTACAACATAATGAACATGTCAACCAAGTATCAGCTTTTGCGGTATTAGTTTTTTTGTATTATCTGCCGCAGCTACACCCCCCAGAACTGAGCGCGCTGGAGGTACATTCACTTACTACGGATACTAAAAAAAATTTTCAGCTTTTGCGAAATGACTAACTCCGAACGGTCGCTGGCTCCCGGACTATATTACCATGAATCAATTTATAGGTCCTTGGTTTATATAGTCAAAGATTGCTAGTAGTAATATATTAAACTCTGAAGAGTTTTACGTATATAGATATATCCTATTTTATTTGCTTGAATATAGAGAAACGTCCATTGGTATAGTTTTAGCTAATAATCACCACCAATAATTTTTCAAGAAATTCATTGCTAATTTATTGGTCTAATCAAATTAGTTATAACTCACTTACTTTTTGCTCTAAACTAGGTCCAAGTGTCGTAACTTTGATTTTGTTTGCTTCAGCCAACGCGTCTTTGTCCTTATCATCAGCTATAATGTTCAGATCTGTTTTGCTAACCCCGTCTGCTATTAGACTTTTCAATCCATCTACTTCCTTAGATATCTCTCCAGTGAGAGCATACTTAGGTTCTCTGTATTCATTTTCGGTGTCTACTAGAGTTGGCAGTGTAGTTAGTCTTCTCTTATCATTTTCGATATGTCTTTCGCTTATATTAAATCTACTAAGTCTATTGGACGGGGCTATTTCTAGCTCGGCGGAGAACGATACGTCTTTCTGGTAGAGGACATCTTCTTGCTTGTCCAGGGAGCTCTCCGTTGCTTTTGTTGAGTTTAGTTCTGAAACAAAAATGTCTGTTCAATCGTATGCCATTACTCACATCCTATTTTCCCACAACTTTTGAGAAATGAGACTTAGCGGTCAGAATGCTACTAAATAGCTTAGTTGAAGTGAAAACTTCTTTAGCCGCGGTGAGCACTTTTTTCAAAAATTAAAATTTAACTTAAAAAACAGCTATAACAACAACACTATATAGACACATAACATATAACAAAAACAACTACACAACTATAACTAAAAAAAAATTATTTCATTTTTTTATAAAAAAAATTAAAGAAATTAAACCACCACCACCACCACCTCTACAGCCCATTAACGTCCCACTGCTGGGCACAGGCCTCCAATCTCATAGGAGAGAGGGAATTGGAGCTTAGACCCACCACGCTGCTACAATGCGGGTTGGCGGGCTTAAAAAGAAATTAAACAATAACATAAAAAAAAATATAAGATACATATATTCGTTTTCACTTCTATCTGCAGTCTCTATGACTGCCATTTTTTTTTTAGAACAGGGCGTATGAAGTAAGTTTTCCTCTTATAAATATTTATTTTCATCCCATGTATTCGAAAAGGACGACTTGGTTCGCCTTTATGTGCGCCCAAAGGTGGTGTTTTCTATAAGAAACTTTTAGCGGGCAGTAATGAGATTTTAATCCTCTTTATACTCGTAAGTGCGCCGCAATTATCTTTGCCGCGCACTTATTGAATTTGGAACATCTTAGTGTTCAGCGCCAACGCAAATTGACGACCTCCGTGGCGCAGTGTTGAGCGCTGCTGTCTTAACGTGCGGAGGTCCCGGGTTCGATCCCCGGCAGGGTCAATTTAGGAATTTATAATTTCTGAATTTTAACTAACGAAAGGGCTATATGTATATATATATTTAAAAAAAAAAAAAAAAAAAAAAAAAAAAAAAAAAAAAAAAAAAAAAAAAAAAAAAAAAAAAAAAATTAAAAAAAAAATTTAAATTAATATTATTATAAAGGCGAAAGTTTGGATGGATGTGTGGATGTATGGTGGTATGGATGTGTGTTACTCAATTACGCCCGAACGGCTAAACGGATCTGGATAAAATTTGGCACAGAGATAGATTTTTAAAAAAAAAAAAAAAGATTATAGTCTGGAAATAGCACATACCTATGCTTTTTATCCCGGGAAATTAAAGAGTTCCCGCGGGAACCAAATTTTCTCATACAGGGTGATGAAAAGTAGAGTGTATCATTCGGGCGCAAATATATTTTTGGCTCGGGCGACGTACTTTGAATCCCTCGCTACGTTCAGGATTCTACTAAAGAATCCCTCGCTACGCTCAGGATTCTACTCTAGAATCCCTCACTTCGTTCTGGATTCAAAAAAGCGCCCTCGCCGTAAAAATATTATTTTGCTCCCTTATAATACAATCTACTATTCTGTAACATATAATAGTAGATTGTATTATAAGGGAGCAAAATAATATTTTTACGGCGAGGGCGCTTTTTTGAATCCAGAACGAAGTGAGGGATTCTAGAGTAGAATCCTGAGCGTAGCGAGGGATTCTTTAGTAGAATCCTGAACGTAGCGAGGGATTCAAAGTACGTCGCCCGAGCCAAAAATATATTTGCGCCCGAATGATACACTCTACTTTTCATCACCCTGTATGAGAAAATTTGGTTCCCGCGGGAACTCTTTAATTTCCCGGGATAAAAAGCATATGTGCTATTTCCAGACTATAATCTCTTTTTTTTTTTTTAATCTATCTCTGTGCCAAATTTTATCCAGATCCGTTCAGCCGTTCGGGCGTAATTGAGTAACACACATCCATACCACCATACATCCACACATCCATCCAAACTTTCGCCTTTATAATAATATTTATTTAATAATAATTTTTTTTTTTTTTTTTTTTTTTTTTTTTTTTTTTTTTTTTTTTTTTTTTTTTTTAAATATGTATATCCATATAGCCCTTTCGTTAGTTAAAATTCAGAAATTATAAATTCCTAAATTGACCCTGCCGGGGATCGAACCCTGGACCTCCGCACGTTAAGACGGCAGCGCTCAACACTGCGCCACGGAGGTCGTCAATTTGCGTTGGCGCTGAACACTAAGATGTTCCAAATTCAATAAGTGCGCGGCAAAGATAATTGCGGCGCACTTACGAGTATAAAGAGGATTAAAAACTCATTCCTGCCCGCTAAAAGTTTCTTATAGAAAACACCACCTTTGGGCGCACATAAAGGCGAACCAAGTCGTCCTTTTCGAATACATGGGATGAAAATTATATTTAATATCCTGCTGGAGCATGATCTATAATGAATGATTAATTTTTGAATGAATAATTTTTATTTGTTTCACTTGCCAAATGTCACTATCATACTCATATTATAAAATACGAAAGTGTGATTGTTTGTTGGTTTTTCCTTCAATCACGCCGCAATAGAACAAAAGATTGACGTTATTTATTGCACGGGTATAGATAGGGACCAGAAAAGTGACCGTGGAAATTAAAAAAACTTATTCCACGCGGATGAAATCGCTAAAGTAAAATATAGCTAAAGAAAACTCCCTTGACTAACATATTACTCTTATTGAAGCTTCGCATCCTACCTACTGCGCCAAACATATTTGCTTGCTGCAATGGCGACGTATGAATGAACGGTACGTCCAATAGCATCCTGCATAATATAATGTTATGTCCATTTACGTACTCATTTGTGACATTATTTCCACCGTCATTTCAGCGGCTGGGAAGTTGAGTTATAAAGTTGACGGGCTCGTAAAATAGCTTTCTAGTTATTAAAAATGCACGCGGATTTTATCAACGGAGCACGCCTCAACGCTTAGCGGATAAACTACATTCACTTTACATAGCCGGCTCGCCTTTACATACATAATACCTAATTAGCATTCAGCGCTGAATTTGAGAGTCAAATATTAAATTTGAGAGTGTTACTTGCATTTGGTTTTTAGTTGAAAATATTTACTTTGCACGGATTTTTTATTAAAATTTTAACTAGAAAATTTAATTTATGAGTACTACCTGGCACAGCTACGAAAAATTGCGCATTATAAGAAAATACTATCATACTTACTTAATATTATAAATGCGAAAGTGTGTTTGTTTGTTAATTTGTTGGTTTGTTGGTTTGTCCTTCAATCACGCTGCAACGGAGCAACGGATCGACGTGATTTTTTGCATTGGGATAGTTGAGGACCTGGAGAGTGGCTCCAGTGGAGTGACACAGGCTAATTTTTATCCCGGAAAATTAAGGAGTTCTCGTGGGAATTAAAAAAAACTTATTCCACGCGGACGAAGTCGCTGGCATCAGCTACTTTAAAAATAATATTGCTCTAAGCGACGACAATATGTTCCTAGTACGGAGGACAATATACGCCGCGCCGGCGCGTTACATCTGCCTTGGAGGGGGACAACGTTTATCCCGGTCCCCTAGTGTGTGCGCTCCATGTAATAGTGACACGTGAACGAGGTCGCGGGAATTATCTAGTATTCTTTGTGATTAAAATATCTTTCAGCCACATAATTTCTTATTTTTATTTAATTTAGAATATCTATAACATCATTCTAATAAGATTACCATAATTTCATCAAGTTTTTACTATTTCAGGTAAGTTTTCCATGAACGCAGGTACAAACAAACTCGTTTTATTATGCATGCGGAGTTTACTCTGTTTATGAAGGAGAGCTCTTCAACGCCTCGCCATGATACGGAACCCACTTTATTACGCTGGAATTGTTCCCTTATTACAAGTTTTTAATTTTTAAATATGAAGATGTTTTTTGACCGAGCGAAGCGAAGGTCTCTGAGTCTACTTGAGTGAATTGGCACTTGTCCGTCCGTCCGTCCGTCCGTCCGTCCGTCTGTCCGTCTGTCAGAGCCTTATAACTCCTGAATTACTGAATGTAATTACTTCAAATTTAAATATAATATGTAAACCAATGGCCTCCCGCCGAATATGGCTTAAAAAGTTATAAAAATCTTTATTTCAGGGGGGCTCTCATAGAAGCGAATGCGGAGTAAAATATTTTTTATAGCGTTACATAGGGTTGCGGTATATCATTTTAAAGATAATGAGGAACAGAGTCCAAAAATATTTTTTTTTTAATTTTTCCCCTAAAATTTACGAAATGGGAGGCTTTTAAAGTGGAGATTTTCTGACGTCCAAAGATGACCTCAGAACTCCCAATTTTCTGAAAGGCTGAGCCTGAAACTTGATTAATTATTTGAATTATATCCTGTACTTGAACAACAAATACTAAAATTAGATAAATATTATAAGGAAACGAAATTATTTAATTTTTAATGAGCTTCATTATTTTTAACAAACTTTACAATTATGTCAATAGATGGCGCTCTGTACAAGTTTATTCGTTTGTGCTTAAAAAGAAAAGGCTGAGCCTGAAACTTGATCACTTATTTGAATTATATCCTGTACTTGAACAACAAATACTAAAATTAGATAAATATTCTAAGGAAACGAAATTATTTAATTTTTAATGAGCTTCACTATTTTTAACAGAACTTCACAAAGATGGCGCTCTGTAAGTTTATGGATACCGCGAGGTCTCAGTTCGGGGCGAACCACTAGTCATAGCTCAGAATTTTTAAGTTTATTACAAGCTGAGTCTCTGAATCATTATCATTTCAACTTCTTTCAATTTTCTATTAACAGCTGTTTATTAAAATAAAAAAATAAAAGATTAAAAAAATAAAATTATTATTAAAACTAGCTGATGCTCGCGACTTCGTCCGCGTGGATTTAGGTTTTTCGGTTCCCGCGGGAACTCTTTAATTTTCCGGGATAAAAAGTAGCCTATGTGCTATTCCAGACCATAATCTATCTCTGTGCCAAATTTCATCCAGATCCGTTCAGCCGTTGGAGCGTGATTGAGTAACAAACATACATCCATACATCCAAACTTTCGCATTTATATTTATTTATTATTAAAATCTGCTTATGTCTTTCTTCCTAGTAGAAATTATTTCAGTACACGTGGACCATAGACTGAGGGACGAGTGGCCTAGTTGTAACAATCACAGAACATATAATAAATATGTTCTGTGGTAACAATGCATATCAGTCGATTGCGATTGCTAAAGTCGAGTCGTATGCGGAAGGACGTGGGAACCCACCGCATTATTATCCCAAGAAAACTCCTATCATTATTTGATTAATGGAAAGGGGTCACGATCCTAATGACGACGGTAATGAGGAATGCGTCGTAAATGGTCGTAACGCAGAGAGAGACAGAGACCATAGAATATAAAATATTAATATTATGACGTACTTACGTAACCGTAGTTTTTGTTTTCAATTGTTTAGCAAAAGTTATAGTGAAGCCTAACCCATATTATAGCGTAGTATCAAGCAATAGCTTGTGACCTATATACTAGCTTTGCCTTGCTTTGTTAAGCTAAAACAAACTAATATAATTATTATAATGCTTGGACGATTTAAGGGACCGGCGACCACCGCTCGCAACTTCTACTCGAACCGCAAATATAAATTTGCCGGTATATTGCTATCCCTATTTGGCTGAAGACACATGATCGCGTGCAAGCGCGATAGCAATATGAGCGTACAGAATTTGTTATACATTTAGTCTTGTTCCGTGAATACCAAAAATGATGAATGAAAAATTGTTGTGTTTTTAACTTCGTGTTGTTATTCTGTAACTTGACAATATAGGCTATGTTCCTGATCAATTAGTACGTGAGATATCGTTGGTTTTAATATAAAACAAATAAGGAGAAAACATGTCCTTTATGTCGCAAAAACATGCAAAACGCAATGTGCTTACATTTAATTTTGGGAAAGTATTTTGGAAAAATAATTATCCAGGGACCTAGATAAATACAAGTTCAATCTTAATAATCGCATAATATGGAGGAAATATGCTCGAATTACTAATTATTTTGGTATTACGTTTGTATGAGCAATTAGCCCTCCGCTGGCGCCTTAATTGGATTTGTATGTGACTGTAGCTACTCTATGAATTGACGTAACAATATACATGATTACAAAGTTAATGTTGATGATATGCTTTTATAGGTTAATTAATTAAATATGTTGTTATACTGCCTGCCTGACACTGCCTCGTTGGTGTAGTGGTTAGCACGTTCGACTGCGGCCGACGAGGTCCCGGGTTCGAGTCCCGGGTCGGTCCATAATTAAGTGTAGTAAATACTCCAAAATTTATCGTCTTTTTCGAATTGATACAACTTACATGGCAACCATAACCAGGGATTTTTATCCTTAGAAATTGAGGACCCTAGTGAATTTCAGCTTTCCGATGGCCGGCGGGCGGCGACAAGGTATAATTGAATAAGACATCTCTTTGCAGGGATTCGATTTAGCAAGCCACTAAAACCGTCCTTTATTTTGTGAGAGAGCATAAAGCATTTACCAGTGGGGAGTTTTGATAGCTTTGGAAATCATTTGTTTTTAGGAAAACTGAGGTCGAGTGTGACTTGGCTGAATTTGCATTTGTCCGTTCGTGCGCCTATCCATCCACAAGTCCATCTACAATAACTTCCAGCCGTTCTGAGCCCCAATCATGTAAGAATGTCCGATCAAACGTTTAAGATTTTCGTCAAAGTAAAATAAACCATAAAAACATTGAATTAGAGCTCAATTTCGCGTATCCATTCTTATACGTTTGAGTATCGTACATACCTAAACGTATAAGAATGGGTACACGAAATTGAGCTCTAATTTAATGCTGTTATGGTTTATTTACTTCGCCGCAGATTTTTAACGATTTCATCGGTCATCCTTACATGATTGGGGGGCTGAAGTGATGCGAGAACATACATTTCGGCAATTGATTTTTATTTATGCAGATACTAGCTGATGCCCGCGACTTCGTCCGAGTGGAATATTTTTTTTTCAATTTCCACGGGAACTCCTTAATTTTCCGGGATTAAAAGTATCCTATTTCACTCTCCAGGTCCTCAGCTATACCCATACCAAAATTCACGCCGATCCGTTGCTCCGTTGCGGCGTGATTGAAGGACAAACTAACGAACCGATAAACCAACAAACAAACACACTTTCGCATTTATAATATTAGTATGATATTATTTTATTATCATTATCATTTATGTTCATATTATTTGTGGTTCGTGGGATATTTGTTATTTATATTATAATAAATAAATTGAAATTGAAAAATTGAAAATTGGTTGTTAGAAAAAATATCAGAAAGTGATACCGAGATCGAGAAAAATGTCCACCTTCATTTCAAGTATAAAGTGAAGGCCCGTAATATCATGATTTATTTCATAAGATTGAGTTTGATTAATGTCTGCTCATCAATTTTGGAAAATTCTCACGTTACACTTTCACCGGTTCGTTAGAACTCCTAATGGATTCGTAGATATGCCTTCGTGTATATTTTTCTCTTGCGTGATGGATTAAACAGCAATGATATTTTTTTTAATATTCAACGTAGATAAATTTCAAATTAATGATTAACTTTGGATTTTTGATTTTTTTAATATTCAACGTAGATAAATTTCAATTTAATGATTAACTTAGGATTTTTGAATTTAAAGCGCAGCGCAAGCGCATATAAACATACTTAATATTATTATGCCTAACCTAAATAGCTCTGTACCATTGGCACCCGCACCTCACCTAATATTCCTCACCTAAACACCATTATCTTCTTTGCTGCAGTACCGCTCGGGCTGTCGTCACAGTAATGCCACAACATATGCCTCACCTAAACTCCATAATCTTTGCTGCAAGCTGCGGGCTGTCGTCACAGTAATGCCACAACATACTCGTATGCCTCACCTAAACTCCATCATCTTTGCTGCAAGCTGCGGGCTGTCGTCACAGTAATGCCACAACATATGCCTCACCTAAACTCCATCATCTTTGCTGCAAGCTGCGAGCTGTCGTCAAAGTATTGCCACAACATATGCCTCACCTTAACTCCATCATCTTTGCTGCAAGCTGCGGGCTGCCGTCACAGTAATGCCACAACATATGCCTCACCTAAACTCCATCATCTTTGCTGCAAGCTGCGGACTGTCGTCACAGTAATGCCACAACATATGCCTCACCTAAACTCCATCATCTTTGCTGCAAGCTGCGGGCTGTCGTCACAGTATTGCCACAACATATGTCTCACCTAAACTCCATCATCTTTGCTGCAAGCTGCGGACTGTCGTCACAGTAATGCCACAACATATGCCTCACCTAAACTCCATCATCTTTGCTGCAAGCTGCGGGCTGTCGTCACAGTATTGCCACAACATATGCCTCACCTAAACTCCATCATCTTTGCTGCAAGCTGCGGGCTGTCTTCACAGTAATGCCACAACATATGCCTTACCTAAACTCCATCATCTTTGCTGCAAGCTGCGGGCTGTCGTCACAGTATTGCCACAACATATGCCTCACCTAAACTCCATCATCTTTGCTGCAAGCTGCGGGCTGTCGTCACAGTAATGCCACAACATACGCCTCACCTAAACACTCGTAGCCGTCTACGTGCAGCACGTAGCCGGGCCCGCAGCCGCACTCGAACGTGCCATCGTGCAGCTCCCGGCACAACTGCTCGCACGGGCTGCCCTCCCCGCACTTCCCTGCAACAATACACTTGGGTTAGCTCTAGTGCAGTATGCACTTATATTATTGAAGTGAAAACTTCTTTAGCCTAGTTGAACACTTTTTGGTAGGGGGTAAACTTGTGGATTCGCGTCACCGACACCGTCACCGACACCTCGCTCCGACATGCTCGCGTTGTTACGAAGACAAAAGGTCTTAAATATTAATGCCTTAGTTTTAGTTAGCCTTATATATATTTTTTTTTATTATTTTAAATATTCGTTTTCCCTTATATCGGCAGTCCCCATGACTGCCAATTTTTTTAGTAGGACTTGTGGCGGTTACCACTGTGGTTAACTAGATGACGCTAATTTAATCTATGAACACTCTTTTAGTTGCAATATCCCGCGCTCTTGTTTTATAATCTCTTCTCCCCAAAAGTTTTCTGGGAGATTGCTTTAGCAATAAGATCGCCTTTGCACCCTTCTGTTTTATCTTTCAACCTTTTTGTTCATTCTTTTTGTTTAAGTGTGTGCAATAATGTTTTCTCTATCTATCTCTTCTTAAGAATAACGAAGTCTGAATCGCGGTGTCGAAGTGTGATCGTAGCCTAAGAATAGCGCTTTATAAGTAAGTATAGCCGTTGCCGCAGCAGCTGCCTATACAATCCATAACCGTGATTGGGTCCTATAATAATTTGTACGAATCTCATACAGTCCACTTTGTAATCCATTTTGCTGTTTCATTACTTATCTGTAGAAAAAACCTTTTCGGGTTAGTTTCGTGGGCAGTCCGAGGTCGTTAATCATGGAATTTGCCGTTTTTTGTGAACCCCGCTTTTGGCTCGAACCACGCACAGTATCGTAAGTTTTGTTATTTAGTTTGTTTGGGTCTTTTATGCTTTACGGGAATAGAAAAATGTATTTTGTACAAAATGAAATGCTCAAAAGTCCAAGAGTACAGTAGAAAAACCATTAGAGAGGTTTTTTTAAAATGCATCGAAACTAGCTGATGCCCGCGCGTGTATTGAGGTTTTTTGGTTCCCGCGGGAACTCTTTAATTTTCCGGGATAAAAAGTAGCCTATGTGTTATTCCAGACTATAATCTATCTCTGTGCCAAATTTCATCCAGCCCCCCTATTACGTAAGAATTGTTCATCAAACGTTAAAGATTTTTGTCAAAGTAAAATAAAACCATAAGGGCATTGAATTAGAGCTCAATTTCGTCTGCCCATTCTTATACGTTTAGGTATGTACGATACCCTAAACGTATAAGAATGGGCAGACGAAATTGAGCTCTAATTCAATGCAGTTATGGTTTTATTTTACTTTGACAAAAATCTTTAACGTTTGATGAACAATTCTTACATGATTGGGGCCCAGATCCTTTCAGCCGTCGGGATGTGATTGAGTAACAAACATCCATCCATACATCCATCCATCCAAGCTTTCGCATTTATAATATTAGTATAGATTAGTATAGATAGTTAGTATAGTATATAGTAGTTTGATGGCTTAGATATAACACCTTATCATCATTTCAACCCGTTGCCGGTTCAATGCTGAACTCGAGTCTCCTCTCAGAATGATAAGGATTTGGTCACAGTCCACCGCGTTGGTCAAGTGCGAATTGGCAGACTTCACTCATGTTTGAGAACATTATTTGTATAACTTTCAGGCATGCAGGCTTTCTCAGCATGTTTTCCATCACCTGCCCCCCTATTCTCTAACTCAGTGGCTATCAAAAACCGGCCAAGTGCGAGTCGGACTCGCGCACCGAGGGTTCCGTACAAACCTGTAGTAAGTTTTAAATTATTAAAAAAAAACTACTTACTAGATCTCGTTCAAACCAATTTTCGGTGGAAGTTTGCATGGTAATGTACATCATATATTTTTTTTAGTTTTATCATTCTCTTATTTTAGAAGTTACGGGGGGGGGGACCAACATTTTACCACTTTGGAAGTGTCTCTCGCGCGGAAACTATTCAGTTTAGAAAAAAATGATATTAGAAACCTCAATATCATTTTTGAAGACCTATCCATAGATACCCCACGGTTGATGACACGGTTTGATGAAAAAAAAATTTTTGAGTTTCAGTTCTAAGTATGGGGACCCCCAAAATTTATTGTTTTTTTTCTATTTTTGTGTGAAAATCTTAATGCGGTTCACAGAATACATCTACTTACCAAGTTTCAACAGTATAGTTCTTATAGTTTCGGAAAAAAGTGTCTGTGACATACGGACGGACAGACAGACAGACAGACAGACAGGCAGACATGACAAATCTATAAGGGTTCCGTTTTTGCCAAATTTGGCTACGGAACCCTAAAATGCCACTAACATATTTGAAGTTTTGCTATGAAAATATGTTATTTTTATTTACATAGCGAAACTTCAATGGATAAAAAATATAATATGTCAGTGCCTTTCATTTTTTGATAGCCACTGAGTTAGAGAATAGGGGTCCAGAGGCCCAATTGTCTAAGCAAATCGTAATCATTTGACAGCGTAAAACGTATTACTCGAACTGTATAAGGAGCTCATTTACATGCTTTTTGACGTGCGGCATCTTTGAACTCTTCAAACAGGTTGAATAATCCGTTTGACAAACTATTACGATTACAATTTTCCTTACGCAATTGGGGGGCTGATCATGGCTGAAAACGATATACAATGCCTACTGCCCCCCTAGCATGGGCCGAGACAATTTTCTCCCCGAGGAAAGGATAAAAAATTAATTCCTAAATAAATAAATAAAAACGCTAATTAACGGTGGATAAATAGTTCCCCGAGTCCCCGTGAAATGTTAAACGGGGATAAACTTCTCCTCTCCCCTGTTGCAGTGCTCTGAGAAGTGGATAAGTTAATTTTATCTCTTGTCAGTGGATAAAATCGGGGGATAAAATTTTTATCTCCGGTCCATGCTAGCCCTGCTGATCCAATAAATTATAATAGGTATTGTAAATGAGAACTGGAGCTTGTTGTGTAGTTGTAGCAACCACGTGTTGCCGACCCGCCGAGCGCACTGATTCCATTATACAACGACACAAGCCATAAGCGGAAGCGGGCAGCAAATTCATGTATGAATTATTCTCTACCACAGTAGTACTCGTATCTATAATAGCTCTAGATTTATATGGTACCTACTAGATGACGCCCGCGACTTCGTCCGCGTGGATTAAGTTTTTTCGATTCCCGCGGGAACTCCTTAATTTTTTGGGATAAAAAGAAGCCTATGCCACTCTATAGGTCCATGCCAAAAATTACGTCAATCCGATAATCCGTTGCGGCGTGATTGAAAGAAAAACCAATAAACCAACAAACAAACACACTTTCGCATTAATAAGTATGAAGTATGATTGTGCCACAATAGTCTCTCTAGTTTAATCATGATGCTGGTACAAGACTATAAATAGCTAATATAAACTACTGGATACAATTTTGTAAACAGAAAAAAATACCAACGTTTTAGGGCAGATTAGACTCCTTATATTTAACTCCAAGTTCTTTATCGTAACTGAATTAGGCAACATTTATGGTAATTTAGTCTCATTAGGGGAAAATTTTCTACGTTCAAAGAATTACTAAGTAGATAACAAAAGGAATTACAATCACAGAATACGTTTATTTGATTTTTGATCCCCTAATGGCGATGGAAATTGTATTAGGATTAATTTAAAAGTCCGATGAATCTTTAAAGAGACATACAATAACATTAGGTCCATTTTCAAGCTGTTATTTGACTTATAATGGTAGTTTCCCTTTAGTTTCTTTGTAAGTTTTGATCGATTCAGTTACAGAAAAAAATCTATTAAGTTATACCGTTCTCCATCTATACTGCCCTGGGGGCGTACTTTGAAATTGCCTGAATTTACCAATTTAACTTTTCGAAGTTAAGCGCGTATCAAGTAATAAGATGTAATTTGCTTTATCTGTGAAGAAAAACATCGTGAGAAAACCAGCTCGGCTTCGAATCCTTCATAATGTTCTCGAAAATCGCTTTTGACAATCTTTTTATAGGAAACTCGTGATCACTGTGAGTAGAAGTAGTTTGAGCCTCGGTGATATTTTTTCATTTCTCTAATTATTTCGTGTGGTGGTGTATTTGGCATTCAAAAACCCCCCGAGTGATTAGCCCCGACTCAGGGGTTAAAATAAACTATTTTTTACCCATTTACCTTTATTTACCCCATGGCATATTATTTCGAAAAATATGTCATCCTGAAATGAAAGTATCTGTGTAAATATTTAAACTTATAAAATCACGTGACCTTAAAATAGCTATTCAATACAAATAGAAAAGTAAGTATTTAATATTAGGCTACGATTACATTCACTTAGGTTGCGTATTTGAGTAACTTTTGTAATGTTAGTTGTGTAAGTTACTTACGTTTAAACTAACAAGTGTAATTGCGGTCTAACACAACCATTTACGATGGAAATTCGTAAATTGATAATTTTATTCAATGAGGTATATTTGGGTACAATTTAAGTTACAGTTATGCATAGCTAGTTTTAAATAAATTATTTCTCACGCAGCAATATAAACTTGCACCACACCCCAACATCATGCATGATGTGTCTCATATACCTACCCATCACGCTTTGATGCACCTGTTATACCTAGGTACATAGACGAGTTAATAGTTCATTGCAATAATTCATTGTTTGATAGTGTAATTAAGTATCAATAATTTATATTATTACGAAACAAGGCATTTGACGGTGAATGCTTATTGCCTAGGCCCGATTGTCTAAGCAAATCGTTATCATTTGACAGCTTAAAACGTATAACTCGAACTGTTTAAGGAGTTCATACATGCTTTTTGATAACAATTTCCTTACACAATTGGTCCACTTTAAACGGTATACCTCGCAGACTATTCTATAGACAGATGAGGAACACCTCATCTGAGTTTGATTGAGTAATCGTTGGGGCGTGATTGAGTAACAAACATCCATACATCCATCCAAACTTTCGCATTAATAGGTAATAGGTATTTAATTGATAATACGACTTTGACTGGCTTTTACGTACCTAACTACTACTCGGCCCGCGTAAAATTCAACTGATTTGGATTTTCTTCTCATACCTACGCGTCATTGTTGCCAATCTAAAAATACATACCTGATAGGTTTTTTTCAGACCAAGCTTGGTAATATCATGTCAAATATACATAAATGTTTTACAAATTTTAGTACAATACTGTTTTCCTATTCAAAATAAACCGGCCAAGTGCGAGTCGGACTCGCGCACCGAGGGTTCCGTACAAACCTGTAGTAAGTTTTATGGGGGGGTATTATGCATAAAAATAATAGATTATTTTTTATTTTAATGATGTTAGGTCACTATTATACACAACTATTCCAAATTTCATGTCGATAGCTTTAATAGTTACTGAAATAATCGACTGTGACAGACGGACGGAGAAAGTCGCACCATAAGGGTTCCATTTTTACCATTTTGGTACGGAACCCTAAAAATCATTGCATCCAAATGGCTGGAGATTAGGAAATAATTAGATTTTTATCAACTCATAATTTAACATTTCGCAATTATACTTATTAGTTCTTTTAACAAAGTCAAGTTTTGAGCTTTAAGTTTTCAGCGGCTTTGGCGTTTTCAGAACAAGATAATCATGCGATCTTCAAACCTTCAGCTTTGTGTCGTACCAGGAGAGTCCTCTTAAATTGGGAGTGGAGCAGAAAATAAATTATTATTATCTACTCTGAGATTTTCTCCTTTCAATTCGGATGAATGTCTGCCGAAATTCTATAAGCGAAGGCCTGAAATCGCTGCTTATTGCCGCTCTATGTGATATTACTGACATTATTACTGAAGGAATCATGAATATAACGCTATTCGTTTTCATGAAATATGAAAAACGTCTTCGTCCCGTCTGAATGAAGGGGCGACTTTTTTACGTCTGTACGCAATGTACATATATGTACATATAGGTAATGAATTTTTGCTTTTACTCAGATAGTACATGAACTTTCACTGATAAGAAAACTCTTACTCTCACAAATGTACACAGCAGAATGGATGATTTACTTATTACATTGTGGAGCATGGGTCTCGTTTACGCATTGTTACAGAGAACTCACACACTCAGGCACATTTTGAACTCTGAAAATATAGAGCGTGCCGTAGTCTAAATCCACAAGGCATCGCAAATAAACAATTATAACGTACCTATTCTGTGCAATTATAATATTATTTTTCCTACGTGCTCGATTCAAAGGCCCAATTGTCTAGGAAATCGTTATCATTTGAGAACTTAAAACGTATTACTAGAACTGTTTAAGGAGTTCATACAAGCTTCTGCGTATCGACGGGCAGAAGCATGTCCCAAAGTACGAGGCGGCTATATTCCGCGCTGTCGGCAAAATTCCGCAATGGGCGTGTGAGCATCTGCCAACTTAGCGGGATCGGAGAGGAGACGTATTCAGCGGGCCAATCAGATTATTCATAGATCACGTGATTAATTTATCACGTCATCTTTTAATAATTTGATTGGTCTGTCGAACACAACAGTTTACCATTGACATTAGAATGCAGTACAAAATGTTATCGATCCATATTTACACATATTATATTAGAAGTACCCTAAGATTATGTAGATTCAGGTATAGTATATTACTGCAGCGGCCATCAAAACAGGCATTGAAGGACGAACGTGTAAATGTGGGCCGAGGCGAAGCCGAGGCACACATACGTAAGTCCATCAATGCCTAGTTGTGGCCAAGGCTTGTATAGTGCTTTTCTCAAATAATGCGCGGAAATTAAAACTAAGTGTTCATCACACTCATTGTCTTCACTTGAACTCATTTTGTCAAAAACATTTCAAAATCAATGGCGAACAACGAACAACAATAATTTTTCCCGCGTCAAAGTGTTCATTTGTTTTTTTTTTCAATAAACAGCTTTCTATTTGCAAGCTAGTTCGAAATTTAAATAAAACCTTTGATAAGTTACCTCCTTGGTTGCCATGTTTCGGAGTAAAAGATCGTTCCACTTTTAAACTACACGACAGATATGAATTTAGTATGTAATTTATTTGGCCGCTAAACCACGACAGATATGGATTTTCATACAACTTTAGAAGGCCGCTGCTTGCATGTATTTGGCCAGTACAGCAATTTCGATTTATCTCGAAGAAGGTTGTCAAAATAATGCTCAAATTTCCAAGCATGTTTGAGAAAAGTCTTGGTCATTATTTATTTTTAAAAACAGTGTAAGATAAAATTGCGAAATTATTTTAAAAAAAAGAAAAACCTAGAAAAAAGGCGAGCCTTTATCAATCCCTGTTAAATAGAAAAGCTCGAGTCTACAGAATGTTTACAAGAGTGTCACCGCTGGGATTCACTTTGTGCCGTTCAGCCATAAAATCCTTTGCCTTCAATACCTTGGCTCAGCGAACAGGGAACTGCGCTTTGCTTATTAATTATAGAGCTTGCAATAAAAGCTCTCTCATGCGACGTGCGAAGCTTCGTTCGAATACTTCTTTAGTTTTATTAGTTACTAGCTAATGCCCGCGACTTCGTCCGCGTGAATTTAGGTTTTTTGGTTCCCGCGGGAACTCTTAATTTTCCGGGATAAAAAGTAGCCTATGTGCTATTCCAGACTATAATCTATCTCCGTGCCAAAGGTCAAATCAATTGGGGCGTGATTGAGTAACAAACATCCATACATCCATACATCCATACATCCATACATCCATACATCCATACATCCATCCAAACTTTCGCATTTATAATATTTATTTGATATTGTAAGATTGGTTAAGATTATTTATTTGTATTTTATTTATTTATCTTTTCGTTTAAGAACGCTCATGCATTGAGGGGAAAACCTCTGTGGTTTTTTCAATGTGTACCTAACTATTATTTATTGTAAAATTTGTACTTGGATAAATAAATAAAAATAAAAATAAAATACCTGCCGACTATGATATCGATTAATAATCACTTTGAGTTTCGTTGGACACCCCCTATTAACATTTTATTTCTTTTCGCTATTTTTTAAAGGAAAAAATAAACGCAAATTTTATTAGTGGGATTTGAACCTGCAACATCGTAATATGATGGGGTTCCTACAGTTGCGCCATTTAGAAGTTTGTCCCGATTGACTGTGTCCCGGGCGGCACCTTAAAAAGCAAACTCTTTTTGAAAATAAAGAATTCTGTCAAAGGACGGATGTCAAGAGGTGAACTATTCTGTAACACTAGAAATCATAATTATGGAGGTGTACGCACTTGCGAATAAAATTCGCGCGGAAATAAAATTGCTGGTTTGATATAATTTCACACGGTGCGGTATAGTACATTACTGCAGCGGCCAGCAAAACAGGCATTGAAGGACGAACGTGTAAATGTGGGCCGAGGCGAAGCCGAGGCACACATACGTAGGTCCATCAATGCCTAGTTGTGGCCAAGGCTTGTATAGTACTTTTTTCAAATAATGCGCGGAAATTAAAAATAAGTAACAGACAGAACTTTTTATTTAAAAAGTAAGCTCATCACACTCATTGTCATCACTTGAACTCATTTTGTCAAATTGCCTGGTGGGAGGCTTCGGCCGTGGCTAGTTACCACCCTACCGGCAAAGACGTCCCGCTAAGCGATTCAGCGTTCCGGTACGATGCCGTGTAGAAACCGAATAGGGGTATGGGTTTAATATAACTGCCATGCCCCTAACAGGTTAGCCCGCTACCATCTTAGACTGCATCGTCACTTAGCAATAGGTGAGATCGCAGTCAAGGGCTAACTTGTAAATGTAGTGGATAAAAAAAAACGTTTCAAAATCAATGACGAACAACGAACAACAATAATTTTTTTTTTAATAAACAGCTTTCTATTTGCAAGCTAGTTCGAAATTTAAATGAAACCTTTGTTAAGTTACCTCCTTGGTTGCCATGTTTCGGAGTAAAAGATCGTTCCATTTTTAAATACGACAGATATGAATTTACTATGTAATTTATTTGGCCGCTAAACCACGACAGAGATGGATTTTCATACAACTTTTGCCGGCCGCTGCTCGCATGTATTTGGCCAGTACAGCAATTTCGATTTATCTCGAAGAAGGTTGTCAAAATAATGCTCAAATTTCCAAGCATGTTTGAGAAAAGAATTATATTTGCGCGAATATTTTGTGTTGTACGGAGCTGTATGACGCGCACCGCATTTGCAGTGCAGAGTAGGTGAAATTCGTACGCGAAATATAAATTGCGAGAATAGCTAATTATTCGCACGAAGGTTTTTTGCAGTGCGAACGTACCCTAGCCTTAAGAACACCATCCGTTGAAAAAAGTCGATTATAATAGCTGTTTTTGGGAGTGATTTAAAAGAGTCAAAGCTACGAGTACTATTATGAAGGGGAAACAAGAGGATCCAAAGAAATCAACGTGATTTTGAAAAATCTAAATGCACGTAAGTATAACGACGCAGGCAAACGCAATTTCATACGTACCTACCAGCACGTATCAGGTATGATTTGGGTAAGAAGTGCCTTTTAATGCGAAAAGCTTAAAGCTTTACATATACTGGAGGTACATTTTTAAAGTTGAGAGGGTCCTTTGATAGTAGGTACCTACTTAGTAGAGGAACTCTTTGTTGCTGAATTTCAAAGAAAACTCCCCCGTTTTAAATTTAATTACAAGTCCAAGTCAATACCTTCCACAGGGAGAACTTTAAGAAAGTAGTTTTAGTTCAGTTTTCGTATTTTACAAGATACCTTTTTTGAAAGTTTGGAGCTAATTAAATTTGGAAGTTTTTTCGCTCACTTTTTGAGGCTCTACGTTTAAATTAAAAACTCTTTGAGAACTAAATACCTACTTAGGTATGCATTTTCATCTGATAAAACTTTTGTTTTATGATGTAATTTTCTAAACTAAAAAATTGGCCTTAAATTATAAACTCACTCATATTTTCCTTACGGGTTAGTATTTTAAATACCTACCGAAGAATGATGACAAAATATAAATTTCGTAAATTCGTAAAAAATTACTGACGCCATTTTGCAATAAGTTTCTAACTTTAAAACACTGTAATTGACAGACAGCATCTCTGAAATACAAAATCAGACTTCACACCAGAAAACCGTTGGCGATTCAGGAGAAATTGCAGTAAAAGTAGAAAATCTTGGAATACCTGGAGGCTTAAAATGGTAGTGCCGATCTAAACGACTGCGTTATTCGACATCAAAAGGATTCTTACGCGATAAACGGAGCAGAATAATAATCCTGAGCAGATAAAATACGGATAGAATACGAACTACGAAAATCCTAAACGCTATTGTTTTTTTTAACTTCACATGTTTTTTGTGGAGTTCGAGTTTTGCAATCGAATTTTAGACCTGTTCTGGGTCTAGGAGGACCGATTGGCTGCTTTGGAACACAAATATGCAATTTTGATAAAAAAGCAATACTCAATATTATGTTACCGAGGTAAAGGTGGGTCTCGTAATGGAGCTGGAAGGTGGCGATAGGAAGGATAGGAACTCCTGAAATTCTAAACTAACCAAAACCAAAAAAAAAGAAAAAAAAAGTGTCTGCAATTCACACACGGCAGAAGTTAAACTTCAGAAAAGTAGCCTACGAGAGAATGAGATAAATATAACTTGCATTCTATCTCATTCTCTCGCAGGCTAAATTCTATTACGAATATGTTTATCTCTTTTTAGTGTCGCTTTTTCGTTTCATCGAATTTTCAAATCACAACGATTCTAATGAAGTTTCACTTCAAAAGGTTCGAAGGCCTTCATTATGACCGACATAAAAACTTGTCACGGGTATAACTGTATAAGCAGTGGCTTCCCGATGTCATTCCGAGATGTGGAATTATTGAAATATGAGAAGAATAACAAAATAGTTTTCCCAGGGACCTAGCAGCACAACTACAAAAATATATTATAGAAATAGAATCCCCAACCGCAATGGCAACAGGTCTGCCAGAAATATTCCTATGCATATTTTACCCTTGCCTTGCCTTAGTCTGTACCTATTTTTGTTTTGAAACAGAAAAATATTGCTTACAAGAAGCAACCTGTCTCTATTCCAAAATTGCATCCCACTTGGTTTAAAAGATGAGCCGTTAAAGCGTAGCAGACACACATTTATAATGAAATGGATACCTACAGATCTTCAATCTAACACAGAATAATCCGCCGAATCATGTAAATAGATTTGTAGATGCGAATATCCGAATATTCGCATCTACAAATCTATACTGATTCGGAAAATGAATTAGGTATGCTAAATGCTAATTATTTCATCGTGTTAATCTTTATTTGGTGGCGCGCTCTCAAAAAGGCCTATGTCCAGCAGTGGATGCATACAGGCTGATGGATGGACGGATGGATGGAATCTTGTAAAAACGTTTCTCCTTTTATTAAATCGAGCAATGTTCGCGAGAAACTCACAAAGTGATGAAACATTCAAATACTTTTACACTTTAGATTTTCACCGCTTCACCCAACCATAAAGTTTACTGTCGAAAATGTTTTCTAGTTTCTTTTTGATTTTACAATCGTTTTCGGGTTTACAAACCTTATAATATGAGATCGAAACGAAAGGCAGGCTCGACAATTTGGTTCACTCTTTTACATGAAAATTTCAAAAATTTTGATCACAGATATTATTTTGTATTGTATTAATACGAATTGGAAGCGCTTGTCTATTAGGTAATATTAATCAGAACTGGACAAAGTGACTCAACCTCAGCTTAAGGTAGTAGATAGGTTACGAAGCCGATTGCAATTATTCGCTTTCATCTAAAACAAAAACCGACTTCAAAACTATACCTACGAGTATATGTACCAACTTAAACTAAAAAGTAAATAAAAAACGGGCCAAGTGCGAGTCGGACTCGCGCACCGAGGGTTCCGTACAAACCTGTAGTAAGTTTTACGATTTATGACGTATTAAAAACAAGACGAAATAAACCGCAGAAGTAAGTTTGTTTGTAGAGGTTTATTGTTAATATCAAAAAAACTATGCTAGTTAGAGCGTGATTTTTTTGACATTTTGCCCGATAAATCAAAAACTATTATGCACAAAAATAAATAAAAATCTGTTTTAGAATGAAGAAGTATAGCCCTTTCATAAGATATCCCACTCAGTATAGTTATCATACTTTGAAATTTCTAACCCCCGATTTTCTCCCTTTTTTTATTAAACTAAAAATAATTTTCGATTTTTTTTTATTTTAATGATGTTAGACCACTATGGTACACAACTATTCTAAATTTCATGTCGATAGCTTTAATAGTTACTGAAATAATCGACTGTGACAGACGGACGGACGGACGGACGGAGAAAGTCGCACCATAAGGGTTCCATTTTTACCATTTTGGTACGGAACCCTAAAAACATTATCTGGGTAGGTATACATTTTGTTTTTTGTTGATTTTCTCAAAAATCGCTAAATCAATTTGGATAAAATTTATATAATCTACGAAAACGTGCTTCACTCTTATTTATATAAGTATTCAGTATACCTACCCAAGAATGTAGAGTTATTGGTTTTTAACGACCATAAAACACACGACTTTATAAAAATAATGTTTCTGAGTAGAGCAAGTTTCCTGATGAGACGAAAAATAGTGGAGCGCGTCTTCGTGGATGTGAACTAAGTACCTTTATTCTGTTCATCGGAATATCTGAAGGCAATGGCTGTCAGCGTCAACAATCTCAGCCATGCTCTAATGCTCGTAGAGCGCTCAAGTGCTCGAGACAAGGGGAGCTTCGCCTTTCACGGGCCATCGCTCGCAAGCATTGCGTTTGATTAGCTTCCGATTGTAAATGGACATCAATAGCCTGTCTGTTCGATTGTTGATGTCCGTTTGAAATCGTTGATTTATATACAGCGTGTTAATTTGAGAACTGTCAGCGAGGAATATGGTGTAATAAACCCGCAACAAAACGAATTTCGATGTGGTTTCTACCAATATATTTGATGATATTTCAACAAATTGAAGGAAGGAACAAAAGGAAGTTCAACAAATTCGTTTGACGAAAACTCATGTTATGACAGCGAAAACAGCTGCTTAAATTTAATGCAAGCGAATCAAGTCATGCCTTACTCTTTGATTTTCCAGAATAAAACGTAGCCTTTATCTTTTCCGTTTAATTTTCAGGTTGCTCCATTGTAATTGAAGGGCAAATCAACAAACCTACAGACAGACACACTATGGTTAAACTCACCCCCCTAATTCCTCATTAAAATTAAAAGGAATCAAGTATTTAAGGCGCCTTATACGGATTTCATGATGTGTCATCCTTTTCCAGGTACACTTTAAAGAATCGGGAGTCACAGCTGTGGGGATGTCATGGTATCAAATTAAAGGTCATTTCTTCATCTCTCGTTTGACCTTATAAAAATGCACACTCCAATACAAATTTTCTGCATAAATACGTTTCTCCGAACGCAAGATCTGCTGAAAATGACGAAAAATGGGGTCCGGATAGGTACCCATAAAGCTAGATCCGCTGCATATTTTAACTTGAATATTAACAATAAAGTGGGGCTTATATAGTCCTCTATCCATGGTGCAAAGCATTAAGCATACAAATAAATATGTTTTCAATACACTTGCTCGCAAAATGCACTTACAGAGGCAGTAAACAGGGCTTGTAAGTTAAATTTACTGCCCTCGTGCTTTTTTTTTGCAGAATTTACTGCCCTCGTGCTATTTTTTTGCTGTTTTTTTTTAATTTTTGTAAGGCCACTTTACTTCTAAATAAAAAGTTTTCTTGAAAGAAGGTTCATAATGATATTGACTTTGTATGTAGAAAACTTAAAAAATAATAACATTTAGATGTAGATTGATGAAATTAATTCATGAAATTAAAAATTGTATTTAATTTAGTTAATTAAAATTGTTTTAAGTTTTATAAATCAAAAAAGTAAAGGCTGAATAGTCCAGGCTGATAGTTAAGAGCTAGAACCTAGAGCCATGAAGCCAATTAAAAAAAACGCAATTACAACAACGCGCTATAGATAGGTACTACTAAAATCTTGAATCTGTGCGCGCTATTTTTAAAAGTTTCATTGAGTTTTTCTTATAAATTATTAAATAATAAGATGAGTGGTATAAGTGATGTGTACCTAATAATAAAATTAAATCAACAATAAGGTATTTTAGCTGTGAGAAAAAAGTCGCGCTTGTAATAGCCGCCGAAAATCTCGACTAAGTATGGGCGTGAGAAGCCGCCATTTTCTAGTGAGTACCTAGTTCCTACCTACTCGACTTTTAATTTCAAGTTTTCTCACAAATGTATTGAAAAATATCGTGTGATACACGGGCGTTAAGGTTTTAACAAACTCGTGACGATGGTCAGCCCTCGACTGGCGTCATCGGGCTGACATTAGTCAACTCGTATGTAAAAACCTATTTACCGCCCTTATATCACAAACTACTATTATAGTTTATGTGGCAAAAAAAAAATGTTTCATACATTTTTCTATGAAAAGAAGCCGAGCGCTAGGCGTTTGGCGCTCAGTACGCGCTGAGACGCGCTCGTGGACGGGTGGGTGTATCGCTTTTTTGCACAAAATTTATTACGACAAAATAAACACCACACCGCCGCAACAGTTTCCTGTTTTGTGATCCCAGAGAACCCCAGATATCGATTTTGAACGAAATCGGTATGATAACAAAGAATTTCAAAATGGCGCTGCCGTTTTTTAAATTTTGGTAACAGTTTCCTGTTTTGTGATCCCAGGGAACCCCCGATATCGATTTTGAACGAAATCGGTACGATAACAAAGAATTTCAAAATGGCGCTGACTTTTTTAAAATTTTGGTAACAGTTTCCTGTTTTGTGATCCCAGGGAACCCCAGATATCGATTTTGAACAAAATTTGTACGATAACAAAGAATTTCAAAATGGCGCTGACTTTTTTAAAATTTTGTTCATAGTTTCCTGTTTTGTGATCCCAGGGAACCCCAGATATCGATTTTGAACGAAATCGGTACGATAACAAAGAATTTCAAAATGGCGCTGACTTTTTTAAAATTTTGGTAACAGTTTCCTATTTTGTGATCCTACGGAACCCCAGATATCGATTTTGAACGAAATCGGTAAGATAATCTTTTATACATTATTTTACAATCTCAAAAACTGAGTATTATTGTAGCCGTGAGTATTGTTTCGGCGCATAAATAGGTACATAATATTTACCGCGGCCAACAGCGTAAACAAGTACCTAGTAAATAAATAATCGTCTAATATTTTCAAGTAACAAAATTGGTTAGTTGGCTATAAAATCGAGCGTCTCTACGCTCTATAGCTCTACGCTCTCGTAAAGCGTGCATATATATGCTGTAGTGTGACGAGTTTTATACCTATAGTTGAGTTTTTTACCTATAGTTGGTCGCGGGGTAAATGTTTAAAGGGCCTTAACTAGCTACAGTATTGAAATACAAAAAGATAACCTACTTACTATTGAACTTCTAGAGCAATCTATTCTTGTTTACTTATCTATTGTCTTCTCAAGACGCAGTGAGCTCATTTTAAAATACGTCGAAGCTGTCTCAACAATTCAAATAGCGAGAGCCAGAGAGATGCTATTACTAGAACCGAATTTCGCAAAACACCATCAGTTGCAAGCATATCTGATTGCAGCCAAGCGCTAGCCTATATTATATTAAAAAAAAAATACATTGGTATTTAATAGAATGATGCCCAATGGAAACTTATAATTTCAGAATAAAATTGGTTCAGATATACACTCGTATAGGTTATGGTTAGGTATCATACTTATAAAAGCACGTACAGTTCGCGCGCGAACTATACAATGCATGACGCTGATTTTCAGCTATGATCCTTTCGGGCTTAGTGACATACACTGCGGACAAAATATTATGTCTGGCGGACTTTTTATACGACTGCCTGAAAAAAGGAGTACATACCTATATTGTTTTCAGGGTTCATGTATGTATGTGAGTTTGTATATTTCACCATAACTTCTATACGCCTGAACGGATTTTGATGAATGAGGTATCGTTAGAATCCTAATCTTATTCCGGGTGACATAGGCTTGTAAAATTTAAAAAAAAATTGATAGGGTGACCATAGTCCCGCATCAAAGACTAAAGTTTTCCAAAATGAGATTAACTAAGTATATTATTGTCATCATCAAGAAAATGATGAGTAGATTCCAAAAATATATTTAAAGACTATATTTCAATATCCAGTGATTCACAAAACAATATCATATAACTATGGCACTCGTATTTTTTTATTCTTTGAGTGTATTCACTTGTTATAAGTTCTGCTTCTCTCGGACTGTTAGTTGTAACTCAATGGCACAAGCCAAGACCTCGGTCGCCGTGCACTCGTCGAGTCAGCAGCACAAATTGCAACAACATTTCAGCATTCAATTGTGCTGTAATAAGATGTGTGCTTTTCCGCGTTGTCTTCGGCTTTTGCTATTCATCGTTTGGTTATTCAAAGGAATAATATTTATTTTTACCTAGATGATGCCCGTGGCCCGTGACTTAGCCGTGATTTAAATAGGATTTTTCGAAATCCCGTTGGTATAATTTGCTGGCATAAAAATTTTGGCTGAAATTCGATCATGATGACATTATAATACTCGATGATAATACTCGATTGTCCGCGTGGTTTTAAAAAAAAAACCTGTCGGAACTCTGATTTTCCTGGATAAAGAGTAAGTACATACTCAGTAGGTAGCCTAGATTATTTCCTGGAATAAAACCGTCTATGTCTGTACTTTTTAGATGAACTGAAATGAAGATGGACGGTGAAAACGTATAGTAGGTGGATTAGTATAGATTTTTTACCTACCTAGAATATAGTATATGACACCATCCGGACCGAAACTATGACGGTTCGAAAATACGACGAAACGCTTCCAGAAAATGCAGGTAGTGTCCCGTTCCTTTGGCTTGTCTTGGCGGCCAGGCAACCAGAGATCAGTCAACAGTGGTAATGTTAGCAGGGGCGGCCTTAGCCATTGCGAGGCTCTGGGCGCTAGATATTTGCGAGGCCCTTAAGCTTTGAGGAGTATACTTAGTCCATTATTTTTCGTCCACGATTTTTTACCTTTCGCGGTTGACAACACTGGCATCCCAGATCAATAAATAGAATAGATAGTGGATTGTCTATGTAGTTTGTCACTAGTTTGGATCGACCTAGCTCACTTCCTATTGATAGGTGGGTCTTTTTCTACGTGGGCTGTAGCGCGAGGGCGCGAGGGCGCGAGCCCTCTGCAAGAGCGAGGCCCCGGGCGGTTGCCCTGCTTGCCACCCCCTAAGGCCGCCACTGACTGTTAGTATAGTGATATGTACCCAGTTGATGTTTTCATTTGCAAACCCGAGGTAGGTAAGCTGCTGAAGCTCTTAGTGCGATTTGAATTCCAAACAGTTCCGAACTAAATTATGCACATTTCTAACTAACACTCCCTAACGCATTCAAAACAGAATTATATTTTGAATTGTTTATTTAATAGGTAGGTACAAGCGACAATCTTCGGCTTTGCTTCGATGGAAATCTATACTGATATAGGTACTGATATTATAAATGCGATAGTTTGGATGGATGCATGGATGGATAGATGGATGTTTGTTACTCAATCACGTCAGAACGGCTGAACGATAGGCTACTTTTTATCCCGGAAAATTAAAAAAATCCCGCGGAAACCAAAAAACTTCAATCCACGAAGTCGCGGGCATCTGCTAGTTTGGGAATAAGACCGCCTTTGCACGTTTCTATGTACCTAGTTTTACTAGTTCTTTTTAACTGTGTGTAATGTGTAGGTATCTGTATATTTTGTGGGTGCAATAAAGATATCTAAATAATAAATTTTAAAAAATCCGGCCAATGATTATTTTCAGATATCCAAAAACATGGCGCAAATATAAGGGTTCCTGGTTGACTACGGAACGCCAAGAATGCGGCCTTTACACAAGACTGTGAAAAAATTCACCTTCATTCTAGGTTCAAAGTTTTGAAACCATAATAATATCCATACTAATAATGTCCTCCCGACCGAACTTCGGCCACGGCGGCCTATCTCCAGAGAGATTAGCCATCTGCGCGGGAGATATTATAGATTATAGTGCCACTCTCTGTTCCTTGAATCTCATAGCCCGATGGGACGGAAAATCCGACACGACCGGAGAGAGATCAGGCGCAGGACCTACGGCTTAACGTGCTCTCCGAGGCACGGGGGTGAAACGCCGCCAACTTCCTTACTCCGGGCTAGTAGGTACTGAGAATTTCTTGTCAGAAAAACCCAATACTTGTTATGGCCCGACCCGGTATTCGAACCCAGGACCTCGTCGGCCGCAGTCGAACATGATAACCACTATTGACGACCTCCGTGGCGCAATGTGCAGCGCTGTTGTCTTAATGTGCGGAGGTCCCGGGTTCGATTCCCGGCAGGGCCAATTTGGGAATATATAATTTCTGAATATTTCCTGGTCTGGCCTGGTGGGAGGCTTCGGCCGTGGCTAGTTACCACCCTACCGGCAAAGACGTGCCGCCAAGTGATTAAGCGTTCCGGTACGATGCCGTGTAGAACCCGAATAGGGGTATGGGTTTAATATAACTGCCATGCCCCTAACAGGTTAGCCCGCTACCATCTTAGACTGCATCATCACTTACCATCAGGTGAGATCGCAGTCAAGGGCTAACTTGTAGTGGATTAAAAAAAAAAAATAACCACTAAACCAACGAGGCAGCTACTTAATATTATAAATGCGAAAGTGTGTCTGTCTGCTACTCTTTCACGGCCTATCTGTTTAACCAATTTTTATCAAATTTGGTACAGGGATTAGTAGTATCCCGGGAAAGGGACTAGATGATGCCCGCGACTTCGTCCGCGTGGTTTAAGTTTTTTTGATTCCCTCGGGAACTCCTTAATTTTCCGGGATAAAAAGTAGCCTATGTCACTCTCGGTTCATAACTATACCCATGCCAAAAATCAGGCCGATCCGTTGCTCTGTTGCGGCGTGATTGAAGGGCAAACCAACAAACCAACAAACAAACACACTTTCGCATTTATAATATTAGTATGAACTATGATGATCAATGGACGTCTATATTTACTAACTCGATCTCTAGTCGATCTCTACCTCAGAAGTTTCGGTTCACGTACATCCATCGATCGTAAAAAGCTTCAACTAATAGATATAATTAATAATTAGCACCCCGCCCACACGTTTGGGCAATTAAATGGAATAATATTGTACCTGGACTCCGCTAAAATTATTATTAATGTCCTGCATAATTAGGGTCCGGGTGGGGTGGGTAAGGGATAATTTATGTTCATGTATTAATTAATTCTTTATTTTGAGTTGCGGCTGAAATTCGGACTGAAAGTAGTTCTGGCGTTTTCAGATTTCAGACCGTAGCTTGTAACTTGTTTGCCGTGATTTAGGTAGGTATGTCCGCCCAATGTTTTCCTATGTAAACATACCTAGTACCTTTAATAAGGTCCTCTCGATTCACAGAGATTATAACCCTCTGTACAGAAGATACAATGATTATACTTATTCCACAAGCGAGTGCGCACACATTAAATAATGCCGTGTAAAATAATGCCACTGTATGTATAAAATCAAAGGTATAATCTAGGTATTTGACGATCTCCATGGCGCAGTATTGAGCGCTGTTGTCTTAACGTGCGGAGGCCCCGGATTCGATCCCCGGCAGGATCAATTTGGGAATTTATAATTTCTGAATTTTCCCTGGCCTGGCCTAGTGGGAGGCTTCGGTTGTGGCGAATTACCACCCTACCGGCAAAGGCGTGCCGCCAAGCGATTAAGCGTCCCGGTACAATGCCGTGTAGAAACCGAATAGGGGTATGGGTTTAATATAACTCCCATGCCCGTAACAGGTTAACCGGCTACCATCTTAGAATGCATCGTCACTTACCATAAGGTGAGATCGCAGTCAAGGGCTAACTTGTAGTGGATAAAAAAAATCGATCAATCGAAGGATGACTTAAAATTCCTGGAAGTCAAAAGGATACCTGACTTCCTGGGAGAGAAATCGGAAGGACGACCCAAAAAGGCATCAGCCGATGCATTAATGACGACTCGTTCGCCTTCTTAGGCCCAATTGTCTAAGTTAATCGTACCTAATCATTCGACAGCATAAAACGTATAACTCGAACTGTATATGGAGTTCATACATGCTTTTTGACGTGCAGGCATCTATGAACTCCTTACAGGTCGAATTATACGTTTGACAAACGATTACGATTACGATTTCCTTACACAATCGGGGTGCTTGTCAGACCATGACACAATTCGTAGACCCCCTTATCCCCTGAACATGTCATGTAACGTAGGGCGCACCTACTTCAAGTAAGTAATTAATGACCGGACCGAAACAGGTGCTCCGTTTTCCTGCAAGAATGCGGGACTCACTTGCCCTATTTTCTTGGAAGTTGTAAGTAATTTTATGTCACAGATAAAACTGCCTATTCCCACAACCTTTAGTGGATCCGTTCTCCCATATCTTTCATATCAATCGATACTTTATAGTTCTATTTTGCTGAGAAAAATTGTGTTATTTGATTCATCTATTTTATCAAAGAGCTTTTTTCTACGACCGAAATCGTAGAAACACCAGAAACTTCAAAAAATTGTAAGTACAGTTCGCGCGCGAGTTTAATGCAGAGTAAATGTATGTCACCATACATTTGCTCTGCATTCAACTCGTGCGCGAACTATACATCCCCGCACCTTTTGTGATTGATTGTCTCAGATGAGAAGTGTAAATCAGATTTCATGTTTTTTCTCAAAGAGAGAATAGGAAAGATAATAGATATTACGTAGACCAGAGATTGTCAAAGTTTTAATTATGAAAAATACATATCGTGCATGTCTAGAAATATTAATCCTAAACTATAATAGCAACTTGATAACTATGATAGGTGTTTGTCTCTTAGCTTCTCTCGAATGGACTTTTCGGATTAAGTATTATTCATTTTGAAAATCCAATTAATATGTCCTTTATTGTCATTTTACTCAGTTGGTAACGCTGAAAATAAATCAGTAAATGGTATCAGCAGGGTATTTTACAAGGAGCGTCTGTGAAGATAAATATCGAATTTTTTTTTTAGATCAATACCTACGTAAGCTTAAATGGGAACTTATTATTGTAAAAGACCACCCACGGGCGTTGCGAATGGATCTTTTATGAGATCGTCAACAGCCTGAGGCATTTTTTTTTATTTAATAAGTATTCGTTATGGACGCTACAGCGGTGATCCTTTGTCGCGTAATACGATTATACAATAGGTATATAAAATGCGAAAACCTTTGTTTTGTGATATTTTCACGAAAAGAAGTAGAAAATAAAACGGCACGGACTTTGATGTGGGTAAATATATTTTTGAAGCGGTAGAGCCATTTCTCGTACCTACTATATTACGAAAAAAATACATATTAAGTATTATCTTAGTCAATGGCCTCGAATTTAAATAGGTATGTATTACTGTCATAATATTATTTTTTCCGTACCCAAAGGGTGACAATGGGATCCTATCACTAAGCCTCCGCCGTCCGTCCATCTGTCTGTCAGCGGACTGTATCGCATGAACCTTAATAGATAGACAGTTGAAATTATCACAGTGTTTATTTCTATTGTCGCTATAACAAAAAAACCGGCCAAGTGCGAGTCGGACTCGCGCACCGAGGGTTCCGTACAAACCTGTAGTAAGTTTCACGATTTATGACGTATTAAAAATAAAAATTACGTTTGTTGTATGGGAGCCCCCCTTTAATATTTACTTTATTGATATTTAATTATTTATTTTGAAAGGTAATATACAAGTTAATATTCTGTGAAAATTTGAACCGTCTACCTGTTACCGTTTTTAATATTGAGCAAAAAAATACGAAAAAAACACGTTTATTGTATGGGGACCCCCCTTAATATATATATATTTTTAATTTTTAGTATTTGTTGTTATAGCGGCAACGGAAATACATCATTCGTGAAAATTTCAGCTTTCTAGCTATCACGGTTTATGAGATACAGCCTGGAGACAGACAGACAGACAGACAAACAGACAGACAGACAGACAGACAGCGGAGTCTTAGTAATAGGGTCCCGTTTTTACCCTTTGGGTACGGAACCCTAAAAATCATAAAAATAAAATAAAGAATAAAGGACTGTATTAAAAGTAATCTGATTCTTGAGCGCCTTTATTGTTTCTTTTACGAAAGTATTTAGAAAGTACATGGTGTTAAATCTTGTAGGTATAATGGGATGGAACTCCATACTCCATACTTTATCATTATTACAAATGCGAAATTGTGTCTGTCTGTGTATGTGTGTGTGTGTAGCCAAATTATTCTGAGAGGAGACGACTCGTGCTCTATAGTGAACCGGCCATCATAACCACTTCAAACTATCGTTGAAGTGATGATGATATTATTGTAATATCGCGGGCATTAGCTAGATGCCCGCGACTTCGTCCGCGTGGATTGAGGTTTTTAGTCGCCGCGTGAACTCGTTAATTTTCCGGGTTAAAAGTAGCCTATGTGTCATTGCAGACTATAATTGACCGAACGAAGCGAAGGTCTCTGAGTCTACTTGAGTGAATTGGCACTTGTCTGTCCGTCCGTCCGTCCGTCTGTCAGAGCCTTATAACTTCTGAATTACTGAACGTAATTACTTCAAATTTAAATCTAATATATAAAAATAAGTCGGGTTTTCCTTCCTGACGCTATAACTCCAGAACGCACGAACCGATTTCCACGGTTTTGCATTCGTTGGAAAGGTCTCGGGCTCCGTGAGGTTTATAGCAAAGAAAATTCAGGACAAATTTCAACAGAAAAGCGGGAAAATCTTAAACCACGCGGACGAAGTCGCGGGCGTCAGCTAGTATAATATGTAAACCGATGGCCTCCCGCCGAATATGGCTTAAAAAGTTATTAAAAAAAAGACGTGTGGCACTCGGAGACTGCCGCGGTAAAGCTATTGCATAGCATTTTTTATCAACTTAAGTAATTATAATTGGACCTACTTATGCAAAAAGGAACCAATCCACACACATACCAAAAATGAGATAAGTATACAGAAAGCTTTTAAAATGCACCTTCTATCGACCCTGGAGTCGATAGAAGGTGCATTTTAAAAGCTTTCTGTATACTTATCTAATTTTTGGTATGTGTGTGGATTGGTTCCTTTTTGCATAAGTAGGTCCTATTCATCGAGTCGGAGCCGGTCGGAGTGGGGGGTGTTAGGTTATTTTCGTTACGGAATTTCTGGATTCGGTCTCCACGCTCAAGGCCCGCGATAGAAGCTATGCAATAGCTTAAAATCTTTATTTCAGGGGGCTCTCATAGAAGCGAATGCGAAGTACAATATTTTTAAAGCGTTACATAGGGTTGCGGTATATCATTTTAAAGATAATTAGGAGTAGAGTCCAAAAATATTTTTTTTTAATTTTTCCTCTAAAATTGACGAAATGAGGGGCTTTCAAAGTGGAGATTTTCTAACGTCCAAAGTTGACCTCGGAACTCTCAATTTTCTGAAAGGCTGAGCCTGAAACTTGATTAATTATTTGACCGAGCGAAGCGAAGGTCTCTGAGTCTACTTGAGTGAATTGGCACTTGTCCGTCCGTCCGTCCGTCTGTCAGAGCCTTATAACTTCTGAATTACTGAACGTAATTACTTCGAATTTAAATATACTATGTAAACCGATGGCCTCCCGCCGAATATGGCTTAAAAAGTTATAAAAATCTTTATTTCAGGGGGGCTCTCATAGAAGCGAATGCGAAGTAAAATATTTTTTATAGCATTACATAGGGTTGCGGTATATCATTTTAAAGATAATGAGGAACGGAGTCCAAAAATATTTTTTTTTTAATTTTTCCCCTAAAATTGACGAAATGGGGGGCTTTCAAAGTGGTGATTTTCTGACGTCCAAAGATGACCTCAGAACTCCCAATTTTCTGAAAGGCTGAGCCTGAAACTTGATTAATTATTTGAATTATATCCTGTACTTGAACAACAAATACTAAAATTAGATAAATATTATAAGGAAACGAAATTATTTAATTTTTAATGAGCATACGTATTTTTAACAAACTTCACAATGTTGTCAATAGATGGCGCTCTGTACAAATTTATTCGTTTGTGCTTAAAAAGAAAAGGCTGAGCCTGAAACTTGATCACTTATTTGAATTAAATCCTGTACTTGAACAACAAATACTAAAATTAGATAAATATTCTAAGGAAACGAAATTATTTAACTTTAGCTTCACTATTTTTAACAGAACTTCACATAGATGGCGCTCTGTAAGTTTATGGACACCGCGAGGTCTCAGTTCGCGGCGAACCACTAGTTAACTTGATTTTAATGAGCTTCAGTATTTTTAACAGAACTTCACAATGATGTCAATAGATGGCGCTCTGTAAAAGTTTATTCGTTTATGCTTACAAATAATAGACGTTAGCACCATCGTACGTGGAATAAAAAAATAGTCTAGGTACTGATAGTGATTGTAGGTACTGATGTCTATGAACGTAAAGATAGTTAAAACTATCATATGGATACCGCGAGGTCTCAGTTCGGGGCGAACCACTAGTCTATCTTTGTGCCAAATTTCATCCAGATCCATTCAGTCGTTTCGGCGTGATTGAGTAAAAAACATCCATCCATCCAAACTTTCGAATTTATGATATTAATTAAGTAAGTACACATAAGTATAGATTAATCTAGGTATTCAACGCGATATTTACCTTGGAATGCCGCCTCAAAGAGCGCGGGGTCGTTAGTGGGAGCGCGCGACGAGGCCGCCGCCAGCAGCGCGGCGAGCGCGAGCGCGACGCGCGTCATCTCACGCCATGCCATCGCCCATGCTCCGGTTGGCACGACCCTCTGCAATGAGACAACGAATCCTTACACACGTTACGTATTTACCCACTTCGAAGTAACTATTACTTCATCTGTGCTAGTAGGTACTCTTAACACAAGTTTTTAAAACACACGAACGATGAGCGTATCCGAGCATAGAAACATTTTAGGGATGTCTTTGATTTTTTCGGGATACAAAGTATCCGAATAGTATTGTGTAACTGTCTTTGGGATGCAAGCTCTGTATCTTCTAAATTTTGTAAAAAATAGATTATCGTCTTGAAATGGAAATACACAGACAGACACACTTTCGATTCACAATATTAGAATGGTTAATCCCTAGGTTCCTCATCCTTTTTGAAATCATCAGTAGGAAAAACGCTAATTCAAAACCCTCCTTCGTTATAAAAATTCGCTTGTTCAAATTCGCAAAAGATTCTTCCAATAAAAGGAAATCCTTTTCCAGAGTCATTTCTTATTGCAACATAATTCGCAAGACTTATTCCCTTGGTCTTTTCTACTTTCCCGTAACGAATGAAACTCTGAACGCTATAACGTACAGGCAAGCTCATCCGACCCTTTACTTAAATCGTGTGGATCGAGTTCAGTTACATTTTATTTTGTTCGACGATTGCCCGGCGTACGTGACACCTTGCATTTTATGTGGCATTGGATCGTAATGCTCTTTGGACGAGAGTTCATGTTTATTTTTACTATATTTTGGATACAGGAGGTCTGACGCGTATTATTGCAGCTTTGGGAACACTTTGAGAAACATTGGCGTAATAAATACTAAAGAGTCAATGCTGCATAAAAAACTCCGTCAAATGGAACGGATTTTATAATGCAGTTAAATTAAAAAGTCCAATGTTGAGTATTATCTTGAAGTGTTTTCAATTTAAGTATACGAATTTGAATTTCGAACGATTTCGGAAGTTCTTCTTCATTTTGTTTTATGGCTTTTAGATTTCGGCATAGAATAAACCTGTGGAATAAACATGTCATTACTGCTGGTATCCCCACAACGCGAGACACACGTTTAAGGTTATGTTTTCCCAATTTACGTTCACTTCGGCTTTTGCAGCCTAATACAGAGCAATACTCCGGGTGCGTTCCGAAATACACTGAGAGCACTGAAAGTCCCCAGTAAAGAGCACTGCCAGTGCTCGCAGTGCTTATAACGGAACACACACTCCATCGTCTTTAATATTAAACATTCCTTTGATGAACTACGAGTACCTACAGTTAACACTGGCAAATACGGATAATTTCGACTTTCGTTCGATTGAAACAAATATTACCTACACTTCTTTGTTGGGCACATATTTTGTCAATTATTGTGTCCAATTGTGTCCAGTAAATGAGACTGAGAAGGATAAGAATAATATTTCGCGCTCTGTCACCCCTTGGTATTAGCGTATATATTATTTATCCTTTGTTTACACACATTTAAAGCTTTCCACAGCATCTGTACCTAAAAATAAAGTGAACAAAGTTCCCAAAGACTAAACAAAAAAAAAACCGGCCAAGTGCGAGTCGGACTCGCGCACCGAGGGTTCCGTACAAACCTGTAGTAAGTTTTACGATTTATGACGTATTAAAAATAAAAATTACGTTCGTTGTATGGGAGCCGCCCTTTATACTTTATTGATATTTAATTATTTATTTTGAAAGGTAATATACAAGTTAATATTCTGTGAAAATTTGAACCGTATACCTGTTACCTACCGTTTTTAATATTGAGCAAAAAAATACGAAAAAAACACGTTTATTGTATGGGGACCCCCCTTAATATATATATTTTTTTAATTTTTAGTATTTGTTGTTATAGCGGCAACGGAAATACATAATTTGTGAAAATTTCAGCTTTCTAGCTATCACGGTTTATGAGATACAGCCTGGAGACAGACAGACAGACAGACAGACAGCGGAGTCTTAGTAATAGGGTCCCGTTTTTACCCTTTGGGTACGGAACCCTAAAAAACAACATCTGCTCCGCGCTCGAATTTTGGGACCAAAGATAAATTTTTCATAAACAATTTTAATTTCAAAGACAAACATATAGGCTAGCCTACTTCATCCAGAACAATAACCAAGTGGTAGAAGTGAGATAGACGCAGACTTTTTTACCGTAGACCGATAAATATTTGCGCCGAAACGCCCAAGCATCCCGCGGCAACCATTGCCGCGGGGCGCACTAACCGTTATTTTGACAGCGGCAATGATTGCCGCGGGGCGCGCCCTTTCACGTAGAGGTGGGCGTTATAACACACAACACATTATATATTTAAATATATTTTTATAACAGTATAACACATTAGACGAAATGTTACCAGACTGTTGTAATATATATTATTTTCTGTCATTTTATTTCGTTTGTAATTTCACAGCGCCATCTATGCCCACAACTGCTCTTCCTGTCCTGGTCCCAGGAAAATGGGTTTTTATCTTTAACTTGTTAATTTTATGAAATTTCAACAGATGGCTCTTTTTTAAAGCAAATACGATTGATATACTGCAGTCTGCAACACAGTATTCAAAGTAATGTAAACACTTTCTGAGAAACAATAAGAGCTAGTTTCACATGCGATAAAATTACAACAGTGTTAAAGCAGTGTATATAGCAGTGTTCAATTTTATAACATTGCAACAGATGGCGCTTATTTTAATAGCAAATACGATTGTTGCAGTATTCAAAGTAATGTAAACACTTCCTGTGGAATAATAAGAGCTACTTTTACTTGCGATAAAATTACAACAGTGTTAGTTTGGATTGCAAAGTAATGTACATACTCTTGTCATATCTCTAAGAGCTATATTTGCTTGCGATGAGACGAAGATGCTATTTTTATGATTCTGCTTTAAACAACACTTTCATTAGTTTGAGTTTCATTGTATGTATTATTATTCCAACCAGAAATTGCAAAGCTAAAGTTACTGACTTATAGTTTTAATATAAATAGACGATTGGTGTAAATAAAATGCGTGTTAGTAAATAGTAATTAGTGTTAATCAGTAAGTACTAAAACGGCGCTTAACGCGACTGTAACACGGCGCGTTTTTTGGTCCTAAATATATTATAAAACACTAACACTAAGTAACTGCAAACCGCAACAACAGCAAGCAACAGTGTAAATAATTTCTATCAAAATTTATAACATATAATATATATTATAACACTTTAAAACAGCAGCTAGAAAAATATATTATAGCAGTATATTTCATTGAAAAATTATAACAGTTTAGCCCACCTCTGCTTTCACGCGCCCGAGCCGTATCGCTCGCGGCACCTTTGCGCGCCCCTCCCCTCCCTGCTTCCCGCTAATTACCTAGTTACCTATATCTATTCCCTTAAAATAATAAATTATAATATCAAAAATTATAAATTGTGTAAATTAAGTATATATTTGTAGAAACTAGATAAAATTTCCTAAATGACTGTATTTATTTTATGTCTAAAAATGATATGCAATAAAAACAATCCTGGATGAAATATGACACCTTCGTTTTATTTACCATTTTATTACTTTAAAAAATTTATAAAAAAATAATTGTACTTCACACATTTTTCAACATACATTATTTGCGAAGTTCGATAACTGGTCTAAATGAATTAGTAACAGAAAGAAATTATACAACGATAAAACTATTAAAAAAAATAATAATTAACATACCCATTTCGGTCGGCGCATAAAAAATGCAAACTTTACGCTCGTCCCAGCATAATATTTCACATAATATTTATTGTTTCACTGGTAATTATTATGTATTCTCTGATAGTTCAAGATACTAAAAAGCAATACACAAGCACTTTATTCGTTTAGAATAAATATTACGAGAGTGTATCATCTCAACAAAAATCCCTATATTCACAAAACAACCTCCAACTTCAAAACAGTAAACACCACCAAGCTGATGTCGAAAATTAGTCAACACCATGGAGGAAGGAATTACGACTGAGTCAACACGTAGAACCAATATCATGGAAGAAGGAATTATTTGACATTTCGCTTACTTGTGGTATTATTATCTATTTCTAACCATAGAAATAGTATGTATATTCATACAACTAGAAGGATCACTTATGTGTTTTTGTTAAACAAATTCACACCTTTTATCTTAAATAATAAAGTTCAATTTAGATTACCTTTCACTCATAAGGAATTTCGGTCTCGACAAGGACTCACTTTTTCTTCGCGCGTCTCGTTCACTCTCGTGTTCACTATTGTGTCTCGTTCAATTAATAATAATTATGGTGTCATTCCAGTGTAGCGGTAAGAAAGAGACAACGCCCCTTAATATTAGCTCTCTTTCGGCTCGCGTTTCGTGCGTTAGTGATCCTTCTAGTTGTAATACATACTATTTCTATGATTCTAACCTATAACTAAACTTACTCTGTACTCTCGAGATTTCGATGTCTGTGGATTTCGAAAGTTAGTGTGGTTAGAACATGGACTTAATATACAATAATAGGACTGAGTACTCTAGATAATGTGTCATACGAAAATGAACCTTAATATTTGGACATTCAGATTAGGTTTGTTAGGCTGTCTCAACAGAGGGAAAACGAGCCGAGAGAGATAGTCTGAAGGTGGGTACTGTGTCCCTTTTACTCAATTGCCAGTAGAAAAAAATGTTGAAAGTGGCAGAAAACATTTTTCCAAGTAGAAATAAAACAAGAAATTATAAATATTTTTAGCTTTTAGAATACTTTTATATAATTTATTTTTTATGTTTACAATTTAATTTTTTATATTTACCATTTTTTAAAGTAAATAGTCATAATAACATGATTGTTTGGTAGCTATATAGAATTACCCTGGTAGCACTGAAATGTGCCATTACCAGGGTGTCCATGGACCTGCTGTTGTTTTGTGGAGACGCATTAGTTGTGCTTTTAGCTAGTGTTATTTTCAATTCTCAATATGCAAAAATGGTCAAAAATTGTTGCATCAAGAAATGTAAAAGCGAATCATATGCTGGTTGCGGCATTTCTTTTCACAGGTAAGGGGAATAACAAAGATAATTTGTTTATTATCGTATGCGTCAAAGTAGTTTGACCATGCTCAAATACAACTACAACTTTTCTCCAGAACTCAATCATAATATTATATCTCTCCGTAAGAAACGTTTTTTCTCCGACTTACTTTGCAAATCAGACTACCACGAAAAAGTATTTTTATTATTCGAGTTATAATGTGGCTTCATATTGGTAACATAATTTTCGAAATCGGGTCAGTAGATCCAGAGATTACCCCCTACAACGTCAACGTCGTCTGGTGGTGGGACCACACACAGCACAGATCACTCATAAACTGACCAATAGTGGCAATTTTACTTTATCAAAATATTAAAATTTAAATACGCGATAATCCGACTAATTTGGATATATGTATGTTGTCGTGGCCGTGGAGTCCTAGTGGCAAAAATTTTACATCTGGTGACAGAAGGACTGGCTCATTTTTTGCGCAAAGGATCAGCCTGGCTGTCCAACGCGGAAATGCAGCCAGTATTCTCGCTACCATTCCACGCGGGCATGATTTATATAGTAATTAGGTTAAGCTAGCTAGCTTTAATTTATATTGTATAGTTTTCAATAAATGTTAAAAAAACGAAGCAAATAATCATAGTTACTCGCCAGACTTCTGATATTTTTGTGTTAAAATATTAAATGTTAAATAAATGTTAGTGACAGACGCTTTGTTTTATTTCCCATTGATTCTTTTAATACTCAAACTCCGCAGCCAACCTGACAAGTGATAGGTATTTGCCAAAATGAACTTTCCTGTGTGTTAAAAAATGTTTGGTCACCCTATTAGAACGAGATAAAATCCTCCCTTCAACATATCTCTCTCGGCACGTTTTTTGGAAAGGAGAGCTCAGTCCTAATAATGTATATTATATATTAAGTCCATGGGTTAGAACCAAAACCAATCTATACAAAGCATTCTGTGGTTATAACTGTCAAGTGTCACTAGTGCTGTCATTTGTCATTTCTATCAAAAGTTCAAAACAAAGATAACGTAAACAAACTTAACTACCAAATAAACGAAACGAAATGATTTGAAAATACCTTGTTTTACGCACAAATCTCGTGTTTGTTAATATTCTAATTTCTATCAATTTAAAAATATGGCAGTGTATATTTTGTTCGCGTTAAGTATCGTTATCGCATATTTGGCGAGTGTAGTGGAACTTTTGGATAACGGATTGGCTCGGCGGCCTCCCATGGGCTGGATGTCGTGGGGATACTATATGTGCGGCGTCAATTGTCGTAAAAATCCTTTGAAATGTCTCGAGTGGGTAAAGATAACGGTTTATGATTATATCGTTGATAATAAACCTTTAAAAAATGTACTAACCTAACTATAAAAGAGGCACAATGTTTATTTTCAAAGTTGCATCTTTTTTCTTAGTATTTAAAAGCATTTTTCCTGATCTAATATTTGCCAGTTTAATTTTTAAGATAGTTTACTAGTATGTATTCAGGTTCTTAGTCATAATCAGATGTCTTAGTCAGTTAGATGTTATGATCTTGTAACCAATGATAGTTTGTCGCTTAGTAACTGTAGTATGCTTCGTAAAGAACCTAGCTAATGCCTGGCTAGCATCGCAATGTGAAACACACTCTTCATGTTGATGGTACTCTAATCCTATGTCGGAACATTCCCATAAGTCATTTAAAAAAGTACCTACCTGTACTTACAAAGTTTCAACTTAATCAGATGAACATATTATGAACAGGCAAATATATTAGTATATATGTAAAAGATTAAAAATTATGAAACTGAAATTTATGTTCCATTGTACTGCTTAATATTGAAAATAAACTTTAATTAATTAGTTAAATTGTTTTTAAACTTACATACATAACAAAAGTTTTCAGAAACGGCAGGATTTGAACCTGCGTCTCTCTGGGAATCGCGCCCTGAGAGACGCAGGTTCAAATCCTGCTGGTTCCGAAAACTTTTGATATGTATGTAAGTTTAGAAACTTTCCTCGTGTGTGAAGCACTGTAATAAAATTATAAAATTAAATTGTTTTTTTTTCAGTGAAAAGCTAATATTGTCTGTGGCAGATAAATTCTACAGAGAGGGTTACCTAGAAGCAGGGTATGAGTATATTATCATTGATGACTGTTGGTCAGAGAGACAGAGAGATGCGAATGGCCAACTTGTACCTGATAGAGAGAGGTTTCCCCATGGAATGAAGTACATAGCTGATTATGTATGTTATATGTAACAATTTTTTAGGTTTACATAAACTTCCTGTTAATATTAACCTAACCTATCTATTGTTTGTTTAAATTTTTAAACACTGTAGTTCCCTAATAGTTAGGACGCTCAACCTCCTATAGGGGTTCACCGGTTCGATCCATGGGCATGCACCTCCAACTTATGAACAAGTTATGAAAGTAATTAAGTAAATATCACTTGCTTCAAACTGTGATAGAAAACATCCTGAAGATACCTGCATGCCAGAGAGTTCTTCATATTGTTCTCAAAGGTGTGTAAAGTCTGCCAATCATACTTGACAGCATGGTGGACTTTTGCCAAATCCTTCTCATACCGAGAGGAGACTCATAACAGTGAGCTGGCAATTGGTTGATATGAGAGAAGAGTAGTCCACATCTAAGGTGTCATTTTATTTATTTATTTATTATATGATCAAAATAAAATAAAAAATTGGCAGTCAGGGACTGCCGAAAGAAGTGAAAACTTATAACTAGAATAAAATTTTCTTCAAATTATAATACTAAAATTATTGTAGTATTATAATTAAAAGAAAATTTTTAAAATAATTAAAATATAAACCATTAAAGTTTAATTACGAATGTAGTATATTTACCTATATTTAAGACCTTTTGTCTTCGTAACAACACGAGAATGTCAGTGTTCGCGAGCATGTCGGAGCGAGGTGTCGGAGACAGTGTCGGTGACGCGAAACCACAAGTTTACCCCCTACCAAAAAGTGCTCAACGCGGCTAAAGAAGTTTTCACTTAAAAAACTTAAGAATTAAGAAGTAAAAACCTTCATCTAAACCAAGCTATGTTCGAAATTTCTAAGTGATTGTGCATGGTTTAGTAACTTTGTTTTGCAGATACACAAACGCGGTCTGAAATTCGGCATGTACACCAACATAGCAAAAACCACATGTATGGGCTATCCAGGCTCAAGGGGCTATTTCGAGAAAGACGCTAAGATGTTTGCAGAATGGGACATTGACTATTTGAAGGTTGATGGCTGTTTTGTTGAGGAAGACTATCTTAATACAGGTATTTTATTTATTCATTTTAGGCTCATGCTTGACCACAGTCAAACCTGATGGTATAGATAGACCGTCAAGCTTATCTGATCCGGTGCCCAAAATTAGAACTAATTTTTATGTTTTTTTTTATTTTTACGGTGGTAGATTCTTACGACTTAACATAAGTAGCACAAGTTGTCCTAAGTGAAATAAATCATTTCATTTTCATATGTTTATTATTATTATTATTATTTATAATAGGCTAGGCAACTTTCACTGATGCGCCTATATCAAATCTTGTGCTTTGTCTTTAGGTGCTTATTCAGTCTGTTCTTGAACTGATTTACAGTGGTTGACATCACCACATCCTCGGGCAGTTTGTTCCACATAAGCACTACTCTGTTGCTCAAAAAGTGTTTAAAGGGATTTGATGATGCTCATTGATGACGCAGCTTTTGATCGTGTCCTCTTAGACTGGGGTTACTTTTTTAACCGACTTCAAAAAAAGGAGGAGGTTCTCAATTCGACTATGTTTTTTTTTTTGTATGTTTGTTACGCGATTTCTCCGCCAATTATGAACCGATTTTGATAATTCTTTTTTTGTTTGGTAGGTCATACTTCAGAGGTGGTCCCATTTTAATTTGGTGAAGATCTGATGAATATCTTCGGAGATGGAGAACGGAACTCCTCAATGGATAAGAGTAAATTGCTCGCGATCAGTGTGATAGTTTTGTAAACAGTATGTTTTAACCATGCATAGCATATCTCGTTCTGGTTACACCCTGTATTTTAAAACAGTGGGGCCACTAAAAATTATGAAATAAAAAAATTTCAAAAAAAAAATAAAAACCGACTTCAAAACCCACAAACACTAAAAAGTAAAAAATAATTTAATTTATTATGTATATGTCGGCGCTCTGGCTGGGTCATACGAGTAGGGTTCGTGCGGAGAGAAACAAAATATATTCACTGAGTACTATGTGTATATTAAACTAGTATGGCGCGTGGCTGCGCGGCCCGCTAAAGCGGACCGCGTAATGGACCGCGCGGTCCACTGTCTACTTACTCGCTGTCCTACTATCCTGCCCCCCGATTATGTAAGCATGGCCGATCAAATCGTCAAAGTTCGGCGTCAAAGTAAAATAAACCATAACAGCATTAAATTAGAGCTCAATTTCGAAACACGAAATTGAGCTCTAATTCAATGCTGTTATGGTTTATTTTACTTTGACGCCGAACTTTGACGATTTGATCGACCATTCTTACATAATCGGGCAGCTGATTTACTGTCTACGTGTTCTGATCTGAAGTACACACTGCTATGCTAGTGAGCACAGTGGAAGCGCCAGCACGCCAAGCGTCCGACGTAACAGAAAATTCTCATAAAGGAAAAACATAAAACAAAGACCATCAACCTTCCGCCCCTCCCTTTTTGTTCAAGCAGCCCCTAAGTAGGTACCTATCTTTAATACCCTGACCGTGCTCCTCACCCATCATCCGAACCTTCGATCATCATCTCTCTCCATATTTTTTTCTCCGAACCATTCGTCAAAATGAGATTTCTTCCATAAAAACAAATCTTGAAAAGGAACCGCGAAATTGAGCTATAATTTAATGCTGTTATGGTTTATTTTACTTTGACGCCGAACTTTGACGATTTGATCGACCATTCTTACATAATCGGGCAGCTGATTTACTGTCTACGTGTTCTGATCTGAAGTACACACTGCTATGCTAGTGAGCACAGTGGAAGCGCCAGCACGCCAAGCGTCCGACGTAAAAGAAAATTCTCATAAAGGAAAAACATAAAACAAAGACCACCAACCTTCCGCCCCTCCCTTTTTGTTCAAGCAGCCCCTAAGTAGGTACCTATCTTTAATACCCTGACCGTGCTCCTCACCCATCATCCGAACCTTCGATCATCATCTCTCTCCATATTTTTTCTCCGAACCATTCGTCAAAATGAGATTTCTTCCATAAAAACAAATCTTGAAAAGGAACCGCGAAATTGAGCTATAATTTAATGCTGTTATGGTTTATTTTACTTTGACGCCGAACTTTGACGATTTGATCGACCATTCTTACATAATCGGGCAGCTGATTTACTGTCTACGTGTTCTGATCTGAAGTACACACTGCTATGCTAGTGAGCACAGTGGAAGCGCCAGCACGCCAAGCGTCCGACGTAAAAGAAAATTCTCATAAAGGAAAAACATAAAACAAAGACCACCAACCTTCCGCCCCTCCCTTTTTGTTCAAGCAGCCCCTAAGTAGGTACCTATCTTTAATACCCTGACCGTGCTCCTCACCCATCATCCGAACCTTCGATCATCATCTCTCTCCATATTTTTTTCTCCGAACCATTCGTCAAAATGAGATTTCTTCCATAAAAACAAATCTTGAAAAGGAACCGTAGTCTTGCATAGTTCTACACTAATTGTAGCCTCTTCAATATTCGCCATACATTTTCTATGGAAAATAAATTCCGCCATCTTGAATTTTTTTCCTGCTCATCAAGTAGACCTTCATGTTCCGATCATCTTTTGCCAAGAAACCACTCTTCCATCTTTTATACCTACTCTCCGAGATAGACACCGACGAAATTTGTATGGCGGCCATCTTAAATCCGCCATTTTGAAATTTTTTTTCAGCTCACTGTCAATCGGATGAAGTTTCGAGTGACATTTGGTCGAACACCCCCCACCTATCTTCAATACCCTTTTCTATGGAAAAATAAATTCCGCCATCTTGAATTTTTTTCCTGTTCATCAAGTAGACCCTCATGTCCTGATCATCTTTTGCCAAGAAACCACTCTTCCATCTTTTATACTCTCCGAGATAGACACCGAAGAAATTTGTATGGCGGCCATCTTAAATCCGCCATTTTGAATTTTTTTTCAGCTCACTGTCAATTGGATGAAGTTTCGAGTGACATTTGGTCGAGCACCCCCCACCTATCTTCGATACCCTGGCTGGTGCTCTTCATCCGTCTTCGAAATCCTCAATCATCAGCTCTCTTCGTATTTTTCCTCCCCATGAATTTTTGTCTTCTATACGAAACGATGAGTGAAAAAAAAAGTTTTCATACAAAATTTTACAGGAGAGGTGATCAATATGTCAGTCAGCACGAGCAGCTATATATATATTAACTAGTATGGCGCGTGGTTGCGCGGCCCGCTGCAGCGGACCGCGTAGTGGACCGCGTGGTCCACTGTCTACTTACTCGCTGTCCTACTATCCTGCCCCCCGATTATGTAAGAATGGCCGATCAAATCGTCAAAGTTCGGTGTCAAAGTAAAATAAACCACAACAGCATTAAATTAGAGCTCAATTTCGAAACACGAAATTGAGCTCTAATTCAATGCTGTTATGGTTTATTTTACTTTGACGCCGAACTTTGACGATTTCATCGACAATTCTTACATAATCGGGCAGCTGGTTTACTGTCTACGTGTTCTGATCTGAACAACACACTGCTATGCTAGTGAGCACAGTGGAAGCGCCAGCACGCCAAGCGTCCGACGTAAAAGAAAATTCTCATAAAGGAAAAACATAAAACAAAGACCACCAACCCCGCCCCTCCCTTTTTGTTTGAGCAGCCCCTAAGTAGGTACCTATCTTTAATACCCTGACCGTGCTCCTCACCCATCATCCGAACCTTCGATCAACATCTCTCTCCATATTTTTTCTCCGAAGCATTCGTCAAAATGAGAATTCTTCCATAAAAACAAATCTTGAAAAGGAACCGTAGTCTTGCATAGTTCTACACTTGTAGCCTCTTCAATATTCGCCATACATTTTCTATGGAAAAATAAATTCCGCCATCTTGAATTTTTTTCCTGTTCATCAAGTAGACCTTCATGTCCCGATCATCTTTTGCCAAGAAACCACTCTTCCATCTTATAGACTCTCCGAGATAGACACCGTCGAAATTTGTATGGCGGCCATCTTAAATCCGCCATTTTGAATTTTTTTTCAGCTCACTGTCAATTGGATGAAGTTTCGAGTGACATTTGGTCGAGCACCCCTCACCTATCTTCAATACCCTTTTCTATGGGAAAATAAATTCCGCCATATTGAATTTTTTTCCTGTTCATCAAGTAGACCTTCATGTCCTGATCATCTTTTGTCAAGAAACCACTCTTCCATCTTTTATACTCTCCGAGATAGACACCGTCGAAATTTGTATGGCGGCCATCTTAAATCCGCCATTTTGAAATTTTTTTCAGCTAACTGTCAATTGGATGAAGTTTCGAGTGACATTTGGTCGAGCACCCCCCACCTATCTTCGATACCCTGGCTGGTGCTCTTCATCCGTCTTCGAAATCCTCAATCATCAGCTCTCTCTGTATTTTTCCTCTTAATGAATTTTTGTCTTCTATACGAAACGATGAGTGAAAAAAAAAATGTTCATACAAAATTTTACAGGAGAGGTGATCAATCAGTCAGTCAGTCAGCACGAGCAGCTATATATATATTAACTAGTATGGCGCGTGGGTGCGCGGCCCGCTAGCGGACCGCGTAGTGGACCGCGTGGCCCACTGTCTACTTACTCGCTGTCCTACTATCCTGCTCCCCGATTATGTAAGAATGGCCGATCAAATCGTCAAAGTTCGGCGTCAAAGTAAAATAAACCATAACAGCATTAAATTAGAGCTCAATTTCGAAACACGAAATTGAGCTCTAATTTAATGCAGTTATAAAAATAATAGTAATAATAGTAATAATATATACGTGTTCTGATCTGAACAACACACTGCTATGCTAGTGAGCACAGTGGAAGCGCCAGCACGCCAAGCGTCCGACGTAAAAGAAAATTCTCATAAAGGAAAAGCATAAAACAAAGACCATCAACCCCCCGCCCCTCCCTTTTTGTTTGAGCAGCCCCTAAGTAGGTACCTATCTTTAATACCCTAACCGTGCTCCTCACCCATCATCCGAACCCTCGATCATCATCTCTCTCCATATTTTTTTCTCCGAACCATTCGTCAAAATGAGATTTCTTCCACAAAAACAAATCTTGAAAAGGAACCGTAGTCTTGCATAGTTCTACACTTGTAGCCTATTCAATATTCGCCATATATTTTCTATTGAAAAATAAATTCCGCCATCTTGAATTTTTTTCCTGTTCATCAAGTAGACCTTCATGTTCTGATCATCTATTGCCCTGCTTGGTTTCTTGAAACCACTCTTCCATCTTTTATACTCTCCGAGATAGACACCGACGAAATTTGTATGGCGGCCATCTTAAATCCGCCATTTTGAATTTTTTTTCAGCTCACAGTCAATTGGATGAAGTTTCGAGTGACATTTGGTCGAGCACCCCCCACCTATCTTCAATACCCTTTTCTATGGAAAAATAAATTCCGCCATCTTGAATTTTTTTCCTGTTCATCAAGTAGACCCTCATGTCCTGATCATCTTTTGCCAAGAAACCACTCTTCCATCTTTTATACTCTCCGAGATAGACACCGTCGAAATTTGTATGGCGGCCATCTTAAATCCGCCATTTTGAAATTTTTTTCAGCTAACTGTCAATTGGATGAAGTTTCGAGTGACATTTGGTCGAGCACCCCCCACCTATCTTCGATAACCTGGCTGGTGCTCTTCATCCGTCTTCGAAATCCTCAATCATCAGCTCTCTCCGTATTTTTCCTCCGAATGAATTTTTGCCTTCTATACGAAACGTTGAGTAAAAAAAAATTTTTTCATACAAAATTTTACAGGAGAGGTGATCAATGAGTCAGCACGAGCAGCTATATATATATTAACAATAATTTACAATGAGTTGTATAAGAGAACCGACTCGGACCGTGGTTGCGTGTGGACTCCTCGAGAATTCCGAGCTCTGCCTTACAATCACAAATAAAAACAAGTCTTTCTTAAAATCCTAAATGTTATAACGGTCGGTGTCGGCTAACTTAAAAAAGACAAAAGCACCAAACAGATAAAAGCAACAACCCAAAACAGAAAGATATAAAACAGTTAAACTAATGGTACAGTTAAAGTAATGGTAAGGTAGTTACAAAGAAAAGTTTTACAAACAAAGAAAAACAAAGAATGGAATACAATTTAATAGCTACGGCTTTCTAATAAACATAACATGGGTGTGAGAAATAAGTTACCAAAACACAGCAAATTATGAGCTTAAAATTAACCAAATTATTTACATTTAGGTATTTGGTATTAGGCGTATGTGGTACGTAGTCACCACATATACAAGAGTTAATGTAGTTCTATAATAACATTTCTTGGAGTCGGTGCCAATGTGGAGTCGGTAAAGCTATTGCATAGCATTTTTTATCAACTTATGTAATTATAATTGACCCTATATCGACCCTGCAGGGCTAGCATGGGCCGGAGATAAAAATTTTATCCCCCGATTTTATCCACTGCCAAGAGATAAAAACTTCTCAGAGCACGGCAACAAGGGAGAGGAGCAGTTTATCACCGTTTGACATTTCACGGGGACTCGGGGGACTATTTATCGACCGTTATTTAGCGTTTTTATTTATTTATTTAGGAATAAATTTTTTATCCTTTCCACGGGGAGTAAATTATCTCGGCCCATGCTAGGGGGCTGTATACTTATCTCATTTTTGGCATGTGAGTGGATTGGTTCCTTTTTGCATAAGTCGGTCCTATTCATCGAGTCGGAGCCGGTCGGAGTGGGGGTGTTAGGTTATTTTCGTTACGGAATTTCTGGATTCGGATAATTAAAAAATCTGCAAAATGTAAAGATTCCATTACGTTTTTATTTTACAGCATACATAAAGCTGGGCGCGCATTTAAACGCCACGGGTCGGCCGATGGTTTACTCCTGTAGCTGGCCTTATTACATAGAGTTTATACACCATAAACAGGTAAGCTTGTTTTAGCTACATGTAAATATTAGGTCAAGTCTTTTTTGCCATAAAAGAACAAATAATGCACGAATGTACATTGTACAGCTCAAATCTCTGGGTCTAGAAGCTTGAGATTTCTTAGGGTAGACCACTTAAATGTCTACACTTAGATGTTTTTGGGTTTGTTTAAATGTTTATTGGATCAAATCTTGTAACTGAATTTTAAAACAGTTATCCCCAACCGATTGAGCAGAAATTTTTGATGCACGTGTAGTTTGGATGACAATGCATGGTTAGCTATGTGACGTCATTATTAATCCAATATGGCGGACTCCCAAAGATGGTGGACTAGTTATTTTTTATGCAACCCCATGATAAGGGTCTCAATTCAAAGGGTTTGTTGAGAAGAATACGAAAATAAAATAAAATGACATCACACTAAATTCAATATGGCGGACGTTATAAGTTTGATTTTAAAAATGTTTTTTTAATGATTTATGACTTATTACAATGGATTTTCAAACCTCTAACGCTTGATTATAAAGAAGCAATCTATTCTGGTATTAGCAAACATCCCTGTTTCGCTGCAGAAGTGGGGAAGCCCCACCAAAGCCCTGAAAGCATTATTATATTGCACGCGAAGAGCGCTGTATTATTTTTGGGTTACGTGACCCCACAGGCTGCACATATAATAGGTGTTGATGAGTGATGAGTCAGTCAGTGAGGGGCTTGCACATAAAAGGTGTTGATGAGTGATGAGTCAGTCAGTGAGGGGCTTGCACATAATAGGTGTTGATGAGTGATGAGTCAGTCAGTGAGGGGCTTGCACATAAAAGGTGTTGATGAGTGATGAGTCAGTCAGTGAGGGGCTTGCACATAATAGGTGTTGATGAGTGATGAGTCAGTCAGTGAGGGGCTTTCTTGTTTTTGACGTGCAATTTCATTAGAATCGGTGTGATTTGAAAATTCAACAAAACGAAAAAGCGAAAAAAAGAGACAAACCTGCATTTAGTCTGCGAGAGAATGAGATTATATTCTTTCGTAGGCTACTTTTCTGAAGTCTCACTTCTGGCGTGTGTGAATTGCGCACACACATTTTTTTTTGCTATATTGCCTTATCATGCGATCAGTCGATGAACTATGAGCAGATAGGTTGAAGGACAGAAAACATGAAAATGGGTTGTCTCTCTAGCCTGACTACGCGACTGTATCAAAGTACTGCAACGTGTGGAGAAGCTACCACGACGTGGTGACGTCATGGGGCGCCATTGCATCCATCATAACACACTATCAGAAGGAATACGAGCATTTGTACAAGTTCCATGGACCGGGGCACTGGAATGATCCTGACATGGTATGCTATGCTTTATTATCATAACGTGTAGTTTATTCTGCCTGGAATTTTGTTTTTTTTTAAATCAATCAATCAATATTTATTTATTCAAATTAGATGTTTTTGATGTCCAATCATACTAATATTATATGTAAATGAGAAAGTGTGTTTGTTTGTTCGTTTGTTGGTTTGTCCTACAATCACGCCGGAACGGAGCAACGGATCGACGTGATTTTTTGCATGGGTATAGTCGAGGACCTGGTGAGTGACATAGGCTTCTTTTTATCCCGGAAAATTGAGGAGTTCCCGTGGGATTTGAAAAAACTTAGTCCACGCGGACGAAGTCGCCGGCATCAGCTAGTAACCCATAAATAAGATTGCCCTTTTCGATGTCCAATAACTTATAAAACATGAAGGTGATAATAAGTTACGGTATCTTAAAACTAAAGCTACGAGGGTCCCAAACGCGCCCTGTTCTGAGAAGGGCCCACAACAAACTCAGCCATTTTTTGAAGTGAAACTTCTTTAGAATCGTTGTGATTTGAAAATTCGACGAAACGAAAAAAGGAACAAAAAAACGACACCGAAAAGAGACAAACATATTCATAAATAGGATTTAGCCTGCAAGAGAATGAGATAGAATACAAGTTATATTTATCTCATTTTTTCGTAGGCTACTTTTCAGAAGTTTCACTTCTGCCGCGTGTGTCACACACACTTTTTTCTTTGTAGCTAATATTCGGCACAGGCTCACTAACGGACAGCCAAAGTCGCGTGCACATAGCAGTATACGCCATGCTCGCTGCCCCATTGTTGCTCAGCTGTGACATGGACAGAATATCTGAATACGAAAAGAAGTTGCTGCTCAATTTAGATCTGATAGCCATCGCTCAAGACCCACTAGGAATCATGGGAAAACCTTATGTGGTAAGTATCTATACTCTACTACCACTGATTTTGCTGTGCCCCACCGGGGTTCCAATATTTATATATAAGAACTTTCTTGACATTATGTAAATAACTATAAGAATAAAATTATTGTATTGGAATGCAAATAAATGAAATGAAATGAAATATCTATACTTATAATAAAACTGTAACAGGTCCAATTCTGTACATTGAAGATATTTTGAAAATTTTTTTTGGAGGGCACTCATTATTCGATACTGAAGCCAAATCTGTAATTTTTTTCATTTTTGTCTGTCTGTCTGTCTGTCTGTCTGTCTGTCTGTCTGTCTGTCTGTATCTTGGCCGCGCATCACGCCGAAACTACTGAATGAATTCAAACGAAACTTGGCACGATTTGAGCCCATACTACGAGGTAGGACATAGGATACTTTTTATCTCGAAATTCCACCCCTAAGGGGGTGAAATAGGGGGTGAAAGTTTGTATGAAAGTCCGTCATTTCTCAAGTTATATCGATTAAACTTGGTATACAAGCTACTGGTTGAAAATGAAGAAATACCTGTTTCACAGTTTTTGCAAATTTTACCCCCGAAGGGGTGAAACAGGGGTTGAAAGTTTGTATGAAAGTCCTTCATTTCTCAAGTTATAGCCATGAAACTTGATATATGATCTGCGGGTTAAAAATGAAGACATACCTATTTCACAGTTTTTCAAAATTTCACCCTCAAAGGGGTGAAATAGGGGTTGAAAGTTTGTATGAAAGTCCTTCATTTCTCAAGTTATATCGATGAAACTTGGTATACAAGCTACCGGTTAAAAATGAAGAAATAAGTGTTTCACAGTTTTCGTAAATTTTACCCCCGAAGGGAAGAAATAGGGGTTGAAAGTTTGTATGAAAGTCCTTCATTTCTCAAGTTATATCCATGAAACTTGGTATATGAGCTGCGGGTTATAAAAAAAAACATACGTGTTTCACAGTTTTTCAAAATTCCACCCCCACAGGGGTTGAAAGTTTGTATAAAAGTCCGTCATTTCTCAAGTTATTTCGATCAAACTTGGTATATCCACGCGGACGAAGTCGCGGGCATCAGCTAGTTAATAAATAAAGAGGTAAAGTTGGTGAGGTTGTAGGGGGTAATCTCTGGATCTACTGAACCGATTTTGAAAATTCTGGTACCAATAGAACGCCACATTACTTGTGAGTGTCATATGCTATATATTGGCCCAAAAAATGAAAATACTTTTTCGTGGTAGTCGGAGAAAAAAACGGTCGAACGAAACCGTTTCTTACGAAAAGCTCATTCCACGTGGACGAAGTCGCGGGCATCAGCTAGTAGAATATATTTTTAGAAGTGAAACTTCTTTAGACTCGTTGTAATTTGAACATTCAATGAAACGAAAGAGCGACACCAAAGAGAGACAAACATATTCATAAAAGGATTTAGCCTGCGAGAGAATGAGATAGAATACAAGTTATATTTATCTCATTCTGTCGTAGGCTACTTTTCTGAAGTTTCACTACTGCCGTGTGTGAATTGCACTCACACACACTTTTATTTTATACAAAAATAGTTTTTTTTTTAATTCAAGTAGACTTTGACAATAATTGCTTTTGAACAGTCCAGTTAATCTACCACTGGTTCGGAATGCCATTCCCACCTAGAACAATCAGCGAGAAACTCGGCTGTTGCGATTTCTTATACCGATTTTCGGAAAATCTTTCTTTAAATATAGTGTCTCAATATTTAAATTAATTAAATTAATTTTTAAATATTTTAATAAATTTCTGAAATAATTATTTTCTGAATAAATTTAATTTTTAAATATTACATTTACCTTCGTCAATAAATCGTTACTTATATTATAAAATAAATGAAATTTCTTTCACAGATACAAAACCGAATAACATTGTGGGTGAAACCGCATTTGCCGAGGAAAGGTGACAAATATCATTCCGTCTCTTTCGCACTCGTGAATTTGTCTGAAGAAGGAGCTACCATCTCTTTCACACCGGGACAGTATGGATTGAATTCCACCGATATGTATACCGTAATGGTAAGTGTAATTTTACCGATTTTTATTTCATTACAAGTTAGCCCTTGACTGCGATCTCACCTGATGGTAAGTGACGATGCAGTCTAACATGGTAGCGGGCTAACCTGTTAGGGGTATGGCAGTTATATTAAACTCATACCCCTAGTTGGTCTAGTCTACACGGCATCGTACCGGAACGCTAAATCGCTAAATGTGAGTTATATATAAGTCACAAAATTTACCGCTAACTAATTTAAAACAAACCGCCAAGCGATATAGCGTTCCGGTACGATGCCGTGTACAAACCGATAAGGAGTATGGGTTTTAATATGACTGACTTACGTAACCCTAACAGGTTAGCCCGCTACCATCTTAGACTGCATCATCACTTACCATCAAGTGAGATCTCAGTCAAGGGCTAACTTGTAGTGGATAAAAAAAATATTTAAGGACAAAAACTACAAAACATGCATTTTTTTATGTTAGTTGACATGGTTTCTTTAAATCAAGGCTTGATATAATATATTTTCTTTTTATTTCAGGATATTTTCAGCCAATTATTTGTAAAGAATATCACTTTAAGTGAAAGTTTAGAAGTCGACATACCTACTGAAGGTGAGATTCTTTTAGTAGTACTTTTTACTATAAAATTACCTACCTATATTATACTAAACAGTAAACACTCCGGGTTAATAATAGGCTATTTATATCCCGATAAACGATAAACGATTCCTCCGGGATAAGGGATGAAACTCCAAATTGGAACCAATTTCAACAATCCTTTTTTCTTTTCAAAGAGATCAATGTGACAGTATCCAAACTAATATTCTAAATGCGAAAGTGTGTCTGTCTGTCTATCTGTCTCCTACGCTTTTACGACCCATCTTTTCAACCGATTTTGATAAAATTTGGTATAGGAATAGGTTGTATCCCGGGGAAGGATATAGGCTAGACTCTTTATCCTGGAAAATCAAGGAGTTCCCGCAGTAATAAAAAAACTTAATTAACGCAGACGAAGTCGCGGGCATCTAAATATGTCCATATATCCATCGAATCCATGTGCGCGGAAATAACTTGTAAAACTAATGCATTGTGTTTTTTTTTTTCAGATGCAGTAATTTATACGATGTTTCCATTATGAGAGCGAAGGATTTCATATTTTACTTATCAGTAAATGTTATATCGAAACTGGCGATTGCATTTAGCTATTACCGTACCTGCCCTCCTAGCATGGGCCGAGACAATTTTCTCCCCGAGGAAAGGATAATTTTATTCCTAAATAAATAAATAAAAACGCTAAATAACGGTGGATAAATAGTCCCCCGAGTCCCCGTGAAACGTCAAACGGGGATAAACTTCTCCTGACTGAGGGGTGGATAAGTTAATTTTATCTCTTGTCAGTGGATAAAATAGGGGGATAAAATTTTTATCTCCGGCCCATGCTAGCCCTGCTGTTTACTTAATAAAAGCTGTGATACATCAATGATTGTACATATTTTATTTATAAGGCTACCTTCTCACAGGGGTTATACGAGGATCCATAGAACGGGGGGTTTTAGGGTCAGTTTTCAAGCTCCATAGAAATACAATCAGCAACTTTTTTTTGGTATTTGACAACAAGTCAAATCAGCAACTTTTTATGTAATGTCAAACTTAGTATGGGACTTTGTATGAAATACTGAATTGTGACGTCGTCAAAGAGCGACGCACTTTTGTACTTTAATCGATATGATTAAAATAGTGTTTCAACATAAAACTAATAGGGGACATGGATATTACCATTTTATTTAATAAACACTAAAAAATAATGTATTTGAATACTTAGCTAGCTAAGTTCACTTGTTTTAACGGTGAAGACACACGTGAGGAAACCTGCATTTCCGAGAGTTCTTCATAATGTTCTCAAAGGTGCGTGAAGTCTTCTAAACGGCACTTGGCCAGAGTGGTGGGCAATGGCCAAACCCTTCTCAATCTAAGAGGACACTCGTACGCAGTAGTGAGCCGCCGATACGTTGAAATTCTATAAACTCAAAATTAAGTAATTTATTCAAACTATAGGTACCCACTATAATACACTCGGCGTCAAAAAAATCGCACTTTTCAAAAAATCGACTTCAAACAACTGTAAACCTTATTTGACATCAATAATAAGGGTCATGTTGGATATCATTTGAAAGGCGATGAAATGGAGAGCACAAAAACAATTCTATTTATTATTTTTCTTTTATTGGAAAAGCACAAAAAAAATAAGTATATAAAACAGTAAAAGTCCTTAATTAAGCCTTAATTTAAAACAGATTAATTACACAAAAAAGAATACAAAAATGATCTTAAAACTAATCTAAAATCTAGTGTTACCCCCCCTTGCCCTGATGACGGCTTCCATACGATCCCTCATGGATCTTACCAATTTTAAAATTTCTTCTTGAGGGATAGTGTCCCATTCCTCAATAACGGCATCTTTGAGTTCCTGGAGAGTCGTAGGAGCGGGATCACGAGACCGAACCTTGCGTTTTAAATGGTCCCATAGGTGCTCAATCGGGTTCAGGTCTGGACTTCTCGCTGGCCACTGCATGACAGAGATCCCAACCTCTTGAAGGTAGTCGCGCACAATAATTGCAGTGTGAGCGCGAGCGTTGTCATGCATCAACGTGAACCCCTCGCCAACAAAACTGGCATAGGGGACCACATGGTCTTCCAGGATCTCTGTGATGTACCGGTGAGCAGTCAGCGACCCTTGCCCGCGAGCACCTCGGGCCCGGGAGACGCAAACAAGGTCGGTTTTGCCGTCGGCCGACATGCCGCCCCAGAACATACAAGAACCGCCTCCATATTCCACCGTCTCCTGGATGCAGGCTTGGGCGAAACGTTCACCCTGTCTTCTGTACACTCTTTTGCGTCTGTCGTTGCAGAAAAGGCACACTCTCGTCTCGTCTGAGAAGAGAACAGCTTTCCATTGTTCGAGGGTCCAATTGACGTGTTCGCGAGCGAATTGCAAGCGGGCTCGCCGATGCTCTGCGGTCAATTTTGGACCTGTAGCAGCTCTTCGCGCCGCTATTTTCCTCTCCCCCAGTCTTCGTCTAACCGTAGACACACTCACGGTTCTTCTGTTAGCTGTCTGGAGCTGCTGTCGCAACTCAACAGCATTTAAGAAGCGATTTCTCAAAGACGTCGACACGATGAATCGGTCGTCTCTCTCCGAGGTGCAGCGACGTCTACCAGACCCATGTCTTCGGACGTAGCCACCGGTCTCCAGGAAACGCTGGTACACTCTTCGAACCGAAAAACGGCTCAAGTTGAGTTGCCGAGCGACATCACACTGCCGCATGCCTGATTGCAGTAGTACAATCACTTGGGCGGCCTCATCGACAGTGGTATCCATTTTCAAGGGTGTTTTTCTTGGGAATGAGCTTCTCGTGTGTCCACTTCAACGGTTGGATAGCGAATGATCCCGATTCTCTCGTTGGTCGTCCTCGCAGACCCTTTCGGGTCTCGGGGTAACTGTTCAGGGCGATGGCCCTCTCCAGTGGTTGCAACGCCGCCTGCAACTACAGGCGGGGCACTGGGTGGGACCACTGGTCCGTGGAGTCATATCCTTGAGTCACGCCACAGTGCGATCGAGCCCGCGGTGATTATCGCGAGCGATCGGCGGACTGTAGCGGAGTGGTAAGTCCGTGGTGGGCTTGCGCCCGCCGCTCAGCGAGGTCGGGCCCGCCAGAGAGATCCTGGCGGGCGCCCATCAGCCAGCGGCGAGGAAGCGATCATGTCCGTTGTGAGACCAGGTCTCGTGGCAGTCCTCTTACGTCCGGCGGTCGTCGATGGTATGGCGCGATTCCCCGTAGGTGTTGGGATCGCGCTCCGTCGGCGCGCGCGAACATAGAGGCACTCAGGCGGCGAACGTGGTCGTCGAGGCTCTCCATGCGCAGGTCTCTGGAAATGACCTGGTTCCGTACGAAGCGTGGTGCTCCGGAGATGGTGCGTAGCGCCAGCGACTGCTGCGCCCGCAGCGACTTGCGGCCCGTCTCGCTGACTAGTGCGAGCCAGGCTGGTGCTGCATAAGTGAGTCGCGTGCGGATGTATGCCTTATAGACGCACAGCTTCGCACGGAGAGGTAGGTGGGATGCCAGCACGGGGCGGAGGAGGCTTCGTGCTGCGCGCGTCTGCGCGACCACGTTTTTCACGTGGGGTTGCATTGAGAGTTTCCGGTCGATGGTCACCCCCAGGTATTTAGCCGTCGGGGACCATTCGATGGTCTCTCCCAATAGCGACACCGGGGGCGGTGGAGCTGCCCGCCCGATGGATATCGCCTGAGTTTTTGCCACGTTGACCTTCAGTCTCCAGTCCTTCAGCCAAGTGGGAAGTGCATCCAGTGCTCGCTGCATTTTGACCGCTGCGTGCGGGGCATTGAGCGATGTCGTGATAAATGCAGCATCGTCGGCGTACAGCGCCAGCATGGCGCCGCCAGCAATTGGGATATCGTCCGTGTATCTGCTGTAGCAGACAGGCGACAGGCAACTTCCCTGGGGCACTCCAGCTCGGATGGGGCGCTCCGTAGACAGGGCGTCTTCAACCGCCACTTGAAAACGTCTGTCTTGTAGAAAGGTGGCCAGCGTCTTAACTACTCGACGGGGAGTAGTAGACGTGGACAGCTTGTAAATGAGTCCGGCGTGCCATACGCGATCAAATGCCTTCTCCATATCGAGGAATACTGCGATTGAGTGCTCTCGCTTGTTGTAGGCGGCAGCGAGGTGGTGTAGTACTCTCGTCGCTTGCAGCGTGGTGGAATGTTCGGCACGGAAACCGAACTGTTCGTCACGTGGCTGAAGATGGGGCATGATGTGCAGCAGCAGCAGTTTCTCGAAAAGTTTCGAGGTCGTCGACAGCAGCGTAATGGGACGGTAACTCCCGGGCAGCATGATGTTTTTCCCCTGTTTGGGAATCAGGATGACTCGGCCGAGCTTCCACGAAGATGGATAGTGCCCGGTGCGAAGGACTCCGTTGAAGAGCCGCGCCAGCGTCGCGATTGCTCGCGGAGGTAGGTGACGCAGGGCTTCATTAGTTACTCGATCGGGGCCAGGCGCTTTACGTAGTTTAGTTCGTCGAATCATCCGTTGGACTTGTCCGGGGGAGAACACGACGGGGTCTTCTGTCGGCGCTATCGGCGACTCGAAGTATGCCTTCAAGTGTCGCTCGATGGTTTCTTCGTGCTGCACATCTGCGGTCGGGTTTGGTCTAAATTGTGCCTCCAGGGAGTCCGCAAAGATCTCCGCTCGGTCCTCGGCTCGGTAACGGAGGGTTCCGTCACTGGCCATGAGGGGCCTAATCGGAGTGGGCTTCCCGGAGAGGCGGCGGCAGAGGCGGTGGATGCCGGACCAGTCGTCACCGGCTCGCTCGATGGCAGAGTACCATGACTCGTCTGCAGCTGTTTCCAGTGCTTCCGAGATTTTGGCGGCCAGAGCATTGAGCTGTGTCTTCATGGTCGGACACCGCAGGTTTTGCCATGTCCTGCGCAGCTTCCTCTTCTCCTCTATCATAGCTTGTATGTGGGCCGGAAGCTGGGGTGGTCTGCGCGTGGATGCAGCGTCGAGTTTGGACTCTCGGAGCGCGGTGGACATAGTGGCGCTGAGGTCCGAGGCGAGTCGGTCAACGTCTGCAGGGTTCTCCACTCTAAAGGACGGCGAATGCTTGGCCATGTGATTGGCGAAGATTCGCCAGTCCTGGCGATGTTTCGGAGAAAGCAATGATGTCATCATTGGCGCGGTCTTCAGCGTCAAGAGGACTGTTTGGTGGTCGGAGATGAGGTGGTCATCCAGAACGTCTAACGTCGGTGCGACGGTCAGGCCGCGGGTGACAGCTATGTCGATGACGTCTGGTGTGTGGGCAGCACAGTACGGGTAATGTGTCGGGACCTCTGGTCCTAGCACTTCGTAGCCATGGCGGTCTGCATCGTCCAGGAGGCGCCTGCCGTCCGGGTTCACGATGTTGGAGTTCCACGCCGAGTGTTTCGCGTTGAAGTCTCCGGCGATGATCGTGGGTAGTGGCGAGTCCAACAATTTGTGGACGTCAGCGACTGCTAGGCGGTTCGTCGGAGGTTTATAGAAGGCGAACACACGTGTGGGCTGGCGATCGATGCAGACCTCTACGCCTAAGGCGTATGACGTCTGTAGTTGTGGTACTGGCAGCACTTGGTGGATGACGTTCCAACGGACCAAGACTGCTAAACCCCGGTAGGCAGTCCCGATCGGCGAGGTGTGGTCCTCCCGGTAGACATAGTATCCGGAAACCTTCAACTTGTCCGCTGGTCTGAGGTGCGTCTCGTTGATCAAGCCGATGTCCACCCGACGCTGAGAGAGCAGGTTCTTGGATATGCGGGCTTTCTGTGAGGAAAGCCCGTCGGCGTTCCAAAATGCGATCCGGAGCTCACCCATTGCAGAGCTCCATGATGCATCTCAAGATCAGCGGGATTGGATCGCGCTGCTCTTGAATAGCTATCAGAACCTGGTTAAGGGTTCCGATAATGCTAGTCAGTCTTTGGTCCAAGTGACCGCGAACCGGCTGGGGTACCTGCTGCGGTGCCACTCGCTTCGCCTTCGTCCCCCTCTCGGAGGCAGCGACCACGGTGGGCTTGGACGGTTTGGCGGGCGGCGCTGACGGTGCCGCCGCCGGTCGATTTATGGCGGGCTGCGATGCAGCGGGCTGTGACGTAGTGGACGGCCCTGGGGTTGGCACCGCTGCGGGCGGCGCTGGAGGCGGTGCCCCTGCGGAGGGCGCGTTTTTACGCGCTTGAGCGCGTTTACCGCGCCTTCCTTTTGGTTTACGGCCCAACTGCTGCTGTGGCTGGTTGGCGGCAGCCATGAGCGAGCCAGGTGCGTCAGCTTCTGTTGCGGGGGCAGTGGTTGTAGTGGTAGCGGTGGTGCGTGCACTAGTTGTGGTGCGCGCGATGGTTCCCCCCCGGCGGTTCCGGGTCTCCTTGCGGAAGACTGGACAGCTGGCGTTGTTAGCAGTGTGTGCACCTCCGCAATTGGCACACGTCGGTGGTTCCTCCAGGGGGCGTTTGCAGTCTCTAGCCGGGTGGTTCTCCCCACATCGCACACAGGCAATGGGCCGGTGGCAGTTGTGGGAAGAGTGGCGAAACTGTTGGCAGCGGTGGCACTGCGCGGGTCCTTTCCTGCCACGCCATGCCTCGATGGTGATCCCGGGCATGCAGAGAAGCTCGCGCACCTCGTAGATGCCCGGGATGAGGTCAGGTGTCCGCTGTAGCTGCGCGAACATGAGGCAGCCCGGTCTGCCCGGGCGAGCAGGAATCGTCCGCACGTGCTCCGGAACATACCCGAGCTCACGCAGCTCTTCCTCGACTTGTGCCGGTACGGTATTCGCTGGAAGGCCGCGTATCGCGACCTTTACGCTCCTCTCGGCCGGGAGCGAGTAGCAGAACCAGGAGATTCCAGCAGTACTTTCTAGCTGCGTGAGATAGCGCTGGATGTGACGGAACTCCTGGTCCGATTTAGGTATAAAACGGACACCCTTGCCAAACGGGCGTCCATTTGGAGCGTGGCCGAGGAGCTTCTTGAGTTCCCGGAAATGAGTCGGCCAGTCCGGCAGCACCTCCACGATGAGAGGGGGGTAACGGCTGGTTGGCTTCGGCGCTATAGCAGCTGCGGTACTGGTACTTGCAGCGGCAGTAACGGTGCTGGTACTTGAGGTTGCAGTGGCTGTAGCAGCGGCGGTGACAGAGGCGGCGTCCGTCGGCAGCATCTTTTTGGGCGCGGTCGTGGTCGCGGCCGCGTATGTCTGGTTATTTGTGGTGTCCATGGGAGAGCCTGGTGAAAGAGTCGGCATGCTCGGCGGCGTGAATGCCGTCGGGGCTTTCTCTCCTCTTCCCTTTGGAGGGGAGGGGAAGCGCCCCGCCCCGATAGCTGGCAGAGGCGCAGGGAAGCGCGGTGTGGGCAGCAGGATAGGTGCCTGCGCGGTAGGTGTTGGCGCGGTCGGCGTCGCTATAGGCGCGGCCGGCGTCTTCACGGTAGCACGTGGTGGCTTGGAGGTAGTTTCAGGGCATACGACATCCATTGATATCGCTGGGGAGAGCGTTAGGGGGCTCGCAGCAAAGACTTCTTCGCCGGCTCACTGTGAAGGCCCCGCTTCAGCAGTGTACTCCCTTGATGTGCAGGCGGGGAGGGTTGCCTGGCCGGACGCTATTATCGCGTCCAGCAGGCCGGAATCCGTGGATCGCACAAACACTTTGCGGCGTAGCGGTCGTAGCGGTCGTGGACGGGTTGCGCGTCGCTGCATTTGCGGCGGTGGGTTTGGTGTCGACGGCATATTGGTTGGTCGACGCGGGTGTCGCGGTGCGCGAGTATCGTAGCGCGCGAGTTACGAGAGGCGCGGGGCAAAAACTGCCTGTACACGGCCCGAGCAACGTCGTCGGTACGCCACTACCCGCCGGCCCGGTCCCCGGGGCTTGCCGCTGGTGGCAGACCGGGAGCCTAGACCGGAGGGGTGACGCGTTGATCCGGACGGCGTCGCTGGACGCAGTAAGTTCGGTTAGGCAGTCGCGCGAAGCACCGAACTGTAAGCGGGCCCGAGTGCCGGTGCACACGTCTGCACTCGACCGATCCCGATTGAACCTGTATTGACCCTTTTATACCTACAAAGGGTAGCGCAACTAGCGGCTGTTTTAAGGAGCAAAATTGTAGGTGTTTTCTTCTTCTTTTTTTGTGCTCTTCCAGTAAAAGAAAAATAATCAATTGAATTGTTTTTGTACTCTCCATTTCATCGCCTTTCAAATTTTGGATATCTCCAAAATGAACCTCATTATTGATGTCAAATAAGGTCTAAAGTTGTTTGAAGTAGATTTTTTGAAAGGTGCGATTTTTTTGACGCCGAGTGTATATTGTAGACTCTTTGAAAGTTAATCCTAGTAAGTATGTACGCCTACTTTGCGTACCCATGAGCGTAAACCAAGGCGTTTTAAATGCTCACATTGGAAGCGCATTCATACTATCTATACATATTATGACTAGCTGATGACCGCGACTTCGTCAGAGTTTAAGTGTTATTTATTCCCGCGGGAACTCCCTGATTTTCCAGGAGTAAGAGCCTAGCCTAAATCCTTCACCGAGACACAAGTCACAACCTATGTCTGTACCAAATTACATCAATATCGGTTGAGAAGATGCGCTGTGAAAGCGTAACAAACTAACTTACATTCGCATTTGTAATATTAAAATTATGTCCTAAATACACTAAAGATTACAATTATTAGGTATAACTCAAGATTCAGATAGTTAAAGTATTCATTTTGTAGAAAATAGAGCATTCGTGACTTCCAGACTAAAACGAGAGCTGTAAGTAGGTAAGGGCCTCATACAATTGGCGTTGGCATCCCTCCAGAGGCTTGGGTTGTCTCATTTGTGCCTAACTTGTGATTAAAAGTCTAGCCTAGGCGCCTGATGGGGTCAAGAGGCACCCTAAAACTGGAGGAGAGTACTCGCAAAGATTTGAAGTGGACAGAGCTGGAATATTGAAAAAAGGGTTTTTTCACAGCTGTCATTTGGAAGAACTGAAAAAGGTCTAGATTCTAGACCTACTCTAGGCGAGGTAATTGTTGGATTTTAATGGTGCTTGATGTAGAATATACACAAGTCGTGACTCGCTGAGATGCGTAGATACGACTAAGCTCATGACGCACAATCAATCAAATATCAAATAAATATTATAAATGCGAAAGTTTGGATGTATGGATGTATGTTTGTTACTCAATCACGCTCCAACGGCTGAACGGATCTGGATGAAATTTGGCACAGAGATAGATTATAAGTAGTCTGGAATAGCACATAGGCTACTTTTTATCCCGGAAAATTAAAGAGTTCCCGCGGGAACCGAAAAACCTCAATCCACGCGGACGAAGTCGCGGGCATCAGCTAGTAGAGAATAAATACGGCCTAGTAGAGAGATAACAGTCAGTCTGTGTTCAGTAGCCGTACGCTATGCACCTCAGTGGTATCACAAGTGTTATATTATATAAACTATAATATAAATATATATAAATATTATTATATATATATATATATATATATATATATATATATATAACTAGTATGTTGCGTGGCTGCGCGGCCCGCTAAAGCGGACCGCGTATAGGGGCGCGTGGTCCACTGTCTACTTACTCGCTGTACTACTATCCTGCCCCCCGATTATGTAAGAATGGCCGATCAAATCGTCAAAGATCGGCGTCAAAGTAAAATAAACCATAACAGCATTAAATTAGAGCTCAATTTCGAAACACGAAATTGAGCTCTAATTCAATGCTGTTATGGTTTATTTTACATTGACGCCGATCTTTTACGATTTGATCGACAATTCTTACATAATCGGGCAGCTGGTTTACTGTCTACGTGTTCTGATCTGATCAACACACTGCTATGCTAGTGAGCACAGTGGAAGCGCCAGCACGCCAAGCGTCCGACGTAAAAGAAAATTCTCATAAAGGAAAAACATAAAACAAAGACCACCAGCCCCCGCCCCTCCCTTTTTGTTTGAGAAGCCCCTAAGTAGGTACCTATCTTTAATACCCTGACCGTGCTCCTCACCCATCATCCGAACCTTCGATCATCATCTCTCTCCATATTTTTTTCTCCGAACCATTCGTCAAAATGAGATTTCTTCCATAAAAACAAATCTTGAAAAGGAACCGTAGTCTTGCGTAGTTCTACACTTGTAGCCTCTTCAATATTCGCCATACATTCTCTATGGAAAAATAAATTCCGCCATCTTGAATTTTTTTCCTGTTCATCAAGTAGACCTTCATGTCCCGATCATCTTTTGCCAAGAAACCACTCTTCCATCTTTTATACTCTCCGAGATAGACACCGACGAAAGTTGTATGGCGGCCATCTTAAATCCGCCATTTTAATTTTTTTTTCAGCTCACTGTCAATTGGATGTAGTTTCGAGTGACATTTGGTCGAACACCCCCCACCTAACTTCAATACCCTTTTCTATGGAAAAATAAATTCCGCCATCTTGAATTTTTTTCCTGTTCATCAAGTAGATCCTCATGTCCTGATCATCTTTTGCCAAGAAACCAGTCTTCCATCTTTTATACTCTCCGAGATAGACACCGAAGAAATTTGTATGGCGGCCATCTTAAATCCGCCATTTTGAATTTTTTTTTCAACTACCGCCATTTGGATGAGGTTTCGAATGACATTTGGTCGAGCACCCCTACCTATCTTCGATACCCTGGCTGGTGCTCTTCATCCGTCTTCGAAATCCTCAATCATCAGCTCTCTCTGTATTTTTCCTCTTAATGAATTTTTGTCTTCTATACGAAACGATGAGTGAAAAAAAAATGTTCATACAAAATTTTACAGGAGAGGTGATCAATGAGTCAGTCAGCACGAGCAGCTATATATATATTAACTAGTATGGCGCGTGGCTGCGCGGCCCGCTAAAGCGGACCGCGTATAGGGGCGCGTGGCCCACTGTCTACTTACTCGCTGTCCTACTATCCTGCCCCCCGATTATGTAAGAATGGCCGATCAAATCGTCAAAGTTCGGCGTCAAAGTAAAATAAACCATAACAGCATTAAATTAGAGCTCAATTTCGAAACACGAAATTGAGCTCTAATTCAATGCTGTTATGGTGTTCGAAACACGAAATTGAGCTCTATTTCAATGCTGTTATGGTTTATTTTACTTTGACGCCGAACTTTTACGATTTGATCGACAATTCTTACATAATCGGGCAGCTGGTTTACTGTCTACGTGTTCTGATCTGATCAACACACTGCTATGCTAGTGAGCACAGTGGAAGCGCCAGCACGCCAAGCGTCCGATGTAAAAGAAAATTCTCATAAAGGAAAAAAAAATAAAGACCACCAACCCCTCGCCCCTCCCTTTTTGTTTGAGCAGCCCCTAAGTAGGTACCTATCTTTAATACCCTAACCGTGCTCCTCACCCATCATCCGAACCTTCGATCATCATCTCTCTCCATATTTTTTTCTCCGAACCATTCGTCAAAATGAGATTTCTTCCATAAAAACAAATCTTGAAAAGGAACCGTAGTCTTGCATAGTTCTACACTTGTAGCCTCTTCAATATTCGCCATACATTTTCTATAAATTCCGCCATCTTGAATTTTTTTCCTGTTCATCAAGTAGACCTTCATGTTCTGAATTCTGATCATCTTTTGCCAAGAAACCACTCTTCCATCTTTTATACTCTCCGAGATAGACACCGACGAAATTTGTATGGCGGCCATCTTAAATCCGCCATTTTGAAATTTTTTTTCAGCTCACTGTCAATTGGATGAAGTTTCGAGTGACATTTGTTCGAGCACCCCCCCACCTATCTTCAATACCCTTTTCTATGGAAAAATAAATTCCGCCATCTTGAATTTTTTTCCTGTTCATCAAGTAGACCTTCATGTCCTGATCATGTTTTGCCAAGAAACCACTCCTCCATCTTTTATACTCTCCGAGATAGACACCGACAAAATTTGTATGGCGGCCAAATAAATCCGCCATTTTGAATTTTTTTTCAGCTCACTGTCAATTGGATGAAGTTTCGAGTGACATTTGGTCGAGCACCCCCCACCTATCTTCGATACCCTGGCTGGTGCTCTTCATCCGTCTTCGAAATCCTCAATCATCAGCTCTCTTCGTATTTTTCCTCCCCATGAATTTTTGTCTTCTATACGAAACGATGAGTGAAAAAAAAAGTTTTCATACAAAATTTTACAGGAGAGGTGATCAATCAGTCAATCAGCACGAGCAGCTATATATATATTAACTAGTATGGCGCGTGGCTGCGCGGCCCGCTACAGCGGACCGCGTAGTGGACTGCGTGGTCCACTGTCTACTTACTCGATGTCCTACTATCCTGCCCCCCGATTATGTAAGAATGGCCGAACAAATCGTCAAAGCTCGGCGTCAAAGTAAAATAAACCATAACAGCATTAAATTAGAGCTCAATTTCGAAAAACGAAATTGAGCTATAATTTAATGCTGTTATGGTTTATTTTACTTTGACGCCGAACTTTTACGATTTGATCGACAATTCTTACATAATCGGGCAGCTGGTTTACTGTCTACGTGTTCTGATCTGAACAACACACTGCTATGCTAGTGAGCACAGTGGAAGCGCCAGCACGCCAAGCGTCCGACGTAAAAGAAAATTTCATAAAGGAAAAACATAAAACAAAGACCACCAACCCCTCGCCCCTCCCTTTTTGTTTGAGCAGCCCCTAAGTAGGTACCTATCTTTAATACCCTGACCGTGCTCCTCACCCATCATCCGAACCTTCGATCATCATCTCTCTCCATATTTTTTTCTCCGAACCATTCGTCAAAATGAGATTTCTTCCATAAAAACAAATCTTGAAAAGAAACCGTAGTCTTGCATAGTTCTACACTTGTAGCCTCTTCAATATTCGCCATACATTAACTATGGAAAAATAAATTCCGCCTTCTTGAATTTTTTTCCTGTTCATCAAGTAGACCTTCATGTCCTGATCATCTTTTGCCGAGAAACCACTCTTCCATCTTTTATACTCTCCGAGATAGACACCGTCGAAATTTGTATGGCGGCCATCTTAAATCCGCCATTTTGAATTTTTTTCAGCTCACTGTCAATTGGATGAAGTTTCGAGTGACATTTGGTCGAGCACCCCCCACCTATCTTCAATACCCTTTTCTATGGAAAAATAAATTCCGCCATCTTGAATTTTTTTCCTATTCATCGAGTAGACCTTCATGTCCTGATCATCTTTTGCCAAGAAACCACTCTTCCATCTTTTATACTCTCCGAGATAGACACCGACGAAATTTGTATGGCGGCCATCTTAAATCCGCCATTTTGAATTTTTTTTCAGCTTACTGTCAATTGGATGAAGTTTCGAGTGACATTTGGTCGAGCACCCCCCACCTATCTTCGATACCCTGGCTGGTGCTCTTCATCCGTCTTCGAAATCCTCAATCATCAGCTCTCTCCGTATTTTTCCTCCGGATGAATTTTTGTCTTTTATACGAAACGATGAGTGAAAAAAAAAAAGTTCATACAAAATTTTACAGGAGAGGTGATCAATCAGTCAATCAGCACGAGCAGCTATATATATATAACTAGTGTTTCGCTCTGTGCGCGAGCTGCTAAAGCAGCTCACGGGATGTGGTTAGCCATAAGTATCGATTTTGAAAGAAATCGGTCCATTAACAAATAATTTCAAAATGGCGCTGATTTGTTAAAACGTTGGTATCTGTTTCCTGTTTTGTGATCCCAGGGAGCCCTAAATATCGATTTTGAACGAAATCAGTTAATTAACAAAGAAGTTCAAAATGGCGCTGATTTTTTAAAACTTTTGTATCAGTTTCCTGCTTTCTTATCCCAGGGAGTCCTAAATATCGATTTTGAACGAAATCGGTCAATAATATTAACAAAGAATTTCAAAATGGCACTGATTTTTTAAAACTTTGGTATCAGTTTCCTGTTTCGTGATCCCAGGGAGCCCAATATATCGATTTTGAACGACATCGGTCAATTAACAAAGAATTTCAAAATGGCGCTGATTTGTTAAAACGTTGGTATCTGTTTCCTGTTTTGTAATCCCAGGGAGCCCAATATATCGATTTTGAACGACATCGGTCAATTAACAAAGAATTTCAAAATGGCGCTGATTTGTTAAAACGTTAGTATCTGTTTCCTGTTTTGTAATCCCAGGGAGCCCAATATATCGATTTTGAACGACATCGGTCAATTAACAAAGAATTTCAAAATGGCGCTGATTTGTTAACACGTTGGTATCTGTTTCCTGTTTTGTAATCCCAGGGAGCCCTTAATATCGATTTCGAACGAAATCGGTCAATATATAAATAAATTCAAAATGGCGCTGATTTTTTAAAATTTTGGTACAAGTTTCCTGTTTTGAATTCCCAGGGATCCCAGGGATTGTAATATATTTAAATAACAGTTTCCTGTTTTGAGATCCCAGGGAGTCCTAAATATCGATTTAGAATGAAATCGGTCAATTAAAAAAGAATTTCAAAATGGCGATGATTTTTTAAAACTTTGGTAACAGTTTCCTTTTTTGTAATCCCAGGAAGCCCTAAATATCGATTTTGAACGAAATCGGTAAATTAACAAATAATTTCAAAATGGCGCTGTTATTTTAAAATTTTGGTACCAGTTTCCTGTTTTGTGATCCCAGGGAGTCCTAAATATCGATTTTGAACGAAATCGGTCAATTAACAAAGAATTTCAAAATGGCGCTGATTTTTTAAAACTTTGGTAGGTATCAGTTTCCTGTTTTGTAATCCCAGGGAGCCCTAAATATGGATTTTTTCCGGAATGTCATAATTTTTCCCTACTCCCATCCCACACCCAAACATACTATCTCTTAGACATGAACCACCCCGTTTTGGATCTGTGGCGCCGCGGTTCGAGGTCGAAAAATCAAAAATTTGAAAACACTACAGCTCGGCCGCCATCTTGTTTTTCCAATTTTTTTCACTTTTTCTATTGATCGCTTACTAATTTCTTCAATAATTGCGAGTTGTAACGAAATCGGTTAAAAAACAAAAGAGTTGCAAGAATCACGTCGGCCGCCTTCTTGTTTTTCCAAAATGTCATAATTTATCCCAACTCGAATCCCGCACCCGAACACATCTCCCGTACCGGTCATTGTATCGTTTTCTGTCTCTTTCTAAGAAAACAATGACGTCTTTTATAGTTCCTAATCGCCATATAATTTGGTATGAAAAAAAATATTCCGCCATCTTGATTTTTTTTCATTTCGTTAAATAGACCTCCTCGTCCTGGGCCCCAATCATGTAAGAATGGTCGATCAAACGTTAAAGATGTTCGTCAAAGTAAAATAAACCATGACAGCATTGAATTAGAGCTCAATTTCGTCTGCCCATTCTTATACGTTTAGGGTATCGTACATACCCTGATCATCTTTTGCCAAGAAACCACTCTTCCATCTTTTATACTTTCTGAGATAGACGCCAAATAAATTGGTATGGCAGCCATCTTAAATCCGCCATTTTGAATTTTTTTTCAGCTCATTGTCTATTGGATTAAGTTTGGAATGACATTTGGTCGAGCACCCCCACCTATCTTCTATGCTTCGATCGGTTCATTTCGGCAAATCAGCCGCCATCTTGTTTTCCCGAAATGTCATAATTTTTCCTTACTCCCATCCCACACCCAAACATAATATCTCTTAGACATGAACTACCTCGTTTCGGATCTGTGGCGCCGGGGTTCGAGGTCGAAAAATCAAAAATTTGAAAACAATACAGCTCGGCCGCCATCTTATTTTTCGAATTTTTTCTATTTTTTTTATTGATCATTTATTAATTTGTTAAATAATTGCGAGTTGTAACGAAATCGGTTGGAAAACAAAAGAGTTGCAAGAATCACGTCGGCCGCCATTTTGTTTTTCTGAAATGTCATAATTTTTCCCAACTCGAATCCCGCACCCGAACACATCTCCCCTACATCATTGTATCGTTTTTTGTCTCTTTCTAAGAAAACAATAACGTCTTTTATAGTTCCTAATCGCCATTTAATTTGGTATGAAAAAAAATATTCCGCCATCTTGAAATTTTTTCATTTAGCTAAATAGACCTCCTCGTCCTGATCATCTCTTGCCGAGAAACCACAATTCCATCTCTAATACTCTCCGAGACAGACACTGATGAAATTTGTATGGCGGCCATCTTGAATCCGCCATTTTGGAGATTTTTCAACTCACCGCCAATTGGATGAGGTTTCGAGTGACATTTGTTTGAGAACCCCCCACCTATCTTCAATACCTTGGCCGTGCTCTTTACCCTAAATCAGAAAATATAACTTGAAGAAAAATATGGAGACAGCTGATGATTGAGGATTTCGGAGACGGGTAAAGCCATCAGTGGAAAAAAAATTTGTCATGCAAAATTTTACAGGAGGGAGTTTTTGGGGAAAATCTCGAAAACTACCCCAAATGTGGCAACACTGTTTAGATATCTCGATACTGCCGGTCGAGTTACACAATCGATCCATACATGTCAACTTTCCCAAATGTTGCCAATTGCCTCAAAAACGTGATCGAAGTTTTCAAAAACACAAAAAGAATACAAAATGGCCGCCACTCATCGGTTCATTTCGGCAAATCAGCCGCCATCTTGTTTTCCCGAAATGTCATAATTTTTCCTTACTCCCATCCCACACCCAAACATAATATCTCTTAGACATGAACTACCTCGTTTCGGATATGTGGCGCCGCGGTTCGGGGTCGAAAAATCAAAAATTTGAAAACACTACATCTCGGCCGCCATCTTGTTTTTCCAATTTTTTCCACTTTTTCTATTGATCATTTCTTAATTTCTTCAATCGTTGCGAGTTTTAACAAAGTCGGTTGGAAAACAAAAGAGTTGCAAGAATCACGTCGGCCGCCATCTTGTTTTTCCGAAATGTCATAATTTTTCCCTACTCGAATCCTACACCCGAACACATTTCCCGTACATCATTGTATGGTTTTCTGTCTCTTTCTATGAGAACAATTATGTATGTCCTAATCGCCATATAATTTGGTATGAAAAAAAATATTCCGCCATCTTGAATTTTTTTTCTTTTCGCTAAATAGATCTTCTCGTCCTTATCATCTTTGGCCGAGAAACCACTCTTTCATCTTTTATACTTTCTGAGATGGACACCAAATAAATTTGTATGGCGGCCATCTTAAATCCGCCATTTTGAATTTTTTTTAGCTCATTGTCTTTTGGATGAAGTTCCGAATGACATTTGGTCGAGCACCCTCCACCTATCTTCAATACCTCGGCCGTGCTCTTTACCCGTCTCCAAAATCCTCAATCATCAGCTGTCTCCATATTTTTGTTCAAGTTTAATTTTCTGACGTGTATACGAAGCCATCAGTGAAAAAAAAATTTTTCATACAAAATTTTACAGGAGGACATTTTTGGGAAAATCTCGAAAACTACCCCAAATGTGGCAACACTGTTTAGATATCTCGATACCACTGGTTGAGTTACACAATCGACTTATACATGTCAACTTTCCCAAATGTTGCCAACTGCCTCAAAAACGTGTTCGAAATTTTCAAAAACACAAAAAGAATACAAAATGGCCGCCACCTCTTTGCACAGAAACATTTTACATAGTTTCATAATTTTCCCGTAAACTACAGGGTATACCGCTCCTGATGACGTTTCAATTTTTCATCTCGCTCGCACCCAGCCGAAATGATCGCTCCTGAAAAAAGACCATGTCGAAAATCACTTTTACTTTGATAAATTCCAGTGTTGCCAGACCTAGGCGACGAAAATACCCAAATGTCATTCGTACAAGTGGGACACGTGGTTGCTCGTACTCGAATTTTGCAAAAAGTCCGTATTTCGATTTTTTTATTTTTGGGGTAAATCTTGAAAATTTCCCGAGAAATGGGGTAATTTTTTTTCCCCAATCCATACCTCGAGTCTGTACACACAATCGCCCCGTAGAAGTCGAAACCTTCCGACGTTGCCAACTGTGAGAAATTTGAATTTTAAAATTGCGTTTTTTCGTACCTCAAACCGAACGGCCGCCGCGACAGCCGCCATCTTTAATTTTTAAAAACCACACCCATTTTGTCAAAATACAGGATAATTGTAAGCGAAAAAAGAAAAAAATATCATGCTCGACCACGCCGTTTCGGATCTGTGGCGCCGCGGTTCGGGGTCGAAAAATCAAAAATTTGAAAACACTACAGCTCGGCCGCCATCTTGTTTTTCCAATTTTTTCCACTTTTTCTATAAATCGTTTCCTAATTTCTTCAATAGTTGCGAGTTTTAACGAAATCGGTTGGAAAACAAAAGAGTTGCAAGAATCACGTCGGCCGCCATCTTGTTTTTCCGAAATGTCATAATTTTTCCCTACTCGAATCCCGCACCCGAACACATCTCCCCTACATCATTATATCGTTTTCTGTCTCTTTCTAGGAGAACAATTATGTCAATGAGTCAGTCAGTGAGTGAGTGAGTGAGTGGTAATTGAGCTATATATAATATAACTAGTATGGCGCGTGGGTGCGCGGCCCGCTAGCGGACCGCGTAGTGGAGCGCGTGGCCCACTGTGATCCACTGTATACTTACTCGCTGTCCTATCCTGGTTTACTGTCTACGTGTTTGACGACCTCCGTGGCGCAGTGTTGAGCGCTGTTGAATTAACGTGCGGAGGTCCCGGGTTCGATCCCCGGCAGGGTTTGGAAAATTTATAATTTCTGAATTTCCCTGGTCTGGCCTGGTGGGAGGCTTCGGCCATGGCTAGTTACCACCCTACCGGCAAAGACGTGCCGCCAAGCGATTTAGCGTTCCGGTACGATGCCGTGTAGAAATCGAATAGGGGTATGGGTTTAATAAAACTGCCATGCCCCTAACAGGTTAGCGCGCTACCATCTTAGACTGCATCATCACTTACCATCAGGAGAGATCGCAGTCAAGGGCTTACTTGTAGTGGATAAAAAAAAACTGAACAACACTGCAGCTATGCTAGTGAGCACAGTGGAAGCGTCAGCACGCCAAGCGTCCGACGTAAAAGAAAATTCTCATAAAGGAAAAAACATACCCGCCCCCCCCCCCCCCCCCCCCCCCCCCCCCACATTCCCCCATCCCCCCCCTCCCCTCACCCCCTTGTACCTTTGGGTGCCATCGAACTTCGGCAACTTGGCTTTCCTAATGGTAAACCGACAATAATTCTTCCATAAAGAACAAATCTTGTAAAAAAACCATATCAAAATCATGCATTTCTGCTCATCAAGTAGACTTTCAGGCCCTGATAATTTTCTAACCAAAAACCACTCTACCATCTTTTAAATACTGTCTGAGATAGCTGCCATCTTGAATCCGCCATTTTGGATATTCTTTTTCAGCTCACTGCCAATTGTATGAAGTTTCGAGTATTTTTTGTTTGAGCAGCCCCTACCTATCATTAATACCCTGACCGTGCTCCTCACACATCATCCGAACCTTCGATCATCATCTCTCTCCATATTTTTTTCTCCGAACCATTCGTCAAAATGAGAATTCTTCCATAAAAACAAATTTTGAAAAGGATATATCCGCCATACATTTTCTATGGAAAAATAAATTCCGCCATCTTGAATTTTTTTCCTGTTCATCAAGTAGACCTTCATGTCCTGATCATCTTTTGCCAAGAAACCACTCTTCCATCTTTTATACTCTCCGAGATAGACACCGACGAAATTTGTATGGCGGCCATCTTAAATCCGCCATTTTGAATTCTTTTTCAGCTAACTGTCAATTGGATGAAGTTTCGAGTGACATTTGGTCGAGCACCCCCCACCTATCTTCGATACCCTGGCTGGTGCTCTTCATCCGCCTTCGAAATCCTCAATCATCAGCTCTCTCCGTATTTTTCCTCCGAATGAATTTTTGTCTTCTATACGAAACGATGAGTGAAAAAAAAATTTTTCATACAAAATTTTACAGGAGAGGTGATCAATCAGTCAGTCAGTCAGCACGAGCAGCTATATATATATTAATTATATATAAATTATAGTGTATAGTGAAGTGTATATAGTGAGACACAGGATGTTACATCATCATTATTGAATACACTCGTTACAAACTATACTGTGTTGTTATTCGAGTATATTAAGTAAGTTAGTAAGTAAGTAAGTAAGTATTGAGTAAGTTAGTAGTTCTGTCTAAGTAGGGCTGCAGTCACACTAACTTATCTGACCCGGTGGTCAAAATTGGAACTAATTTTTATGACTGTTTAGTTTTTGTTTTTTTTTTTTTTTTCAGATAGGTACACTAGCGAGGCTGACTCAGATATGAGTCAGGTCAGATAAGTTTGAGAGGGAGAGTTTTTTTTTTTTTAATCCACTACAAGTTAGCCCTTGACTGCGATCTCACCTGATGGTAAGTGATGATGCAGTCTAAGATGGTAGCGGGCTAACCTGTTAGGGGCATTGCAGTTATAATTAACCCATACCCCTATTCGGTTTCTACACGGCATTGTACCGGAACGCTAAATCGCTTGGCGGCACGTCTTTGCCGGTAGGGTGGTAACTAGCCACAGCGGAAGCCTCCCACCAGGCCAGACCAGGGAAATTCAGAAATTATAAATTTCCAAACCCTGCCGGGGATCTAACCCTGGACCTCCGCACGTTAGGGCAACAGCGCTCAACACTGCGCCACGGAGGTCGTCAAGAAGTCAAGAGTCAGGTAGGCATACGTGGGTAGATGCTAAATATTATAGCACAAGCTGGGCCCCAATCATGTAAGAATGTCCGATCAATCGTTTAAGATTTTTGTCAAAGTAAAATAAACCGGGTATCGGGTTTATTTTACTTTTCGGCATTAGGGTATCGTACATACCTAAACGTATAAGAATGGGCAGACGAAATTGAGCTCTAATTCAATGCACTTATGGTTTATTTTACTTTGACAAAAATCTTAAACGTTTGATCGGACATTCTTACATGATTGGGGGGATGATGCCCACACGTATTCGTTCTTTCGTGGATTTTAGTTTATTAAAAATCTCGTGGTAGGTAACTCTTTGATTTTCCGGGATAAAAGTATCCACCGTCCACAGACCAGTCCATGCAAACAAATCACGTCGATCCGTTGCTCGGCTGCAGCGTGATTAAAGGACTAAGTTAGTGGTTTGTTAGTTGGATCTGGTTGAAATTTGGCACAGAGATAGATTATAGTCTGGAATAAGATATAGGCTACATTTTATCCCGAAATTAAAAAGTTCCCGGAAACAAAAAAAAATGCGGACGAAGTCGCGGGCATAAACTACGTATGATCGTACGACCTTGCTGGTTTGGACTCTCGCTTTGAATATTGAATATTTAGCTACTTAACCCTTTCTGACACGCGTCCCGTGTGACATCGTGACAACACGGGAGGTGAACCTAGTAAAAGAATTCCTAGATTTGATGATCCCGAATGGTTAGAATTTTGTATGCGATGGTTTACTGTTTAAATCATGCCAAGCGATTTAGCGTTCCAGTACGATGCCTATATGAGCCAATTAGACGTGCCATTCCCACGGCCTTCCAATAAAGCACTAAACAAAGCTGAGTTTTATGACTCGTGCGCCATTTTATGACCCTCTAAGTGTTTTAACGAGCAACATTTGGCTTGTATGGCCACTTTGGACAAAGGAACTAAAATGGCAGAGAACATAGCAAGGCATTAGGGAAAGGCATATAAGGAAAAATGCTAGGTAGGTACCTACTACCGTCTTACGCAGTGGTAAATGCTATGGTCTAGGGTTCGGTTTCGAGGAGAAATTTTTGGGACATTGTAATTTTTAGGGTTCCGTACCCAAAGGGTAAAAACGGGACCCTATTACTAAGACTCCGCTGTCTGTCTGTCTGTCTCCAGGCTGTATCTCATAAACCGTGATAGCTAGAAAGCTGAAATTTTCACAAATGATGTATTTCCGTTGCCGCTATAACAACAAATACTAAAAATTAAAAAAATATATATATTAAGGGGGGTCCCCATACAATAAACGTGTTTTTTTCGTATTTTTTTGCTCAATATTAAAAACGGTAACAGGTAGACGGTTCAAATTTTCACAGAATATTAACTTGTATATTACCTTTCAAAATAAATAATTAAATATCAATAAAGTAAATATTAAAGGGGGGCTCCCATACAACAAACGTAATTTTTTGATATTAACAATAAACCTCTACAAACAAAGTTAGTTTTACGGTTCGTTTCATCTGGTTTTTAATACGTCATAAATCGTAAAACTTACTACAGGTTTGTACGGAACCCTCGGTGCGCGAGTCCGACTCGCACTTGGCCGGTTTTTACATTGTGTGCGGTTTGGTGAGTGGCTTCGGTTATACTTAACTAGAAAAGAAGTGCTAACGTAAAATGCTTTACTGGTATAAGTGGCGCAGTGTTGAGCGCTGTTGTCTTAACGTGCGGAGGTCCCGGGTTCGATCCCCGGCAGGGTCAATTTGGGAATTTATAATTTCTGAATTTTCCCTGGTCTGGCCTGGTGGGAGGCTTCGGCCGTGGCTAGTTACCACCTTACCGGCAAAGACGTGCCGCCAAGCGATTTAGCGTTACGGTATGATGCCGTGTAGAAACCGATTAGGGGTATGGGCTTAATATAACTGCCCATGCCCCTAACAGGTTAGCCCGCTACCATTTTAGACTGCATCTTCACTTACCATCAGGTGAGATCACAGTCAAGAGCTAACTTGTAGTAGATAATAAAAACCGGCCAAGTGCGAGTCGGACTCGCGCACCGAGGGTTCCGTACAAACCTGTAATAAGTTTTAACTTATTAAAAAAAAACTACTTACTAGATCTCGTTCAAACCAATTTTCGGTGGAAGTTTGCATGGTAATGTACATCCTATATTTTTTTTAGATTTATCATTCTCTTATTTTAGAAGTTACACATTTTATCACTTTGGAAGTGTCTCTCGCGCAAACTATTCAGTTTAGAAAAAAATGATATTAGAAACCTCAATATCATTTTTAAAGACCTATCCATAGATACCCCACACGTATGGGTTTTGATAAAAAAAAAGTTTTTGAGTTTCAGTTCTAAGTATGGGTAACCCCCAAAATTTATTGTTTTTTTTTCTATTTTTGTGTGTGTATCTTAATGCGGTTCACAGGATGCATCTACTTACCAAGTTTCAACAGTATAGTTCTTATAGTTTCGGAAAAAATGGCTGTTACATACAGGCAGACAGACATGACGAATCCATAAGGGTTCCGTTTTTGCCATTTGGCGACGGAACCCTAAAAAGGTGGCGATGACAGCTTGGGCTAGCTTGGAAAAGGCATGGTTACCCCCATACTATTTCTATAAGGCATAGCCTGACGGCACGGCTTTTACGGTAAGTTAGTAGCTAACCACAGTCGAAGCATTTCACTATACAAGATTAAGACGCAGTTTAAGATTCTTGAAAGCTACATAAAGACATGTTACAAAAGACGTGCTTGGCTTAAGTACAGACGTGCCAAGCAAAAGATATTATTTCCTAAGCCTAATAAGCGGCGGGCGGTGTACGCCCCACAGTAAATGTCGCCCGCTAAGTTATTATCTTGGGAACAAGATTATTTTAGGCTTCTCTCCTCCGAGAGACACTGTCCTAACTCACAATTTACAAAAAGATATCAAGCTCATTAAAGATGTGAGTGGATCACTCACTAACCAGGAGTTCTTGCGAAATAGTAAGTATTTCATGAAAATATCGGAATCTGAACGGATCTGGATGATATTCGGCACAGAGATAGATAATCTGGAATAAGCTACTACAAGGTTTTTGGTTGCCGCGCTAACTTTTTAATTATAAAAATAATTAAAAAGTTAGCGCGGCAACCAAAACCCTCAATTCACGCGGACCAAGTCGCGGGCATCAGCTAGTAGGAACCTAAGTAGGTATATCATAAGTTTCTTCTAGGCAAGCTTACTTCTTGTATTTTGGTTTCGGAGGATTTTCCAGGAACATAAAGATTGGATGTTACATATACAAACTTATCGACTGATATCAAGATGCTTTGTTTCGTTGGGCAGGTTTCCGCAATTATTCAGCAACTTTTTACATAAATGCGTGAGTTTGTAGGTACCTATGAAATTTTGATTGTGACGTCGTCAAAGTTCGACGCACTTTTTTAATTTAATCGATAGTTTTAAATGGCTATTCAACATAAAACTAACAGGGGCCGTGGATATTACGACTTTTGGGACAGCCTTTATTTAATAATCACTAAAAAAATAATTTATTTGAGTAGTAGTGAAATACACAATTTTTCGTCTACTATGCATTAATTTTGGGGTTATGTCACTTTAGTTGTGAGGGTCTCGTTTCGTATAATATACATACAGTGGATGTAATAGCTTTAGTATGTCGGCTATTATAGGTTAGTACTGAGTACCTACACACTATTACATTAAATGGATAGTATGATGACACTGAAGATTTCAGCTGAGATGTTTGATATTATATGAGCAGCCTGATAAAAAGTAGCATATGTGTTGTACTTACCAGACAATAATCTATATCCGTGCCAAATTTCATCCAGATCCTTGCAGCCGTTCTGGCGTGATTGAGTGACAAACATCCATCCATCAATCCAAACTTTCGCATTTATAATATTAGTTGGTATAGATAATTAAGGTAGAGCTGGTAGATTTAATGAATACCTACTTAGTTATTCCAAATATAATTTACAGAGGCAGATATAACTAACTAATTAAGCCAAACTCATTCTCAAAGTTACCTACGAGTAGATAACATCCATATCGTAATTCGTAGCTCGTATCTACATAGGTAAGCCATACCTACAATTAGTACAAATGCCACGGCAACTAATGCTACGTCTTAGTTGGAATATATACGTGTAACTACGTGCTCCCAGTTTCGTAAGCCAACTGCACGAAACGCTAATTAGTTGGTCGACAGGAGTAGCGAGGAATATTTAACATTTTATTAAGTTTTATTGAAGTGAAAACTTCTTTAGCCGCGTTGGTAAACTTGTGGATTCGAGCACCGACACCTTGCTCCGACATGTTCGCGAACACCGACATGCAAAGCTACTTACCTACTGAACGTCCAAATCTAAAACGCCTTCGAATTCAAGAACTTTAGGGTCGCAAACTTCCTACATAATGATGACAATAGACAAAGGAAGATCTTTGTCCCCAACACGAGGCCTGAAAGGCACCTTTTTGCCTCACCTGTATATGTTACGTCAGCTGCAGACATCGAGGGTTAAAGGCGCGGGTTGTGGGTGGATTTTCTCGTGGGTCGAAGCTGAAATGCGGCTTATCCCTTTTTAATGTTCATAAGGGCTGAGTTTATGCAAAATATTTTTATCGAGGAAATTGCAGATAATCTTGTCACCTATAGTTTTTAAATTAATTACTTCTTAAAATGGAAAAAGAATCATATGGCCCGTATGGCATGTATGTGCTACGACGTAGCACTTTGTAGCATTCGTAGTACACTACAACCATAGGAGCGAAAACATGGACATAACTATGCCGAAAATACCCTTCGACACAGACGTTTCGTGCAAACTTTTTGTCCTGTCTGGTCCCTAATGCATGAAAACATCAAGGGCTCCATGTTACTTTAAATAAACACAGTCGCGTGGTTTTTACTCTTAGATTTTTAACGATATTTTCAGATGCTTGTGATACAACCCGGGACTCCTTAACGTGCTCTCCGGGGCACACGGATAACATATTTAGTTCTTACTTATAAATAGATGTCCCATTTTCATGGACATCATTAATCCCATATCAAAGCATCTAACGTACATAACGCAGGCTGAGGACGTCTGTAACGTCGCGCATTGGCTTACTGGGATTAGATCTTTTATTTTCGCTCTCTCTTCATAATCCCAACACGTCCCATGTAACATCGTGAGCTTAGTTGTATTAGTGTATGTCTCAAGTTTTCTTTATGCGAACACTAGCTTTGTCCTACAACTTTGTCCGCGTTGAAAGCAAGACTTTCGTTAGAATTTTCTGTGGAATTTTTCATAATGCTTTCTTAATTTCTACGTATCCTAGCCCCACTAATAATGACTAATAATTATTGGGCCTAATATAATGATACTAATTTAAGATAATTCTTCTCTTCTCGCGTCGTTTCCTCTACTTTGAGGATCGTGGCTCCCTCGAGATATTACAGCCTTCACGATGTTACGCCATCTCTCTCTATTGGAGGCCGAGCGAAAGGTATATGCATATAAGATAATATAATTATACTAATCATTAGTCGGGATTATTATGGCCAAGATGATGCTCGTGATTTTATTTGCATGGATTTTTGAACCGCGGAAACTCTGGATGACAAGTAACCTATGTCTTTCCCCAGGTTAAACAACCTGTCTCTTTACCAAATGTCAAAACCGGTTGAACGGAAGTGTGATTGTTTCTTGGTTAGTCCTACAAACACGATTCACGCCTTAACAGAGTAGCTCTGTTCAACGAAGTCTCTTGGATAGTTATAGATTTTTCTAGAACTAGCGGTTCGAGCTCTACATTGATGAATTTCAATCAGATTCTCCTTTATCTATAGCTTTAACTAACAAATAAAACTAATGTAAGAGTAACTTAGCTTCCGTCTCACTTGGGCGCCGTAAGTGATTATGCAGTATCTTTAGCTTTACCGTATATTGGCTTCTTCTAATAAAAAAAAACTACAGGAAACTACAGGAATAATTGTTTATAGTTACTGTTTTACTACAATTATAGAGATAGATAAATATCAACTCTCTAGCTAGTAGCAATTGGTGTCAAAACTTGGGTATCAAAATGAATTAAATCAATAAACTTTGTGAGAGCCGTTCCTTCTCAAATCTGAATTATAACTTAGACGCAAAGGGAGTGGCCCTATTCATTTCGTAGTAATTACTTTATGAAATTATAAAGGTGCGCCCGGATATGACGAGTGAGCACGAACGAGGATTTTGTTACATGATTATTATTCAGCTACTTCAGGGAATACAAAATCGACCTAACTTCTTTAGATGCTGTCGTGCCTTCTCTTTAATATACAAGAAAGTTAATTAAGTTTGGTGAAAAAAAAAATATTTACTGTTCTATACAAATTAATCCGACAATTGTGTTTGATTTAGAAATATAAATTTAATCTTATATTTCTAGAGCAAATTATTAGTTTCAATAAGGAGAAAACTTGCTTTAAAAGGTAAACTAAGTATGTTTGAAAGAAATTTCACTGCAGAGTTTTGTTTTAATTGTGTTTTGAGATGCGTCAAGAGCTGCCTAAAGGTCTTGAAAACAGCAAATTATTTTTACAAGCATACATTATGTCACCGTTTGATGGATACACTGCTTTAAAAAACTCAGTTTTGCCGATTTTACGCTATGGCAGAGCCTTAAGAAAGCGCTGTCCTTCGCAGCCTTAAATACTTTTTACAGCAACTAATTCCGCTTAATCTGAACCTATCATTAAAAGCTTTGCTTCCAGTTTGGGTTTTAAATGATATTTACACGCTGTGAAAGAGGATTTCGTTATGAATTCTCAATGACTCAACGTAACACAAATTGACTGCTTTTGTAAGTAAATGGCGAGTGGGTAAGTAAATAGATCTTTCCCTGGGTATATAATACCTATGTAAGTACTAGCTGATGCCTGCGACTTTGTCCACGTGGATTGAGGTTTTTGGTTCCCACGCGAAATCTTTTATTTTCCGGCATAGCCTAGCCTATGTGTTATTCCAGACTATATTGTTGTATCCCGGTTAAGGAGTAAGGACATAAGCTACTTTTTATCCCGGAAAATTTAGGAGTTCCCGCAGGAATAAAAATACTTAATCCACGCGGATGAAGTCGAAAAAGTCTAGTTTAACATAAATATGTCAGGAGCCTCGAGACATCGCAACGCCGCACAGTCTGCGAGTCCGTTGACTCGTAGGCTATATTGATCTAATTCCGTGACATTGCCTTGACTGGAGGCGTAGGGATCGTTCACCTCAGCCTGTAAGGGCTTGCCGCTACGTCCTATTGTTTGAGGATTACTGTCGGCGGCGTAGACGCGTAGCTCTCACTCGTAGACTCGTAGCTATCTCGTAGTACCGTCGTCTACGAGAAACTGATGAAAATGAAAATGAAATGATTTATTTCGCGTAGGACAACTTGTGTCTCTTATGATTTGAGGATTAGGTAATCCAAAGAGCGCCACAAAGCCCACAAAGCAAAATAAATTATATAAAAAATATATTTATTATTAATATTATTAAATAATAATAAATAAATAAATTGTGTGTGTGTGCAATTCACACACGGCAGAAGTGTTACTTCAGAAAAGTAGCCTACGAGAGAATGATATACGAGTAACCTGTATTCTATCACATTCTCTCGCAGACTCCTATTATCAATATATTTGTCTCTTTTTGCTGTCGCTTTTTCGTTTCATCGAATTTTCAAATCACAACGATTCTAAAGAAGTTTCACTTCAAAAATCAATTTACCATCCAGAAATATTCCAATTACAAATTCAACATTAAACAAATGATTTTAAACTTAACCCACTTAAAAACAAACATACCTACTCCTTGACATCTCAAACGTATTTGGGACCAATGCCTCAGTAAATACCCCACGTTCACTTAAAGGCTTTTACGTTACAATGCTCGCTTTGTAGGTACCTCCACCAAGTATTTGCGAACCTTTTCCGCATCAATGCCCAGAACCCGTACCTACAGCCTACCTACAGTGAACAATGTCGAAGCGCTGCAGTAACGAGGACTGGGCCCAATAAAACGTATATGCGTTAGTGTATTGTTAGTGCACGCGCATGGCTCGGGAATTGGGCATTTGACAACTAGGTAGTCAAATCAGCAACTTTTTTTCAAACGTCAAAACGCGTGGTGCTTAGTATGGGATTTTGTATGAAATATTGAATAGTGACGTCATCAAAGTTCGACGCACTTTTTTACTTTAATCGATAGTTTAACCGAAGAATGCTACTTTTGCGGAGAGGAGGACACCCCAAGGCATGCTATCTTCGAGTGTCCCGCCTGCGCGGACTTGAGATCGGTGGCACAGGGTGCGAGCGAGGATGTAAACGCCCAAAACCTTATATCGCGCATGTTGTCAAATGAAGACGAGTGGCAGAAGTACGCACAGATGCTGCGATCAATAATGATGCCTGATACTCCGCTTGGATTCAGCTTTTTATGAATATCGTTGGAAACTCTTTAAATTTCCTGGTTAAAAAGTAGCCTATGTTAAGTAAGCAAAAAACCATATCATTCCGTTCGGGTTAACGTGGCCTTTAATAATTGTTGTACATATTTTACAACCCAACACTATAGCCCATTAACGTCCCACAGCTGGGCACAGGCCTCCACTCTCATAGGAGAGAGGGAATTAGGAGCTTAGACCCACCACGCTGTTCCAAAGGGCTTTAACGACTATTATCATGTTAGTGATAATAACCGGGACCGACGGCTTAACGTGCTCTCGGGGTTGCACGGGGATGAAACACTGCCAACTTCTTAACTCCGGGCTAGTACTGAGAATTTCTAGTCAGAAAAACCCAATAATTGTTGGGACTCGAACCTGGGACCTCGTCGTCCGCAGTCGAACATGCCAACCACTAGACCAACGAGCAGACATTTACAACCCAATCGTTGGATATCAGCTATAACCACAGTCTAGCAAAGACATAACAACTTCCAAACAATATGTGACAGTATAATATGCTCAATGCTATAAAGAAAGTGTTTGTGATAACATTTGGCAAGATTCCAAACAGGTTCTAATAGAGAAATGCTGGACTAAAAACCCGATAGGACAGACTCGATCGTTAAATGTGTTGATTACCAATAATAACAATAACAATAAAAATGAATTTTGCTAATCTACCTACATTTATTCTGTTCCACAGATTTCCCGACCTCAGTTTTAGACTCTACCTAGTGCTAGAAAGCAGTAGGTAGGAAAATACAGGAGTACGAAGTCACATTGCTTCGAAAAAAGATATAGCTATTATAGCAATACGCTATTTATACCTATATCTCAAAGATATTCCTATGTTGTAAAGGTACAACAAAAGCAAATCGATCCATCATACAGACACGGGCGGTGCCGTCTACGATCAAAGAATACTTTGTAAACGTCCGTTACGAACTCAAGTATTTCTGTAGTTTATAGTTAGTTTATACTTTATACCATTCGAAATCTCAGAGTCTGTTTTAGCCTGCGAGATAATGAGATAGAATACAAGTTATATTTATCTCATTCTCTCGTTGGCTACTTTTCTGACACTTCTGCCGTGTGTGAATTGCACACACCCTTTTTTTTTAAACATCATATTTTTGTTTACATTGTGAAAGATATTGCGTTTTATTCCAGTTTTGTTGTGACGTGATGAGCCGCATGGGAAGTAGGCTAAGTTTTGCTAGCCTATTTTGCAAGATTGCCATCGTAGTCTTAAAAGTATGTTACACTTCGTATGAAAAACATGTGAGATAGCTTCCTATACCTATGTAACTATACGTAAGAGATTAGCCGAATTGTCATCGTAGTCTTATAAGTGTGTTACACTTCGTATGAAAAAACCTGTGAGATAGCTTCCTATACTTAAGTAACTACGTAAGAGATTAGCCGAATTGTCATCGTAGTCTTAAAAGTGTGTTACACTTCGTATGAAAAAACCTGTGAGATAGCTTCCTATACCTATGTAACTACATAAGAGATTAGCCGAAAGAAAATTTAGCCTGGTTTTGTGACTTTTACACTTACTTATTCATAAAATGCCTAGCGATAAACATAAGGTCTCGCCAAAGACGGCAATTTGGCAGCTATCCAATTGAATGAAAAGCAAATAATAAGAAAATAAGGAAATCGATTTTTATGATTTGGTACTTAATACGCTATTTAAGTATAGGTATACGTACCTACTTAGCCTATATCTCATACCATATCTAGATGCCTTATGTGAAAGTCTACTTAATCCATTCTTAATATCATCTATAAATGCAAAAGTGTCTTTGTTTGTTGGTTTATAAGGTTCTCAAGTACCCATGGTAACCCATGGTATAGTTGAGGACCTGAGTGAAATACTTTTTATCCCAGGAAATCGAAGAGTTTACCCAGATTGCTTAAAAGTCCACGCAGACAAAGTAGCTGCCATTATCTAGTCTATAGAAATAATGATAATATTTAAGGCCAAAAGATTTTGAACAATTAATAATGAAAGTTATGCCTTGCTTAGTTGGATAAGTTATACTGCTGCAGATAAGTACATTTACAGAATCACACACTAATATTTATACTAATATTAAAATGCGAAAGTTTGGATGGATGGATGTTATTTACTCAATTACGCCCGAACGGCTGAACCGATCTGGATGAAATTTGGCACAGAGATTTACAGTCTGGAATAACACATAGGCTACTTTATATCCCGGAAAATTAAATAGGTCGCGGGAACCAAAAAACCTCAATCCACGAAGTCGCGGAAATCAGCTAGTATCTCGATAGTTCAAACTAAAAGTTAAAACTACGGCTAAATTGCTACAACTTTGCCGTTTGAAAACTTTACAGTCTGGAATAACACATAGGCTACTTTATATCCCGGACAATTAAAGAGGTCGCGGGAACCAAAAAACCTCAATCCACGAAGTCGCGGAAATCAGCTAGTATCTCGATAGTTCAAACTAAAAGTTAAAACTACGGCTAAATTGCTACAACTTTGCCGTTTGAAAACTTTTTCTTACGTTTTCACCGTTTTCCGCAGGGTTATCTACGCCGAACTCCGCTTGTACAAATGCAAACCGATTCGCAACACTCGCAGCGAAGTATAATTCCCCGAACGTTGAACGACCGCCATCTGCCGCGCTCTAAACTTCTAACCGCCTTGAGAGATTCGATTCTATTTTATTCCCATCAGATAAAGCGTAGACACGTTTATGTGGAGCAATTTATTTCCCAGTAAACTATTCCCCGGTCATTCTTCGAGGAGGTACTTACTTAATGCACTTGCGAGGCGATTGAAAAATTTATACCTGCCATGCGTGTAAGACCTGATTCACACGTGCTGTTTTTACGGGCGATTAAAACTGTCGATGAATACAATCAAACCTTTGATATTTCGCTTGCCACGCACCGTTCAAAATCCATCAGTGGTCGCTAAATCGCTAGCTAGGTGGTACATCTTTGCCGGTAGGGATGGTAAATAGGCACGGCTAAAGCCTCCCACCAGACCAGATCAAAAAATATTTTGAAATTATAAATTCCCAAATTGACCCTGCCAGGTATCGAACCGCAGTATAAAAAAAAAAGTTATTCTAGAACAAAATTGGTCTGCGACTTTTTTGTCTTTGTACTGTATGGATAATATTCATAGATACCTACAATCGATAACACCACTAGAGGGAAATGTAACAGATAAAAACCAGTTAGGTAGGTAACTTAAAAAACCGAAGCTACGAGTATATTGAAATAAACTTGTACTTAACAGGTTTTAAATCAAGATTTCATTATAAAGAACCTTTCGTATGGAAATTGAAAGCTCACAAACGGAACGAACACTCGTGGATGAAAGGCCTACATCTCTCGGATCATTAGGCACGATCCAACTAGAGTCGTTCGCTAGACCCGGGTAAATCCGCCAATTCAGTGTTTTTCTACGGAATTCAAGCTTTTAACTTGGAATATAAACCTTAAAATGTCATTTTCATCCCACCATCTCGGAAAGAGTATTTTTACTGTTCGATATCTGAAGGTAAAAGCCGTTATTATCCTCTAGAGGATAAAGTAAATTGAATTTAGAACATCGTGTGCACGTTAGTAAATATCACTCGTCTATGAAGTTTGTGAATTCAAAACATCATTAAAACCTATTTACTTGTACCTCTATGGTGCCGAATTTCCATACAATCGTTTTTAATTTGTTAAAAACTCACACTCGTAACCTTCTTGGTGTACTTTTATAATTTGCTTTGCGCGCACCATTTTCTTTCACGTCATATTGTTTAAAATTAAAACCGATTTAAAACAAGAAAATTGAAAATAAGTGAAAAACCTAAAATGAGTGATTCTAGTGACGAAGAAATTAACAGAATTGAATTTAATCTTGTGATTTTTTTTGCATTTAGTCATTTCCTCGCTGAGGTGGGATGAAAAGTTACGTGTTGCACTCGAGTGAAAAGATTTTTCACCTTGTGCTCTTTTGATTCCCTCGCTGACGCTCAGGATTCTAATTTTTGAATCACTCGCTCCGCTCGTGATTCAATTTTAGAATCCTTCGCTTGCTCAGTCATCAAAATTGAGCACGCGGTTAAAAAACAACTTTTCACTCTTGTATAACAAATAACTATTAAAGAGCAATCCACTTTCAGAACATTTGTCTTTGTAATAAATATCAGAATATATATTAATCCACCCATTAGGTACTTCTTTACCTAAGTCTATCAGTCTGTTAAGTTGGTACCTTTTCCAAGCCAATCTATTTAATCGAATTTGACGAGATTTTGTTGCATCCTGTGGATGGAAATAGGCTAATTTTTATCGCTTTTTAAGGATTTTTGAAACCTAAATCCTAAGTGGCGAGTGTCTTCTAGCAATATGAATGTTATAAAAGTGTTGCTCATTTTCAGTTCAACTATAATAATATAGCGTATAGCGTTCGTAGCGAAATACATGACCTTAATCACTACACAAAAGGTACACGTGGCAGAGGTATAATCGTTAGGATGATACCATCAAAAAAGTGGCGGGACCGAACTGGATGATCAAAGCCAAAGATATGGGTCTCCCTGGAGGAAGCCTTGACCTGGAAAGGGTTCGTCATATTATACTTTGCACTTGAAAATAGTTTTAATTAATTTCCTAATTTTGTATACTTACTTTTTTTAGTTATATTCTCCATTATTTGTAAACTAATTATTTTATTTATTTATTAATCACTACCTAAGCACTAGAGTATTAATAAAAAACCGGCCAAGTGCGAGTCGGACTCGCGCACCGAGGGTTCCGTACCGTACCTACCTACCGTAAACCTATAGTAAGTTTTAAATTATTAAAAAAAAACTACAGTTTTGTGTGAAAATCTTAATGTGGTTCACAGAATACATCTACTTACCAAGTTTCAACAGTATAGTTCTTATAGTTTCGGAAAAAAGTGGCTGTGACATACGGACGGACACACAGACAGACAGACAGACAGACAGACAGACATGACGAATCTATAAGGGTTCCGTTTTTGCCAAATTTGGCTACGGAACCCTAAAAACTGTAACCCGGCTACGGAAAAATACAGAGATTCACATTCGGCTCTGTAGTTTATGCGCTACGGTGGAACATACATAAATACATATATAGACTGCTAAAATCATAACCATAATCAATCATAATCATAGCCATAGTCGGGTAAAAATCACGGTACATGCATACAAGCGAGAAGTAGAGTACATAATAAACTTACGTAACAGAAATAGCCAAATGCGCATTTACGACCGTGTAAAAATTAAAAGATGTGCTAACTACGAGTACGTTCTGGCTGTACGCACCGGAAATATACCCAATCTAAAAACGCCCTTGGTAGTATTTTGCCACGAAACCCTACAGCGTAGCATTTTTGCGTCGAAGCAAAGAGGGGCGAAGGGTTAATGCGGGCGCTCTCGACGCGAGAGCCTCTGCCCTTTGCATTATGTTGAGCAGATGCCTTAATAAGGGCTCCTCAATACCTGCCCCTTTGTTTCGCACGTTCGGATTCACACGTCATGGCTTTTCGTCCCATTATTTTCTCTGTAAACCTCGTAGATCTGCAGTAAGAAATTGTTGTAGCAGGATGAGAATCCGCCATATTACGTAGCTACTCGGCCAATTCTACGATTTGGTGGATACATATTTATTCTACTATATTACTCTAGACTAGATGGTAACTCTTTAATTTTCTGGGATAAACACCTATTTCATTTACCAGCCCCCCGATTACGTAAGAATTGTCGATCAAATGGCAAAGGTTCGGCGTCAAAGTAAAATAAACCATGACGGCATTGAATTAGAGCTCAATTTCGTCTGCCCATTCTTATACGTTTAGGGTATCGTACATACCTAAACGTATAAGAATGGGCAGACGAAATTGAGCTCTAATTTAATGCCGTTATGGTTTATTTTACTTTGACGAAAATCTTCAACGTTTGATCGGCCATTCTTACGTGATTGGGGGGCAGATCCTCAATGCAAAAAAATCACATCAGTACGCTCTGTTAATATTGTTATTTAGGTAATCAATCCGTAATATCAGACACAACTAATAAAAAAACCGGCCAAGTGCGAGTCGGACTCGCGCACCGAGGGTTCCGTACAAACCTGTAGTAAGTTTTAAATTATTAAAAAAAAAACTACTTACTAGATCTCGTTCAAACTAATTTTCGGTGGAAGTTTGCACGGTTCATCATATATTTTTTTTAGTTTTATCATTCTCTTATTTACGAAGTTACAGGGGGGGTGACACACATTTTACCACTTTGGAAGTGTCTCTCGCGCAAACTATTCAGTTTAGAAAAAAAAGGATATTAAAAACCTCAATATCATTTTTGAAGACCTATCCCCACACGTATGGGTTTAATGAAAAAAAAATTTTTGAGTTTCAGTTCTATGTACTATGTAGTAACTAGGGGGACCCCCAAAATTATTTATTGTTTTTGTTCTATTTTTGTGAGAAAATCTTAATGCGGTTCACATACGAGTAATACATCTACTTACCAAGTTTCAACAGTATAGTTCTTATAGTTTCGGAAAAAAGTGGCTGTGACATACAGGCAGACAGACAGACAGACAGACAGACATACAGACAGACAGACAGAAAGTCAGACAGACATGACGAATCTATAAGGGTTCCGTTTTTTGCCATTTGGCTACGTAACCCTAAAAACCTTTATGAAGAAAAAATTTATACAGAAATCTTTTACTTAAATCTTGCCGAAAACCATTCTGTTTTCCTTTACATCTTTCCTCCCTTAATGTAATAAAAACATTACTCGCTCCTGCATCAACTGCCAGTTATTATCAATTTTATTGGAAGGCACACAAAGCAGTTTTTCCTTTGACAACCAACGTGGCCTAAATCATGCCAGGCTCGGCCGGAACCGGTCGTAGTCCCCGGATATGACGCCAGCGAAATACCAGCTTGTATCCGTTATAAACTACAAGCTAATATCAATTGTATTACAAATGAATAGAGCACTGATTGTAATGTAAATAAATATAAGTCCTCTTTGTTAGTTTAAATTTCTGAGATAGCCGCGCCGTAATGTAGCGGCCGCTTTTCGGCGGTATTACTGCTATCGTAGGAAACCAGAGCTGGTGAAATACGTTTGTCGGAATCAGCCCCCCAATCATGTAAGAATGGCCGATGAAATCGTTAAAGTTCTGCGGCAAAGTAAATAAACCATAACAGCATTAAATTAGAGCTCAATTTCGTGTACCCATTCTTATACGTTTAGGTATGTACGATACTCTAACGTATAAGAATGGATACACGAAATTGAGCTCTAATTCAATGCAGTTATGGTTTATATTACTTTGACGCTGAACCTTTACCATTTGATCGACAATTCTTACATAATCGGGGGGCATAACGATTTGGCCAACTAGGGACAAAATATTCCTGAAAACCAGAAAAATACTGGTTGCAATGAAAATTAATTCTTTTTCTACGACTGATTTTAGTAAAAATTACTCGGCTTGGGTCGACTGATTTACATATTATTTGTCTACTTACGTTTAGTTCAATTTTCATACGGATTTCAATCCCCTAATTACCCCCTTAGGAGTTGAATTTTCAGAAATCCTTTCTTAGCAAATGCTCCGTCATAATAGCTATCCGTAATCCGTATGCCCAGCCCGCGATCCATGTACCTACCTAATAGTTAATTTAATTGTGCGTTGATAGATCAGTTACTTACCTTTTCGTTTAGAAGATTTGAAGTAACTAGATGTATTCCTTAAGAAGTTATCAGACTGGACAGATAAACGGATGGGCAAATAGAAATTCAACTATATTCTTGTACTAGCTGATGCCCGCGACTTCGTCCGCGTGGATATACCAAGTTTCATCGAAATAACTTGAGAAATGACGGACTTTTATACAAACTTTCAACCTCTATTTGACCCCTTTGGGGGTGGAATTTTGAAAAACTGTGAAACACGTATGTTTTCATTTCTAACCCGCTGCTCATATACCAAGTTTCATGGATATAACTTGATAAATGAAGGACTTTCATACAAACTTTCAACCCCTATTTCACCCCTTAGGGGGTAAAATTTACGAAAACTGTGAAACACGTATTTCTTCATTTTTAACCGGTAGCTTGTATACCAAGTTTCATCGATATAACTTGAGAAATGAAGGACTTTCATACCAACTTTCAACCCCTATTTCACCCCTTTGAGGGGGAAATTTTGAAAAACTGTGAAACACGTATGTCTTCATTTTTAACCCGCAGCTCATATACCAAGTTTCATGGCTATAACTTGAGAAATGAAGGACTTTCATACAAACTTTCACCCCCTATTTCACCCCCTTAGGGGTGGAATTTTGAAAAACTGTGACACACATACTTCTTTATTTATTACCGTAAGCTAAAATAAAAAGTTTCGTTGATATAACTTGTAAAACATCTTGAGAAACGAAGGACTTTCATACCAACTTTCGTCCCCTATTTTACCCTTTTGGGGGTCGAATTTTCAAAAACTGTGAAACACGTATGTCTCCATTTTCAACCCGCAGCTCATATATCAAGTTTCATGGCTATAATTTGAGAAATTAAGGACTTTCATACAAACTTTCAACCCCTATTTCACCCCTTCGGGGGTAGAATTTCGGGATAAAAAGTATCCTATGTCCTACCTCGTAGTATAGGCTCAAATCGTGCCAAGTTTTGTTTGAATTCATTCAGTAGTTTCGGCGTGATCCGCGGCCAAGATACAGACAGACAGACAGACAGACAGACAGACAGACAAAAATGAAAAAAATTACAGATTTGGCTTCAGTATCGAATAATGAGTGCCCTCCAAAAAAAATTTTCAAAATATCTTCAATGTACAGAATTGGACCTGTTACAGTTTTATTATAAGTATAGATTAATTATTGACCGAGCGAAGCGAAGGTCTTTGACCGAGCGAAGCGAAGGTCTCTGAGTCTACTTGGGTGAATTGGCACTTGTCCGTCCGTCCGTCCGTCCGTCCGTCTGTCAGAGCCTTATAACTTCTGAATTGCTGAACGTAATTACTTCAAATTTAAATATAATATGTAAACCGATGGCCTCCCGCCGAATATGGCTTAAAAAGTTATAAAAATCTTTATTTCAGGGGGGCTCTCATAGAAGCGAATGCGGAGTAAAATATTTTTTATAACGTTACATAGGGTTGCGGTATATCATTTTAAAGATAATGAGGAACAGAGTCCAAAAATATTTTTTTTTTAATTTTTCCCCTAAAATTGACGAAATGGGGGGCTTTCAAAGTGGCGATTTTCTAACGTCCAAAGTTGACCTCAGAACTCTCAATTTTCTGAACTCTCAAGCCTGAAACTTGATCAATTATTTGAATTATATCCTGTACTTGAACAACAAATACTAAAATTAGATAAATATTATAAGGAAACGAAATTATTTAATTTTTAATGATGATGATATTTTTAACAGAACTTCACACTGATGTCAATAGATGGCGCTCTGTGAAACCGCGAGGTCTCAGTTCGGGGCGAACCACTAGTTAATCCTGGTAATGGCTTATCAAGATGAAAACGGATATTACCTACTACGTAGCTGGCGTAGTTCGCTCGTCATATCCGGTGTCGAGACTATCTGCCGCGCGCCCGTTCTGATCGAACCACGGTTGATCAGGTACCGAGTAACAAACGTTTTTTCACTATAAAAGGAAACGGTTTTAATCCTACGGTAACCCCCCTCGAAACGAGCTATGGCTGCGCACAGTCAGCGCGTGTCCGGCGCGGCGGCCGCCGCGTCGCGGGACTAGCTCTTGAATTAGGAACTAGACGGATTTGAAACTAGTCGGTTATATTCTGAGCTAACAACCTGTTACACAATATGTTGCTAGGTAAAGAATCCCACACAATATTCATGCAATAAAAAAAAGTTACTCAAAACAAAAATTAGACGTGTATGAATTTTTATGTACCTACAGTTCTGATATGAGTTCGGGTAAAAGACCTCCGGACAACAGCTAAGGATGTGTCTGCGCATAGTTTTCATACATAGAAGATAAGTTTATACATATAGGTTCTCATATGCATATAATATACTTCTGATGTACGTAATGACAATAAAGAGGCGCTCTGCCTCGGAAACCCAATAACCCCTTTGTTTCAGTCGAGCTGTATGCAACGACGTAAATATGCCGGCTAATTCCTGTGGGATATGAAACGCAAGCAGGGCTGTCAAAACCATTTATTCATACTGAGTACCGCTGTACATACAACTAAATAGAACAGTAATAAATGAAACGTAATGGTATTACGTAGAAAAACTCACTACTAAAAATCCACAGGCGTCCACTGTTGAGAAGAAGCCAGATCGACACCTCCGACGACTTCTGAAAGTTTACCTACTCAGGACTTTTGGGACCCTTGCATTGACAATATACTCCCAATGAACTTCGAATGTGATAAAAGATCACATTTTTATCTGTACTTTTTCTAAATCCACCAGCCCCCCTAGCATGGGCCGAGACAATTTTCTCCCCGAGGAAAGGATAAAAAATTTATTCCTAAATAAATAAATAAAAACGCTAAATAACGGTGGATAAATAGTCCCCCGAGTCCCCGTGAAATGGCAAACGGGGATAAACTTCTCCTCTCCCCTGTGGATAAGTTAATTTTATCTCTTGTCAGTGGATACAATCGGGGGATAAATTTTTTATCTCCGGCCCATGCTAGCCCTGCAGGGATTGAAAAACAAATTGGGAGAGATATTTATCCACTAATATAAATTGGTAAATCGGTTTCGGCCAATTAGCGATTATCACGATCGGTACACGGTACAGATTGCTATGCATTTTAGTTACCTAGTGACAACCCTAGTTAACGTGGAAAATTGCATAAAATTAGGGTGGAAACATGGGTGGAAATCTCTCTGCAAGTGACGGCGTTATTAACTGAACGATGACATAAATCATTTTGAACATTTGACCGACTTGCTTGGTCAGATAAATCAGCAAAAAAACATCCTAAATGTTAAGAGGTTATTAGGTATCTTACATAAGGAAAGAAAGAAAACGTTATTTATTTGGTCACTACATGGAGTTTTAGGCTAATTATAATTGATATTAAGTAAGTAGAAGTGATATAGGTATGTGATCAAACAGGTTTCCATCTCGGCATCCAAAGAGTTCCCGCGACACTTGAACCGCACCATGCGCACGAACTAGCTCAAGCAGTAAAATAGTTGACCGAGCGAAGCGAAGGTCTCTGAGTCTACTTGGGTGAATTGGCACTTGTCCGTCCGTCCGTCCGTCCGTCCGTCTGTCAGAGCCTTATAACTTCTGAATTTCTGAACGTAATTACTTCAAATTTAAAAATAATATGAAAACTGATGGCCTCCCGCCGAATATGGCTTAAAAAGTTATAAAAATATTTATTTCAGGGGGGCTCTCATAGAAGCGAATGCGAAGTAAAATATTTTTTATAGCGTTACATAGGGTTGCAGTATATCATTTTAAAGATAATTAGAAATAGAGTCCAAAAATATATTTTTTTTAATTTTTCCCCTAAAATTGACGAAATGGGGGGCATTCAAATTGGCGATTTTCTAACGTCCAAAGCTGACCTCAGAACTCTCAATTTTCTGAACTCTCAAGCCTGAAACTTGATCAATTATTTGAATTATATCCTGTACTTGAACAACAAATACTAAAATTAGATAAATATTATAAGGAAACGAAATTATTTAATTTTTAATGATGATGATATTTTTAACAGAACTTCACAATGTCAATAGATGGCGCTCTGTGAAACCGCGAGGTCTCAGTTCGGGGCGAACCACTAGTTAGATTTAGGTAAAAATCCTCAGGCGAAAGTTATTTAGATACGAGATAAATGGAAACGTCGGCGATTGTCCAGTTCGGCGTTATTGGTTAAATAAGTGTTTTGGAAATATACCTACTCGTCTACACGCAGAATGTTCAATACGCAAATTATAAAAAAAACGCAAATTGTTCCATAAATAACATCCTCAGGTATTAAGTATCAGTGGAAAAGGTTATAAATACTGGCTTAAAAATATTGTAAGGATTCATTTAATTACTTAATTGAATCGATTCGCTGCACCTACTTACATAAACCTAGCTTTAATCCGTCCTGAATCATGCGATGCAATTCCATAGCATAAAAGTATTAGTACATGCCTTGCCTTGGATAACTTCGTGTTAAGGCCAGGCTAAGTTCTTATTTTTGAGGGAATATTTCTTGATTAATAGGTAGGTACATAAGCAGTAATAACCCATCCTATAGTATACCTATTGTTTTTGTAGAATTACTTTCTGAGCTTGGAAGACTGATACCCTGGTCTAAGCAATCTTTAGAAAAAGTATTTTTCATCCCACCATCCCGGAAAGAGTATTTTTATTCTTCGATATCTGATGGTAAAAGCCGTTATTATCCTCTAGAGGATAAAGTAAATTGAATTTAGAACATCGTGTGCACGTTAGTAAATATCACTCGTCTATGAAGTTTGTGAATTCAAAACATCATTAAAACCTATTTACTTGTACCTCTATGGTGCCGAATTTCCCTACAATCGTTTCTAATTTGTTAAAAACTCACACTCGTAACCTTCTTGGTGAACTTTTTTAATTTGCTTTGCGCGCATGGAAGAAGGAATTACGACTGCCGTTTGCGCGCACCATTCTTTTTCACGTCATATTGTTTATAATTAAAACCGATTAAAAACAAGAAAATTGAAAATAAGTGAAAAACCTAAAATGAGTGATTCTAGTGACGAAGAAATTAACAGAATTGAATTTAATCTTGTGATTTTTTTTGCATTTAGTCATTTCCTCGCTGAGGTGGGATGAAAAGTTACCTTGTCATTTTTTTTGCATAGTCATTTCCTCGCTGAGGTGGGATGAAAAGTTACGTGTTGCACTCGAGTGAAAAGATTTTTCACCTCGTGCTCTTTTGATTCCCTCGCTGACGCTCAGGATTCTAATTTTTGAATCACTCGCTCCGCTCGTGATTCAATTTTAGAATCCTTCGCTTGCTCGGTCATCAAAATTGAGCACGCGGTTAAAAAACAACTTTTCACTCTTGTATAACAAATAACTATTGATTGTTTAGAATTAGCAAGAATTGGTAGCTTTACACTACCTGGCATCGACCGCTTTTCCAATACACCCAAACTGTTTTATGTACAGCGTACGCCACAACAAAGCGCCAATGAGCTAATTGGGCACTATTTCAATTAAATTTAAATGTATACTATCCAGTTAATTAATATGCCTAATTAGAGCTCATCGTGGTGCGACATAGTCTAAATATCGAAATATATAAAAGGCAAAGGTGACTGACTGATCTATCAAACCACTGGACGGATCGGGCGGCATAAAATATATATCTATGATGACGGAGGCATCCAGTAAAAAAAAATTGGCAGTCATAGGGGCTGCCGGTAGTGAGTGAAAACGAATATCCATACTAATATTATAAATGCGAAAGTCAGTTTGTTTGTTGGTTTGTTGGTTTGTTGGTTTGTCCTTCAATCACGCTTCAACGGCGCAACGGATCGACGTGATTTTTTGCATGGGTATATTTGAGGACCTGGAGAGTGACATAGGCTACTTTTTATCCCGGAAAAACAAACAGTTCCTGTGGGATAGCATGCTCTTTTTTTCGCATTTTTCGTCAATTAGGCGGCAACGGCGCAACGGATCGACGTGATTTTTTGCATCGGTATATTTGAGGACCCGAAGAGTGACATAGGCTACTTTTTATCCCGGAAAAATTAACAGTTCCTGTGGGATATAATGCTCTTTTTCTCGAATTTGTTTTTCAATCACGCTTTAACGGCGCAACGGATCGAAGTGATTTTTTGCAAGGGTATATTTGAGGACCTGGAGAGTGACATAGGCTACTTTTTATCCCGGAAAAACAAACAGTTCCTGTGGGATAGCATGCTCTTTTTTTTCGCATTTTTCGTCAATCAGGCGGCAACGGCGCAACGGATCGACGTGATTTTTTGCATCGGTATATTTGAGGACCCCTAGAGTGACAAAGGCCACTTTTTATCCCGGAAAAACGTACAGTTCCTGTGGGATATAATGCTCTTTTTCTCGCATTTGTTCTTTAATTAGGCGGCAACGGAGTTACAGATTGACGTGATTTTTTGCACAGGTATAGTTGAATAGCTGGAAAGTGATTGTAACTTTTTATCCCGTAACCAACAATTCCTGTGGGATAGTATGCTCTTTTTCTCGCATTTGTTTCACCGTTCCCACGTTCAGGTTAGCCCACGTTCAGGTTATCATAACCGTCCGGTTAGCCGACGTTCAGGTTAGCCGACGTTCAGATACACCGTCGTTTAAGTTAGCCGACGTTCAAGTTATCCGACGTCCAAGTTAGCCCACGTTCAGGTTATCCCACGTTCAGGTTAGCCCACGTTCAGGTTAGCCCACGTTCAGGTTAGCCCACGTTCAGGTTAGCCGACGTTCAGATACGCCGTCGTTTAAATTAGCCGACGTTCAAGTTATCCGACGTCCAAGTTAGCCCACGTTCAGGTTAGCCCACGTTCAGGTTAGCCGTCGTTCAGATTTATTTTAGGACCAGGAAAGTAACATGTGCTACCTTAGTAACATCCTATAATCCTAATATCCTAATATATTTTATAAATGCGAAAGTGTTCTTGGAAGTTGTTCTCATTAAAGTAAAAAACAAAGGCATTAACCCTTTAGTTCGCAGGTGAAAAAAAATCAAAAATTTTCTTTTTTTGCTTTTTGGGGGGTAAATAGTAAGTATAAGAATGACTAAAAAATAGAAAAAAATCAGAGTGCAGTGTTCAGAGTGAAGAGGTCAGAGTACAGAGTGCAGAGTGCAGAGGTCAGAGTGCAGAGTTCAGAGTTCAGAGTTTAGACTTCAGAGTTCAGAGGTCAGAGTGCAGAGGTCAGAGTTCAGAGTGCAGAGTTCAGAGTGCAGAGTTCAGAGTGCAGAGTTCAGAGTGCAGAGGTCAGAGTTCAGAGTTCAAAGTTCAGCGTTCAGAGGTCAGAGTGCAGAGGTCAGAGGTCAGAGTGCAGAGGTCAGAGTTCAGAGTTCAAAGTTCAGAGTTCAGGGTGCAGAGTTCAGAGGTCAGAGTGCAGATGTCAGAGTGCAGAGTTCAGAGTTCAGAGTGCAGAATTCAGAGTTCAGAGTGCAGAGGTCAGAGTTCAGAGTTCAAAGTTCAGCGTTCAGAGGTCAGAGTTCAGAGGTCAGAGTTCAGAGTGCAGAGTTCAAAGTTCAAAGTTCAAAGTTCAGAGTTCAGAGTGCAGAGTTCAGAGGTCAGAGTGCAGAGTTCAGAGTGCAGAGTTCAGAGTGCAGAATTCAGAGTTCAGAGTGCACAGTTCAGAGTGCATAGTTCAGAGTGCAGAGTGCAGAGGTCAGAGTTCAGAGTGCAGAGTTCAGAGTTCAGAGTGCAGAGTTCAGAGTGCATAGTTCGAGCATAGTTAGTTTATAACGAAGCATTGACTAAAATTGAAGACAAAGTAATAGCAATGTCGGGGAAGAAGCTACAAGAATTTGGAATGATAAGCCCACGACGTTTAAATACAAGTGAATTAAACGATGAAATCGCTCGGGAGTTAAATTATAATGTCGTAGAGTTGCAGCAGCATGTAACCGAATTGGTCCCTCAGTTATTGCCGGAACAAAATCACGTCTTTGAGCAAGTGTTACGACAGGTAGAATCAGGAAATGGTGCAGTGTTTTTCCTCGATGCTCCTGGAGGAACCGGTAAAACATTTTTGTTGAATTTATTGCTGGCGTACATTAGAAAAGATGCGAACATTGCTGTAGCCGTTGCTTCCTCCGGCATAGCTGCCACACTACTTAGTGGCGGCCGTACTGCGCATTCCGTATTGAAATTGCCACTGAATCTCGCACAGGAAGAATCGCCTCTTTGTAATATTAGCGTAAATAGTTCTCAGGGTAGAATGTTGCGTCATTGCAAACTGTTGGTGTGGGATGAAAGCACAATGTCACACAAAAAAGCTGTAGAGGCACTCAACCGAACTCTCCAAGATTTGAGAAAGAGCACGGACCTTATGGGAGGAATGGTTGTGTTACTGGCCGGTGACTTTCGTCAGACTCTACCGGTAATCCAGAGGGGCACACCTGCTGATGAAATAAAAGCCTGCCTTAAGTCGTCCACTTTATGGCCACACGTACAAAAAATGAGGCTTACGAAGAATATGAGAGTGCAACTCTACAACGATCAAGATTCGGGACGTTTTGCGAATACTCTATTGAAAATTGGAGACGGAAGGCTGGAATTGGATATCGAAGGATGTGTAGCACTAACGAGCGACTTTTGTAATTTGGTAGAGAGTGACAGACAGCTCATAGATAACGTTTACCCTGACTTACAAACCAATATGTGCAACGACCAATGGCTCTGCCTGCGTGCTATACTGGCACCAAAAAATGACACGGTTAATAAAATTAATTCCAATATTTTGAAAGAGGTGCAAGGAGAAATTACGGAGTATTTGTCAGTAGACACAGTCATGGACACAGAACAGAGTACTTCATATCCCACAGAGTTCTTGAACTCATTGGAGTTGTCAGGTGTGCCCTCACACAAACTACAACTTAAATTGGGCGTTCCAGTCATGCTATTACGGAATTTAGACGCACCGCGATTATGTAACGGCACGAGGCTTAGGGTAAACAACTTGGGCGGAATATAATCGGTGCCACTATTTTAACTGGAGTCGGAAAAGGAGAACATGTTATCATCCCCCGGATCCCAATGATTCCAACAGATCTCCCTTTTCAGTTTAAAAGATTGCAGTTCCCTGTCAAGCTCAGTTTCGCTATTACAATTAATAAAGCACAAGGCCAAACACTGCAGGTAGCAGGTGTTCACCTGGAAAAACCATGCTTCTCTCATGGTCAGCTTTATGTAGCGTGCTCGCGTGTATCTAATGCCCAAAATTTACACGTATTGGCTCCAAATGGAAGAACTTACAACATTGTTTACAGTAGCGTGTTAAAATAATGTTATGCCCTGTGTCACCTGTGGGTGTGTGTACACTGTGTGTGTCTGTCATGTGTGTGTGTGAGCTTTTGCCACTCGATGAAATACGTCAATTCTGAACGTCTCAGTATTCTTCTCCATGGCGCCCTCTTGCATGCTAAATTGCTTGCAGTTTTTCTCCACTAAAATATCAAGATCTGAGTTCTTGGAAATTGTTCTCATTAAAGTAAAAAACAATTACCATTTTCAAGAAAATAATAAACCAAGTATTCTCAACAAAAACTCAGTTATTGTTCCCCTGAGCCACGCGAAGCGAAGCCGCGGGTAATAGCTAGTATAAAATATAAAAAAAAAATTTATAAAACTTAAGACTAAGTCATTAAAGTTTAATTAAGAATGTAGAATATTTATATTTAAGACCTTTTGTCGCGGAGCATGTCGGTGACGCGAATCCACAAGTTTACCCCCTACCAAAACATGCTCAACGCGGCTAAAGAAGCCTTCACTTCAAAATTATTTTTGAAAATTTAACCCCTATGGGGGTAAAATAGGGCTTTAAACTTTGCATGAAAATCGAAGCTAACGTGAGCGAAGCCGCGGGCAAAAGCTAGTATATTACAACTCAGTTGCGTTAATTAACCAACGTTGACAGTCATTAATTGCATGGGTGCCCCACTTCAGGGTCCTAAATCCTAATGTTGCTGGCCTCGGCTGCAAATAGGACCTCTGCATCAAAGGTCCGCAACGATATGAAATAAACCGGCCAAGTGCGAGTCGGACTCGCGCACCGAGGGTTCCGTACAAACCTGTAGTAAGTTTTAAATTATTAAAGATAAACTACTTACTAGATCTCATTCAAACCAATTTTCGGTGGAAGTTTGCATGATAATGTACATCATATATTTTTTTTAGGTTTATCATTCTCTTATTTTAGAAGTTACAGGGGGGGGGACACACATTTTACCACTTTGGAAGTGTCTCTCGTGCAAACTATTCAGTTTAGAAAAAAATGATATTAGAAACCTCAATATCATTTTTGAAGACCTATCCATAGATACCCCACACGTATGGGTTTGATGAAAAAAAATTTTTTGAGTTTCAGTTCTAAGTATGGGAACCCCCAAAATTTATTGTTTTTTTTCTATTTTTGTGTGAAAATCTTAATGCGGTTCACAGAATTCATCTACTTACCAAGTTTCAACAGTATAGTTCTTATAGTTTCGGAAAAAAGTGGCTGTGACATACGGACGGACACAGACAGACAGACATGACGAATCTATAAGGGTTCCGTTTTTGCCAAATTTGGCTACGGAACCCTAAAAACCGTAATCCACGCGGACGAAGTCGCAGGCAACAGCTAGCAAATCATAATTAAAGATCCAAAAACATCAAAAAGTTTTGAAATATCAAAATTGTTGTATTAATATAGCTTTCAAAAGAAAAACTTCCAAAAACCGCATTAAAAAATGTTTTTAACTCGTTAGGTAAAATCCGTGACCCTTTTTAACCGCTAAGCCACCACGGCGTTTTACTAATAAAATTATATTGAATTGTAATTAGCGAAATAAAACAAATCACCACAGACAGCTTTACACGTTCCGCCAATTAATTGTGTTATCGCTAAAATGAATTTTCGGATAACAATTTATACCTAAATTTTCATCTCCACCCACCCCGGGATATTAATATCTATAAAGCGTAAAATTACCTATTACTTGTTTTATGATTTCATGGGAAACGATATTCTGTATTTTCAACAATGCTTATTATAATAACAAACTAATATTATTAGTTTGTTAGAAATAGTAGATTATTAACCAAGGGGATAAAGCAGTGTCTTCTGTCGCGGGTGACGATTTAAATCGCGAGCGTAACGAAGGACTCGAGGTTTACTCCCGAGCGTAGCGAGGGTGTTAAAAACTTAAATCACGAGCGAAGCGAGGGATTTAAGACGAGTCCTGAGTGTAGCGAGGGATTTAAGTTCACCCAAGACTAAGACAGCTTTATCACCGAGGAAAATACTCTACTTTTCGTACCATTTGCGAAAAAATTAACACAATAATAATATGAGATAAGCATTTATCAAATAAATATTATAAATGCGAAAGTTTGGATGGATGTATGGATGTATGGATGTTTGTTACTCAATCACGCTCAAACGGCTGAACGGATCTGGATGAAATTTGGCACAGAGATAAATTATAGTCTGGAATAGCACATAGGCTAAATCCACGCGGACGAAGTCGCGGGCATCAGCTAGTTAAAAATAATGACAATTAAAAGTAAAAGTTAACATTCGAAACATTGGTCCAATTATTGATAGAGAGAGTTACATTAACGTTTATGTATTTGAAGAAAACAAAAACGCGGCAAATTCCTAGACTAATATTTTTTTGTCGGAAAAGCAAAGGCATCAAGCTCATACGGCCTCGTCGGTTTTCGTCATTTTATTTAATAATCAGAACTGCATAATAAATGCGTATTCCTTTTTCAAAAAGATGTATAATGCTTTATATACAAACTCAATGGTGTAAACACAGATGTAGTTCAGTATAAATTTCGGTAAGTATTCCAAATTTAAATCACATTCTCCCCCTAGAGGATGAATGAAATTCAGTACAATTTTCTTTCCCTGTTTTTAACAGATTAAAAATGACTATTGTTATGTTCGCTTTTTGTGGCATAGAATGTCACTTTTTTGAGCAAGTGGTACGAAAATAATATTATATTCGTAAAATGATATATTAAAACTTACTTTAAATGCTTGTTAAGTATAAGTACAATATAAATTTTTGTTTTTAAATCTGTGACCTAAAAACCCGATATATTTTACGTAAGTCAAGTTAGCTGTGAAAATTGATCTGAGTTAGGGCATTTCAAGTTAGATTTTTAGTACTTTCTGTGTGTTTCTGTGTGTAGAGTCAGCTAATAAATAAATTCTCTTCTATTCTATTTTGTAAGATTAGTAATTTAAGTTTAACTATTATAAAATCCCACTATTTATAAAAACGCTGCTCTGGCTTTAAAAAGAAAAGCAATCTAATTGTTTTCTTGTATGTATCGTTTTTCAGTTTAATAACAGCAGAGCAAAAAGTGTTTTGATGTCAGTTCCAGAATTCAAGGACGATAAAATATGATCGCGGCCCGGGGATCTTTCCAGTTTTTATCATTTCACATGTTTTTGTTAACTTTTCAAAGTCCTTTAGAACGCAAGGGCCATCGTGTCCGCAGCATAGATAGTATAATTACTAGCCCTAAGCATAGCCCTAAAGTATAGGTGCAGGTAGAAATAGCTCTAATTTAAACTTATCATATGTTACTTTCGTAGCGCTACGAAGGTGTGACGTAAGTACCTACTACGAAAGTACAAGGCCCTCGGTCCTAGGTATGTATTAGAAAATGTATCATTCTCTGACCTACGAGTACGTCTTCAACGTCTTCAACGTCTACGCTTGATCTACGCGCCCACCGCCGCGCCGGTATATCCTACGGTATGAATGCAACTTACTTGTAGACCCTGTATGTTCGAGTTCTATAAGGGCGAAACACACTTACGGATAGAAAAAAATTGTCTGGCGGATAAGAGATCTGTTTTTTTATAAGAGTTGCACAGACTTCAACAAGGTCATGAAAAGCTTACAGATAGATAGAAAGACAGACACAATTAACTCTTTATAATATCAGTAAAGGGATGCCTGAATAATAATGAATAAGCCTAAGAAGTTTAAGTAATAACTCTGGGTAGGAACTCAGTCTCGTAAAACATTTATTTTGTTAGTTGTTTAAAAAAACCGGCCAAGTGCGAGTCGGACTCGCGCACCGAGGGTTCCGTACAAACCTGTAGTAAGTTTTACGATTTATGACGTATTAAAAATAAAAATTACGTTTGTTGTATGGGAGCCCCCCTTTAATATTTACTTTATTGATATTTAATTATTTATTTTGAAAGGTAATATACAAGTTAATATTCTGTGAAAATTTGAACCGTCTACCTGTTACCGTTTTTAATATTGAGCAAAAAAATACGAAAAAAACACGTTTATTGTATGGGGACCCCCCTTAATATATATATTTTTTTAATTTTTAGTATTTGTTGTTATAGCGGCAACGGAAATACATCATTTGTGAAAATTTCAGCTTTCTAGCTATCACGGTTTATGAGATACAGCCTGGAGACAGACAGACAGACAGACAGACAGACAGACAGACAGACAGACAGACAGCGGAGTCTTAGTAATAGGGTCCCGTTTTTACCCTTTGGGTACGGAACCCTAAAAAACACCAAATACGAGTGATCTGGAATCTGGATTGATTTATGCATTTTCCCGGCGGTTTTGTGTATTGTTTTTGAAATAATAATAAAAAGCGGACAAACTGCGCACTGGCGACCGCTCCGCGCGTACGATGAATGATGGCGTGACGGAAATATGATTAAATTTTCGTGTAACCCATTTTGTAACGACGGTTCTTTAGCCCCCGAAAATGGTGAAAATACTTATGTTTTTAGGGAAAAAAGGGACGCTATTAAATATGACAAATGGTCTACTTTGTTACTGAGTAACGCAAAAAAATGAAAATGTAACTTAAGAGAAAAGTTTTAATACAATCTGTATAATATTCTCTTAATTATTTGGGCATGTGAGTAATGACAACAAAAATATTGGAATTGAACTGATTTTCCCCGAGATGAGACATAGAGATATGAGATGAGACATATCTCGTAACCGTCAATATCAGTTGAAAATTTGGGCCAGAAAGGCAGGTAAAAAAGGACATAGGCTTTTTTTATCCCGGGAAATTAAGGAGTTCCCGCGGGAATCAAAAAACCTTAATCCACGCGGACGAAGTCGCGGGCATCATCTAGTGAATGAATAAAATGTAAAAAAAAAAATACGTAAACAGAAACTATATACTTATAAACAATATCACAAAACTCTCCACCAACAAATCTAGAATTAATTCTAAATGGCATTATCATCCATGTAATAAATTGGGGACAACTTAATGTTTACAAAAACTAAGAAGTACCTATTAGAAGCACAACTTTATAAAGCTAATCTAAGCACAAACAAAGAAGTTAACTCAGTAAAAGTGACACAAATGAATGCAAATTTCCCGTTAAATTAGAAGGAGAGTACCTAATTTATCGTTTCGGAAAGCTAATTCCAAAATTCAAAGAGCAATTTATTTTTTAAGTAAAATGTAAATTTATAGCAGAGAGCAAAGAGCACGATGGCTCACAGCGGCTAAAGTTGTGAGGCGCAATAAATACACATTAGTTGCACCCCGCAACTCGCAAGTTTGGGGCGAGCGGGATTTGGCCGTTTTGTTTGGAATTTTGTTACTGATTAAACTAAAATAGGAAAACGCTACCATACCGACGCGGTTTTTACCAACGTAGGTATTGTGGTCCTTGAAATAACACTAGGTACTTTCATGATTTGCGTTAGGTAGATACTCCTCTCCGCCCGAATTGTATTACAGATGGGCTTCTGCTTCAAATAACACGCCACCATAGAAAATTAGAAATTTTATAGTGTTGCAGCGCGTTGGAAAAAGAAGGAGATTCTTCTAACTGTAAAGAAAAGGAAACTGTACTCCAGTTTCCTCTTCTTTACAGTTAGTTTTCCTGGGCCATATAATTCGTGGTCCTAAGTATGACCTTCTACAATTAATTATCCAGGACAAGATACAAGGTAAAAGGGGCGTGGGACGGAAAAGGACATCCTGGCTGAAGAACTTACGCCAGTGGTTTAATAAAAGCACCCGATCGATATTTAGAGCTGCGGTGTCGCAAAGTTCAAGTTGCCAATGTGATCGCCAACCTTCGATGGAAGAGGCACCGAAAGAAGAAGAAGATAGAAAATGGCAAACTAATCTACGTGGCAATTTACCCACCAAAGGGTCAGCTAGTGAAGATAGTGATGTGATACTGTTGCGTCCACGCGCCATACTAGTAGGTACTTACTATACTTACTAATATTATAAATGCGAAAGTGTGTTTGTTTGTTGGTTTGTCGTTCGAAAAACGGAGCAACGGATCGACGTGGTTTTTGGCATGGGTATAGTTGAGGACCTGGAGATTATCCCGGAAAATTAAGGAGTTCCCGCGGGAATCAAAAAAAACTTGATGATAAATACTAGGTACGACATCACTACTCATACATACACTTACATAATATTAGTATTTAAAAACTTTATGCTTACGTAAATAAAAATGTTTCTTCCTTATCTCGGCTTTAAATTTCCCGTTACAATTTTAGTTTAAAATTTCTTGGTGGAATAAAATATCCATACATTTAAGTTGCATGCCACAGGTTTGTGACGCGACGTACCTACCTGAATTTTATTTTAACTTTGTTTTTGTTTTACACACTCAACCCTCAGCGATAAATCGTTGAGAAAATGGAAAAGATTTTGTTGTTTACTGCTTTGTGTATCCGTTACTTAAAACATTAGCATTAGTAGAGTGTATAGAGATGTTTTACCTAATACCACAGAATAGGTTATAGTAGTAACTAATACGTCTTATGCTCCTAAACGAATTTGGTAAAAGGGTAACTTGTTATCAATTTATTAAAATTAATTTTCAAATTGGTACTTAAATAACTACTCTAGGCATTCCCTAAATTTAAGCTAGATACCAAGTTAAGTGAATATCTGACTCTATATACTCTATACTTTTGACAATGTTTTTAATGATTTTTCATATAACCTGCATTGAAAGTGCGTCGAGGTCAAGTTCACCAGTGGGGGCTGATTCTGTAGTGCACAATCTCTAAACTAAACTAAAATTAGAGCATTACAAATATTGCTAACCCTTTCATAATACTCCCTACGGAAAGGGACAGAACTAGATTTAAAGCTGCCATTTTAGTTTAGTTTAGAGATTGTGTTATACAGAATCAGCCCCCCTATCTATACAATTGCATAGCGATTGTAATGCAATGACGATTGTAATTTCGAGTCTCAAGACCTATTTTCGAGTACGCCGACTCAACCGAGCATAAAACTTCGTTTAAAGGATTTTTCCTGACATTCTTTTATTCACGTCGATGTTTCATCAAGAGATTCAGATGAAATACTCGTACCCTTTCCATGGCCCTTTATATGAAAAAGCTCTACCCGGGACCATTTTTTATAGAAATTTCTCCATCTTGAGATTGGTTGATATTAAAATATTTGATGAGTTCGTTCGTGCACCTTTGCCTTACTTATAGTGATATATGAACATACTTAATTTATTCTGGTTTTTGTACTGTAGGTAAGTCAACATTTTCGGATCAATATTTCCGAATACAAACAGGCTCCAGTGGGCCAGGTTGATATCAGGTAAGTAAGTACCTCAAAAGTTCGCTGCATTTCCAAAATAAAGAGATGAAAATTGAAGCTCTTCGGTGTGAGCTTGATGAACCGATAAAAGCGGTTACCACATCCTTTCACTAGCGTCCACTGCCAAAATAGGTCAGAGAAAATTGCTCTTGGATCAACTGTAACATACTAGCTGACCTGCTCCGTCTTCGCTCGAGTGGAATTTCTAAAAATTCTGGAGGTCTACGTCATACAACGATCCAGCTCAGTAGCTTAGTTCCAGCGTTATGAGCTGTAATTATCCCATTTTATTTGTATAGTATATTCACTTATAATTATAAGTAAATACATAAATAAATTATTTACTTATTTGTATTAAGGTTTCCTCCACTGTAAACCAGCGCTGCAGCCTGATGCAGCGTGATGCTGAGATGGAGAACTGTGTTTGGTCACACTTCACTTTACCTTTAATATTAATTTTATTAGTCCTAAACTCCATGTAGTGATCAAATAAAAAACATTTTCTTTCCTATAAATTTTCTTTCTTATAGATATTATGCTAGTTATGGAATGTGTGCTGAGCATCCAAGATTTAATGATTGCCCGTCGGCTATTTCAACTTTCATCGATCCGTCTGCACAACTATTTAGTTGAAATCTGTTACTTTTATAGAAATACTAGCTCATGTTCGCAACTTTGTCCGCGTGGATAAAAAGCCCATGTGTTATTCCAGACTATAATCTATCTCCGCCAAATTTTATCCAGATCCGTTCAGCCGTTCTGGCGTGATTGAGTAACGAACATCCATCCATCCATCCATCCAGTATAGTGTATAGATATAGATCTAAATCCACGCAAAGTTGCTGGCACCAGCCGAGTACCTATAGCATAAGAAAATATTTCGGCTTGCGAGTTGCGGTTTACAGGTTTTACTGGAAAATTCGGGAGCAAATTTCTCATAACCACTTCAATAGACGCCGGAACGGATTCGGTAAACAGCTTTTATCGCTTTATCAAGTTCCGAACCGAAGTTTATATACCTACCTACCTACCTATTTGCATGAAGCCGATCTTGTTAAATCCCAAATGCAACCGAATGGAGAAGTTTCCATTTTTTTTTAAATTGATTATGAAAATTAAGACAAAATAAAACAAAAATATGAAAGAATCTTAGAATCAAAAAAATATTTACATTATATCAAGTTTCATGGCTTTAACTTGAGAAATTATGGATTTTCATACAAACTCTCAACCCCTATTTCACCCCTTCGGGGGTAGAATTTCGGGATAAAAAGTATCCTATGTCCTACCTCGTAGTATGGGCTCAAATCGTGCCAAGTTTCGTTTGAATTCATTCAGTAGTTTCAGCGTGATGCGCGGCCAAGATACAGACAGACAGACAGACAGACAGACAGACAGACAGACAAAAATGAAAAAAAATACAGATTTGGCTTCAGTATCAAATAATGAAAGCCCTCCAAAAAAAATTTTCAAAATATCTTCAATGTACAGAATTGGACCTGTTACAGTTTTATTATACCTAAGTATAGTTAGATAGATAGATGATGGGCCACGGAAACGGGTAACAGACAGGTGAACACACTTTCGCATTTATTATTGTTTAATAGTAAGTAGGTATTATAGCAGTATTGTTTCGGAATTCATCAACAACCGACGTTTGTGAAGGCATATTATGTTAATAGGGTTTAATATTATAATCGGATCAGGCGTGCGCGTCCTTACCACGACAGTAAACCTCTTATGTATCTCCTACTAGATGATGCCCGCTACTTCGTCCGCGTGGACTAAGTTTTTTTAATTCCCGGGCGAACTCCTTAATTTTCCGGGATAAAAAGTACCCTATGTCCTTCCCCGGGATGTAACCTACCGCTATACCAAATTTCATCAAAATCGGTTGAAAAGATGGGCTGTGAAAGCGTAGCAGACAGACAGACGGACAGACAGAAAGACACACTTTCGCATTTATAATATTAGTATGGATTTAGGATGTATTATGCAAATTATGGAGTATCCCTGCGTGATCGAATCAGAAATGAGGGGCTCCGTAGGCGAACCAGAGTAACCGACATAGCTCAAAGAGTCGCCAAGCACAAGTGGCAATGGGCGAGACACATAGTTCGTAGAACCGATAGGCGTTTACCTATTCTGTGGTTGGGGTCCCAAAGTGCTTGAATGGTGGTCTCGCACCGGCAAGCGCAGCGTTGGACGACCCCCCACTAGATGGACGGACGAGTATTGAATATACATTGTATGGAATCATTAGGTTCGCAATCTAAGTTTTCAGCACTGTATATTTATAATCTCGCATCGCACCTAAATATCCTATTTAAAACTACCTATAATTCTGAGGTTTTCAACGCTATAATTTCCACTTTTCAAGTTTGTACGTGGCGCGGTTTAACTCCCGCCTTTCGTCGCAAAAATAAGTAATCTCGCCGCAGAATAAGTAATTACTGAGGAAAATGAGAATACGGCGGACACGGCGCGCGTTTGCTTATGAATTGCGCGAAGAATCAACAGTAGAGATCCCTTGGGTCTGGGGTCTAGAGTCTAGACGTAAGGATTTCTGCTGACATATTGTCAGGACATAATATTATGGTGTTATTCCTTGTTGTTCCAGTAATTTTTATGTACCTAGCTCTAAAATCACTTACACTTAGCCCTTACTAATATTAATCTTATGTAATCAATAACTCAGAAAGGAATTAGTTTTCGTAAGGAGGTATTTTATCTAAGAACAAAATGTGCACCTATAGAAATACCTACCTATCAACATAATCTGTTCTAAATTTTTTAGCAATGTATTTTTTAACTCGCATTAAGTCATAACTCATAAATATTTTTTCAATTTAGGTAGATACACTACACTTATTGACGCCCAGTTAAAAATAGTTCATTCAAAAATACCTAGGTACTTCTGTTCTCTACCTTTTTAACCGACTTCAAAAAAGGAGGAGGTTCTCAATTCGAGTGTATGTTTTTTTTTGTATGTTTGTTACGCGATTTCTCAGCCAATTATGAACCGATTTTGATAATTCTTTTTTTGTTTGGTAGGTCATACTTCAGAGGTGGTCTGAAGTATGACCTACTAATGTATGTGGCCATTTTAATTTGGTGAAGATCTGATGAATATCTCCGGAGATGGAGAACGGAACTCCTCATGGATAAGAGTAAATTGCTCGCGATCAGTGTGATAGTTTTGTAAACAGTATGTTTAAACCATGCATAGCATATCTCGTTCTGGTTACAGCCTGTATTTTAACACAGTGGGGCCACTAAAAATTGTGAAATAAAAAAATTTCAAAAAAAAAATAAAAACCGACTTCAAAAACCACAAACACTAAAAAGTAAAAAATAATTTAATTTATTTTGTATACAAGAGTTAATGTAGTTCTATAATAACATTTTTTGGAGTCGGTGCCAATGTGGAGTCACGTCAACAATAATGAAGAGTAGGTAGGTAGACGGTTCATGCGGCTAATTGTTACCGACTCCAAAAAATGTTATTAAAGAACTACATTAACTCTTGTACCTATACATAATAAATTAAATTATTTTTTACTTTTTAGTGTTTGTGGTTTTTTAAGTCGGTTTTTATTTTTTTTTTGAAAATTTTTATTTATACACGAATTCACTGAGATATTTCTAGCTTTAAATAAGCTATGGTAAAAAGCATTTCTAATGTCTTGTGGGAATCCGATAGCGTTTCGTTTAATCTAGAAAATAGTCTCTTTACACTTTACAAATAAATTAATTCAAGTTTTACAACTCCTAGTATTACACACAGAATTTAGAGTAGATTTTAGGTAGAAGAGTCAAAGTAGCGAGAACTTGTCGAAACATCAGTGCGCGTTATTGTGTAAACAGACTTGTACCTATTTAAGTTTCATTTACGTTGCTGTAACTTATCCTAACTTGTAAAATTGAGTCAATCGGAATATAAGTATGAAGTATACGTCTTACAGTTTACACCCATTCTGTCTAGGCATACCTACAAGTACACACAAATCAGTTTATTCTTCATACACCCAAATCTGTTAAGGGCGTTTTTAAAGGTTTTCTTATAATATTGATTCTATAGGGTTTAGTTTTTTTGGGCAGTCTTATAAATAGAAAAGTCCTGACTCATTCCCTCATTAACTGACTCATGAAGAGGTACCTACTGCCAATCAACTTTCTCTTCAATGGCTCAGGCTGTTATTTGATAGATCAGTCAACTCATTTCGTGTGTAAAGATAAATAATCGTACGAATTTAATCATCGCATGGAGCTTCCCCAGTAAATTGAAGACCCATGTAGGAATTTTCTCGTTCACTTCAAGTTGGAACTTTTCTTTCCCATTAGAAACTTTGCAGACTAACGACGCTTTTGCTCCCAGCTCGGGTGCGGGCCGTACAAGACAAATTGTCTATTTTATAAAAATCCTTTTAATAAAACCGACATCCAAAGCCCACTGTAAAGTAAAACATAATTTTGGTTTCTACACACACCATGGAACTAGGAATCTGCTATACTATTCTTATTTGTATGATACACTATGTTGAAGTCCGCCGAGCCTTATGCATCAACTTTGCCTACCACTACAGCCCTTAACGTCCCACTGCTGGGCACAGGCCTCGACTCTCATAGGAGAGTGGGAATTAGAGCTTAGACCCACCACGCTGCTCCAATGCGGGTTGGCGGGCTTTAACGACTATTATCATATTGTTAGTGATAATAACCGGGACCGACGGCTTAACGTGCTCTCCGAGGCACGGGGGTGAAACACCACCAACTTCCTAACTCCGGGCTAGTACTGAGAATTTCTAGACAGAAAAACCCAATACTTAATTATGGCCCGACCCGGGACTCGAACCCTCGACCTCAACTTTGCCTATTTTAGTATAACCGCTAAATCCCTTGGCGGTACGTGTTTGCCGATAGCGTGGAAACTAGCCACTGCCGAAATCTCCCAACAGGCCAGACCAGAAAAGTATCAGAAATTATAAATTCCCGAATCGAAGATCGAACCCGGGAACCTCCCACTTAAAAGACCACCACCACTACGACAGGAGGTCGTCAAAGTACTTAGGTAGGGGAGAGCGGGACTAAATGCATATGCTAAAAGTTTCGATTTTTACCTCAAAATTTGTTACGAATACATGATTTCAGTATTTAGACAATGCGATCAAAATCAACTTACATAATATCTAACTATGGTATTAAGAAGTTATTTGGGACATTTTTTGTAAGATTTTCGTTTATACATGGTATACCCAGAGGTTATATCACTCCTAGACGCGGTAATCAGATGGTCTGCATCCCGTTTAATCTAGAAAATAACTATTTGAGCGTGGAAGAGAGAAACTTTGAATAAATATGAATTCTGGTCTTATTTTTCTTGCGGCTACATTTAAATTGCTTTTATCTTGTGCTATGCTAGGACCGCATTCCGTTTGTGAAATACCAATTTCATAATTTTAAACATTTGATTTAGATAGATAGATAGATAGATAAACTCTTTATTGCTACACAAGACATAAAAAACACATTAAAAATAAAACAAAACAAAACAAAGTGCGCAAGGGCGGTCTTATCACTAAAAGTGATCTCCTCCAGACAACCCACTAATTAAGAACCTTTATGACAGGAGCGGGATAGTGCAACAATATAGACTGCTATACAATATACTACATAAACTTTACATACCAATAATACATAAATAATTTAATAAATACATATAAACATAAATATATTATACCTATAAACCTACATATACAATACTTAAATATTCTATAGCATACTAGTACTAGATAAGTAATAATCTTTTAAACGATTCTTGAATATATTTATAGATTTCGATTGTCTAATGTCATTCGGTAGGACATTCCAAAGCTTAACCGTCTTTACTGTAAAGGAATTCCCATATACCTCCGTATGACTAGATGGTATTCTCAACCTGTTGTCATCTTTAGACCGCAAATAAATAGACAAGTCGTTGCTGCCAAGAAATTGGAACCGCTCTTTTAAGTAAGGTGGAGTTTGAGGATAATATAATATCGAGTACAAGAGAGAAAGAGCATGTAAGTTTCTACGTGAACGAATTGGCAGCCACTTTAACTGAGCACGAAAAGCAGATACATGGTCATACTTACGTAAGCCAAAAATAAAACGTATACAAACATTTTGCAGCCTGTCAAGTTTATTGAGCATGGTCTCAGATAAATCCAAGTAACAAACATCCGCATAATCTAAAATGGGTAAAAGCAGAGTACTAGCTAAAAGGATTTTAGTTCTAATCGGTAAAAAATGTTTCCACCGTCGTAAGCACCCAATAGCAGCAAAGATTTTGCGACTTAGCTCCGTAACTTGTGGAACCCAAGATAAAGTACTATCAAGAATAAGGCCAAGATTCTTGACTGTACTAGTATAAGGTATAGCTGTTCCATCTAAGACAACAGGTGGTATACTATTATAAGAAAGTAAGGATAGGTAATATTTGCTACCCATAATAGTTACCTGTGACTTACTCGGATTTATCAAGAGACCATAAGATCGACACCAAGCGCTAATCTTATTCAAATCAGCATTAAGGGAATCAATAACTACAGCAAGGTCATCATAGGGTGCTGATACATAAACCTGTAAATCATCAGCATATAAATGATAAGATGAAGAAATTACTGAAGAAATAGAGTTTATATAAATAGAGAAGAGAAGAGGAGAGAGAACACCACCCTGCGGCACACCAGATTTGAGAGGAATAAGCGACGATAACTTATCATCTGAACGAACACACTGCTGACGATGACACAAATATGACTGAAACCAGTTAGTAGCAATTGATGAAATATTAATTGATTTCAATATAGCCAAAAGTAAATCAAGGTCTACGGTGTTAAAGGCGTTACTGAAATCTAAAAGTACAATTACAGTAAGAAGTTTATTATCAACAGCATAACGGATATCATCGCAAACCTTGACAAGGGCTGTTGCTGTACTATGTCCCCGCCGAAAACCCGATTGTAAATCTGTTAAAATATTATTTCTAGAAAGGTAGATACTTAATTGCTGATGCACAATTCGCTCAAGCACTTTGGACAAGAAAGGAAGAATAGAAATAGGTCGATAATGAGAAGGAGTCGAAGGGTTAGGAACTTTAGGAATAGGTTTAATATAAGCTTTGGCCCAAGCTGTGGGGAAAGTACCAGAAGAAAGTGAATAATTAATTATATGACACAGCACTGGAAGGATACTTTCAAGTGTAAATAATATCATCTTCCTACTTATTCCATCGCTACCAACGGCATCAGATTTAACAGCCAAGATGTGTTTCTTAACCTCACTACAAGTACAAGTTGATTTAGTAGGTATATGGCGTGTAGATCCGTATAGTAACCTACCTGTTCAATATTAGATTTTTAAACTAGGGGGCAAGTAACTTATTCACAACCAGGACGCATAGCGAGGGCATGCAACAAATAAACAAACATACAATCAGTTTTAAAATTGAACAATTGGAGCTGAAAGTCGCAATATAATACTGAAATATAATTTGGATGGATGGATGTATGGATGTATGTTTCTTACTCAATCACGCTCCAACGGATTAACGGATCTGGATAAAATTTGGCACAGAGATAGATTATAGTCGGGAATAGCACATAGGCTACTTTTTATCCCGGAAAATTAAAGAGTTCCCGCGGGAACCGAAAAACCTCAATCCACGCGGACGAAGTCGCGGGCATCAGCTAGTAGTTCCATAAAAATCGGTTACACGGAAGTAAATCAATCCGTTTTAAGATTTTAAAGTGAAGCAAAGCTAATTGAAACTGATTAATTTTAATAACGTAAAATACTGCAGTATTTTCAAAGTAAAAGTTTTAAATTTTAATAGCGCAAAATCTCGCAGCATTTTCATATACGTGGGTGTACTTCACCCCGCCACTCGTGGAAAATGCATCGCCCTCATCGTATATCGCTGATATCCCACAGTTCAGAGCGCCCTGATGAGATCTGTCAACGTGGCGTTGATTGCCCGCCCCGTCCTGCATCCTGAGCGAAGCAAATCGAGCACGGCAGAGCACGCTGATTAATATCATTGACTTTTATCGTTTTGCTGTGCTCCATTCAGCCTATATGCCTCACGGATTGCTATTATGGATGACTAGCTGATGCCCGCGACTTCGTCCGCGTGGTTTGGCGGGACCCTCGAACCCGATTGCAGCGCCCCCTACCGGGTCCAATTGTGAATATAAACCATCCCGGGGTCCAGACAAACCCAACAAAAAAAGAATTAGCGAAATTGGTCCAGCCGTGTCCCGCTCTGAACCTCGAACCCGATTGCAGCGCCCCCTACCGGGTCCAATTGTAAATATAAACCATCCCGGCGTCCAGACAAACCCAACAAAAAAAGAATTAGCGAAATTGGTCCAGCCGTTCTCGCGTGATGCCGTGACCAAGGAAAATAGGGATTCATTTTTATATTATACCCCTATTTCACCCCTTCGGGGGTGGAATTTTGAAAAACTGTGAGACACATATGTTTTCATTTTCTACCGGCAGCTCATATATCAAGTTTCATGGCTATAACTTGAGAAATTAAGGACTTTCATACAAACTTTCAACCCCTATTTCACCCCTTCGGGGGTAGAATTTCGGGATAAAAAGTATCCCATGTCCTACCTCGTAGTATGGGCTCAAATCGTGCCAAGTTTCGTTTGAATTCATTCAGTAGTTTCGGCGTGATGCGCGGCCAAGATACAGACAGACAGACAGACAGACAGACAGACAGACAGACAGACAGACAGACAGACAAAAATAAAAAAAATTACAGATTTGGCTTCAGTATCGAATAATGAGTGCCCTCCAAAGAAAATTTTCAAAATATCTTCAATGTACAGAATTGGACATGTTACAGTTTTATTATAAGTATAGATGAAAACTCAATCAAATCAGCAACTCTTTATCAAACTGAAAAACGCGCTTCTAGTATGGAAGTTTGTATGAAATTACATAGTCTCATCAACGCACTTTTTTCTTTAATCAATACTTTAAAATTATCAAACTGAAAACTAACCGAGGGTGTGAATTTTAGGTCTCTTGAAAGACTCTCTTTTAATAATCAGTAAGAAATAATTAATTTTTGACTTTATAGGCATCCCTAAATCTCTATAGGGTACCTAAGTATTAAAGATTGGCCGCTAATAGTTAGACCTTTAAATTGGAATCAACCAGATTTTTTTTATGAGCCTGGAATGGAAAAGACTGGAATAAACTGAAATGAGCTTGTCCAATTTTTCAAGGTCAAATAAAGTGGAAGATATATATTCTGGTTTAAGAATTTTCGCCAGTGGTTTTTTTTATTCCACTACAAGTTAGCCCTTGACTGTAATCTCACCTGATGGTAAGTAATGATGCAGTCTAAGATGGTAGCGGGCTAACCTGTATATAGATACGGTCTATCCCTACCGGAACGCTGTTTCGCTTGGAGGTATGTCTTTGCCAGTAGGGTGGTGAGTAGCCACGGCCGAACCAGACCCAGACCAGAGAAAATTCAGAAATTCCCAAATTGACCCCGCCGAGAATCGAACCGAGGACCTCCCACAATAAGACCACAGCGCTCACCACTGCGCCAGGGAGGTCGTCAAGGGGTTTTTTTCCACTACTTGTTAGCGCATGACTGCGATCTCACCTGATGGTACGTAAACATGCAGTCCAAGACGGTAGCGGGCTAACCTGATAGGGGTTCAATATGAGCTCAAGGCAGACGGCTGGACAAGGCCTCTGTGCATCAGTGAATATGTTCCAATACCTCTGATAGAAGTACGTCTAATAATATTACTTAAATGTCTTTGAAGTAGGCACTATAAAAGAAAAAGAAAATTCCATTTAGAAAATCTTGCTTGTAAATATTATGGCAACCAATTACACTTTTGTGGAGCGAGGAAAATTCATTTTTTAAAGAAAACTCGGTTTTGTATCAAAATGTTTTAATTTGTAGCGAAAAACGGCCATCTTCATTACCTGTTCACGTCAAAGTCAGTGTTTTATTTACACATAAAAGGCTTCGGGCGAGGGCGGATTACAGCTTTATAGAACTCTACGTGAAAAGTTGATCGCACATTGTTGTGAACGCAAGAGCCGCACCAACACACACGCCACGCGCGACGTTGCAACACATTTTCCTGAACAACATTGGGACTTGAGTAGCACGAGTTCATCAGCAGCAGACATCCAAATATCACCGAATAAATTTTGCTGTCATCAACACTTTTATCACAAAATAGAGGCACAATGCCGGTTTACTGTGGTGTTTTAAGCTATGACCAAAGACCGATTGGAGTTTCATAGCAACAATGATGATATGCACACTAGTCTGTCATGAGTCATGCCACTCGGGTCAGCAGGTGGAGGCCCGTTTAACGATCATAAAGTAAGATTAAGTTGTAACACACCACAGAATATATCTCCTTAGACTGTGCCACAACTAAGTTCTAGTTACGAGTATGTCTGCAATTTACAAAGATATGCGCAGTATAGTGTGCGAACAACTTAAATTTCATTTGTAGCCAGCGGCGGGGAATTTTTCCCGGGATGCGCTCGAAATTAAATACCCTAATAAATGCTAGACTTAGTGCAGCTTTGGCCGATATTTTCGTATTTCCCGGTTTTAAATCCGGGGCAATTAAGTGCGAATTACTTGAATGGTGTTTTTTTCACGCTAATTTGTAAAGGTTTCGTTTTTAAAAACTGGTGGTTTATATTTAAAGTCATGAGGTTTAGGTTTTTCATTTGCATGAAGTTAGTTCAGTTGAATGCAGTATGCTGGTTTGGAATATTTTTTGATGACTCACTTAAATTAATGATAGTTGGACTGACGTCTGTGGTCTTGGTTGTAGTTTTAACCGATAACACGTGTAAAATATCTTCCTTGGATTTTCAAAAAATACGGGGTGTATGCCGCTTTTATAAGTGTACCTACCTACAAAAGCGGCATACACCCCGGGTCATACTGGGTCCTTTGAGATTGTCCATCCACCAGTTAAGGGTCTTTCGAGTTTCGACAAGACGTTTTCAATGCAGGGTCGCCATTTTAATAACAAGATCATATTTCTATCAGTTCTCCGATGCATTGTCGCTTCACCTTTAGTTTTAAGTAAACATCTTTGAAACAACCAGGGTTATTATAAGTCTTACATTACGTTATTCTGTTTCTTTAACTATCTTAGTTCCTGATGTGTGATATAATTTACATAATAGAGTTTCTCCAACCGTTATTCTTTGTAACAGTAATGGTTAGGTATAGGCACTTTTAAAGCCTTTTGCTTTTACGTATTCCAATCATCTCACCAGCCACAATTACAAAATAACAAAAGCTTGCAGCCTCCGACCGTCTTCTACTGAGCCTCCCCTAAAATTGTAGCGAACTATAAGCATGTCTGCGCCTTCGAGTTTTCCTTGAGCATCGGACCCTCATAGGCTTCCCCTCTTTTAAATCACCTTGCACAATGTAACGAGTATTACGCTTTCAGGCTATTTCCAACTCTATTTCTGAAGCGTTGAGGTTTGAAATCGTTTATTTTGCTTGGCGCAGGGGATATATTGAACAACAGCCATTTCCCTGCCTTTTGGAAAACAATGCTTCAGCCGTATGGACGTCTAGTCTGAGATATGAGGATTACTTCCTTTAGAAACGTAGTATCAGTGAACACTGAACAGGGATCTTGGAAGTCTTTATTCTTCCAGACAGACAGATTCTTCTGAATCTTAATTTGTCATACAATACTACTTACTTTTTTTACGGTATCCTTTGATATTGTAGTTTCTTGTTAGCGTTTCTCAAAGCGGGGCGCCATTATAAAACCATCGCATCGTATAGAATTTAAAGTTGACACAAATATTTATCACATTATGTACTTCATATTTTTTTTTGAATTGTAAAATATAGGTAACTATTCAGAAGTTTCAACAAGTGAAATCCCTACTAATTAATATTATTAATGTTTAAGTGTCTGTCTGCTCAATTGATTTTGACGAAATTTGGTACCGAGATAGGGGTTACAGTGATTACACCCCATCGAAGGAGGCTATACTTATTCCCCGAAAATCAAAGAGTTACTTTAGGACCTTAACCACGCGGACGAAGTCGCAGATATCGTCTAGTTCAGTATAAATAGTTAATCCGGACTCTACCATCTCATAACAAACAACTGTGATTTTGGTACAAGACAATAAGTTTTATTATTAAAGCGTGTCTTATACAGCAAAAACTTGTACTCTCGTTGAAGATATAATTTGTCACATGTTTGTCACTTCCCTGATTTGCATATTACCAACACTGACTTCTACCAAGCTTGTAAAATAAAGGTCTCTGCATACGGGACGGCGTAAGAACGTGGACGGGACGGGGACGGAACGTGGTTAGTAAACACTGACGGGGATTTTTAATGCATACGCACCGTGACAGTTTAGACGGAACTAACGTGCTAGTGTTGTGAACATGGAAAGATGAATTTTTCATTTCAAGAATTGGCTTTAATTGCTATTGCTTTAGATCACGAAGAAGCTACGGTCGTCAAGAGGAAAATGAGATTTTCTGTACATCCTACATGGCAGCAAAGAGAACTAGAAGGAGAATACCACACACAATAGAAAGTAGCCTATGTTACTCTCCAAGTCCTCAAATATACTCATGCAAAAGATCACGGCAGTCCGTTGCTCTGTTGCTGCGTGATTGAAGGACAAACCAACAAACACACTTTCGCATTTATAATATCCATTAATATCCAATCCAATATCGTCCATTTTCGTTAATCGATAAGCAGGATGCACGTCCTTCCCTACATAGCTCTCCGGAGCGGACGGAGCGACTGTGCATACGCAGCGGAATCACGGACGGGACGGGGCACGCGCGGGACGGGACGTGCTAAATATCGTCGCCGACGATATTTTTCCCTCCCCGCACGTGCCACGTTCCCGTCCCGTCCGTGCATCCGTTACGTATGCTCTTTCGTTTACATTTTGTATGAAACGATATTTCCAAAACTTCACGTCCCGTCCCGTCCGGGTAAAATCACGTTACGTATGCAGCGGCCTTTAGACACTTCAAACAAATACGACACACAGACATAACATAAGCACAGAGAAAGCTTTTAAGAAGCCAGCAATCTGTTGGTCCCGAGTATACACAATGTCTTTTGATTACTGATGCAGATTTATGCGTTATTTCGAGGGCTTTTTCAGTACCCAGTTTAATTTTGTGGAAATATTTTTGTTGTTTGCTGTATTTGGAAATTGATTTCTTTGTGAATTGTGAAACGAAACAAGCAAAAAAGCAAAGAGCTTCGAGTATAAATAAACAACGCGAACAGGTATTTTCCTTCCTAAAGAAAAAATTGACAGTCGTAGGGACTGCAGATAGAAGTGAAAACGAATACTTATTTAATTTAAAAAAAAAAAACATAAAATATATATAAACCTTAATACTTAGGCATTGAAGTTTAATTTCAAATGTAGTATATTTATATTTAAGACCTTTTGTCTTCGTAATAACGCGAGCATGTCGGCGACATGCATGTCGATGACGCCGCGAATCCACAATTTTACCCCCTACCAAAAAGTGCTCAACACGACTAAAGAAGTTTTCACTTCAAAAAGAAAGAGGTTATGTACCTACGATGCTACGAGAACCTTATACTTCGTATACACGTTCTTAGATTTATACACTTACCTCCTACGAAACTACTTTCGTAACGAAAATTTATCTGATCATTTTCCTTATAGGCACGAAGCCATTTGTATAAATAGACGTGTGTGTGAGACGAGAAATTTTCATATCGTACGTGTCTCAGAAGCTCTAGGCGCCCGTTCTGTATAGTAATTTACTTACATCTACTTTCAACTTTGGCGACCTCCCTAGCGCTGCGGTCTTATAATAGGAAGTCCTGGGTTTGATTCCCGTCATGGGCAACTTGGAAATTTATAATTTCAAAACTGTCTGTCTGACTCAGTGGCTATCAAAAAATTAAAGCCACCGACATATATGTTTTAACCATTGAAGGTTTGTTAAGAGATAAAAATAATCCTTTCATAGCAAACCTTCAATGGATAAAAAATATATGTCAGTGGCTTTCATTTTTTGATTGCCACTGAGTCAGACTGACAGTGAGTTAGAGAATAGCGGGTGGTCGCTTCCGCGGTGATTGGTGACTACTTGTAGACTAAGAGATAACTGCACTTTTGGTAACCATCGCCAGAAAGGCTGATTCAGTGTTAGGTGGATGTAGGGTTCTCCACTGATCACAAAAGTTACAGTCTGCCTGCATGTGGATGGGCCTTCCGCTAGATATGGCCGCTCAAAGACGGTTTATTGTTACCAAAAATGAACTAAATTAATTACGAATGTAGTATATTCATATTTAAGACCTTTTGTATTCGTAACAACGCGGGCATTTCGCTGTTCGCGAGCATGTCGGTCACGCGAATCCACAAGTTTACCCCCTACCAAAAAGTGCTCAACGCGGCTATAGAAGTTTTCACTTCAAAAATCTATTATTGGGAAAAATAGAGTCGTAATATCAATAAGTAAGTATGATAGACGAGATCAATTCACCTTTTCCCGTATACCGGAGTCCCAGCTAACAAATAATATGCCATTTCAAAGATAGACAACTTTGCTTTCCCATGCTTTTATCACTCTGACGCCTGAGGGATGATTCTACATTTTCATCTACCATACATCATGTAAAGTGTGACGTTTGCTTTTTTAGCATATCATCAACATTTTCACTTTACTTAATACTTACCTACCATACAATTTTAAACCGACTTCAACAAGGAGGAGACGTTCTCAATGCGACTGTATGTTTTTTTGTATGCATGTTACGCGATCATTCCGCCAATTATTATGAATCAATTTTGATGATTCTTTTTTTATTTGGTATCATACTTCAGAGGTGGTCCCATATAAATTTAATCGTAATTGATTTAGCGCTTTTTGAGAAAATCAACAATAAACTAAATAATATATACTGATAATGTTTTGGTTTGTGGTTCCCTTCAGCAAAATTTTTTATGAGGACTTTCAATCTCTGTTTTAACTTTTTAGTTTAAGTTGGTACTTAAAGGTATAGTTTTGAAGTTGGTTTTTGTTTTATTTAAATATTCTGCTTTTTAATAGATAGGTATATTATGTGACTCAAAAAGTAGTGATAGCACAGTTTAGAAGTTCGCCCTCTAGTTCTAGTAGTCGCAGGATCGATTATCGGGCACGTCATTCTACCGCTTTTTAGGGTTCCGTAGCCAAATCTGGCAAAAACGGAACCCTTATAGATTCGTTATGTCTGTCTGTCTGTCTGTCTGTCAGTCCGTCCGTATGTCACAGCCACTTTTTTCCGAAACTATAAGAACTATACTGTTGAAACTTGGTAAGTAGATGTATTCTGTGAACCGCATTAAGATTTTCTTACAAAAATAGAAAAAAAAAACAATAAATTTTGGGGGTTCCCCATACTTAGACTGAAACTCAAAAATTTTTTTTCCTCTAACCCATACGTGTGGGGTATCTATGGATAGGTCTTCAAAAATGATATTGAGGTTTGTAATATCATTTTTTTCTAAACTGAATAGTTTGCGCGAGAGACACTTCCAAAGTGGTAAAATGTGTGTCCCCCCCACCTGTAACTTCTAAAATAAGAGAATGATAACACTAAAAAAAATATATGATGTACATTACCATGCAAACTTCCACCGAAAATTGGTTTGTGCGAGATCTAGTAAGTAGTTTTTTTTAATAATTTATAACTTACTACAGGTTTGTACGGAACCCTCGGTGCGCGAGTCCGACTCGCACTTGGCCGGTTTTTTTAATTACCTCTGTCTATACAAGAGGCAGAGTTATATGGTGAGTTTTTTCGATGTTTCCAGGTCAGGCCAAACCAAGATTTCACGTCCCATATGTTACTGAGATAGGTTCTGGCTTCTAAATGATTGTGATTCGGTTTTTACATAAATTACTACTAATTAACCGTTTATTTTGTAATGTAGATAGGCAACTGCATTAAACGACTAGGTACTAAATTGCCTAGAAATAGCGATATAATATTATGTATTGCTTAGAAATGAAAGCTCGAATTCATTATGTATCGAAATATAGGTCATTTGGATCAGTAATATTCAAAGGCACAGTTTACCTACCAAAGTCAACAAGGGTGAAGCTCGATATTATACTCGTGTATCAATCTAGAATGTAGCTTATATTGATTAAGATAAAGTTTATATTTCCATGGCCGATATTAGAATCGGTTACCTTATAAATGCTTAGCATAATTATTAGGTTAGATAGAAGCCTTAGAAAGGTCAAATGTGGAACATGTTTTTTTAGCTAACCTGTTAGGGGTATGGCAGTTATATTAAACCCCTGAGTCGGTTTCTACACGGCATCGTACCGAACTTAGGTTGTTGAAATATCGCCTGTCTTCTACTCCACAGAAGTACTTAGTATACTCTTAATTGGCGCTATTCGGAATGCAATGAGATTCACGTACCTTGGATAATCTTAATATCCAGCCATTTACAAGGCAATTTCCGGAGTCTCGGATTCCATCTAGACTGACACGATTTCTGACTCAAATTATGAATATTATGTCTAATCTATAAAATAGCGGGGTAACGCAGCCAGCGTTCTGGGCACATTGCCTCATTGCAGCGGCATAGATGACTTTTTAGGGTTCCGTACCAAAATGGTAAAAATGGAACCCTTATGGTGCGACTTTCTCCGTCCATCCGTCCGTCCGTCACAGTCGATTATTTCAGTAACTATTAAAGCTATCGACATGAAATTTGGAATAGTTGTGTAAAATAGTGGCCAAACATCATTAAAATAAAAAGAAATCGAAAATTATTTTTAGTTTAATTAAAAAAGGGGGAAAATCGGGGGTTTGAAATTTCAAAGTATGATAACTATACTGAGTGGGATATCATATGAAAGGGCTATACTTCTACATTCTAAAACAGATTTTTATTTATTTTTATGCATAATAGTTTTTGATTTATCGGGCAAAATGTCGAAAAAAATACCGTTCCCCCCCCTCTTATCTCCGAAGTTTACCAATTGAAAAATCTGAAATAATTATGGTCAATAGAAGCTTATGTATATTTTACAGGAAAAAAAATTATCAAAAAAAAAAATAAAAACCGACTTCAAAAACCACAAACACTAAAAAGTAAAAAATAATTTAATTTATTATGTATACAAGAGTTAATTTAGTTCTATAATAACATTTTTTGGAGTCGGTACCAATTAGCCGCATGAACCGTCTACCTACTCTTCATTATTGTTGACGTGACTCCACATTGGCACCGACTCCAAAGAATGTTATTATAGAACTAAATTAACTCTTGTATACATAATAAATTAAATTATTTTTTACTTTTTAGTGTTTGTGGTTTTTGAAGTCGGTTTTTATTTTTTTTTTGAAAATTTTTTATTTTACAATTTTTAGTGGCCCCACTGTTTTAAAATACAGGATGTAACCAGAACGATATGCTATGCATGGTTAAAACATACTGTTTACAAGACTATCACACTGATCGCGAGCAATATACTCTTATCCATGAGGAGTTCCGTTCTCCATCTCCGGAGATATTCATCAGATCTTCACCAAATTGAATTGGGACCACACGGGAAGCACCAGCTTTCAAATAAAAAAAGAATCATCCAAATCGGTCTACCCAGTCAAAAGTTCTGAGGTAACAAACATATTGAGAACCTCCTCCTTTTTTTGAAGTCGGTTAAAAATAAAACCAACGCTCTAACTAGCATAGTTTTTTTATATTAACAATAAACCTCTACAAACAAAGTTAGTTTTGCGGTTCATTAAATTCATTAATCGTAAAGCTTACTAGTTTGTACGGAACCCTCGGTGCGCGAGTCCGACTCGCACTTGGCCGGTTTTTAATGTTTAGTTTTAGCTTTTAATTTAGATTTGAATGTATACTATATCTTGGAGTAAAACAAAGTGATTAAATAAAATAAAATCTATAAAATGAAAAGTATAACAGATACTGAAATCCTGGAAATGCACTTTAAAAAGCTTTTCTAAAATAAGTTTTGTGTAGATACTATGTAGGAATTCCAAGTAACCACAAGTACTTGCGATAAGGCAATACAGGAAAATCAGACCGGAATTATAGCTATAACGAGAATAATGCTGTAACGAGGCTTACGTACTCCTAAAAAAGTAAGGAAGTAAAGAAAGACTGAAGAAGAAGAAGAAGAAGGCCGCCTTTGCATACTGTATAGTCCTATTCGTAGTTTTAATGTCTTATTTCTAAAGCTTCTCTATTTAAAGCTAGAGAGCTCATACGAAACCGTAGCTTCACTTACCAACAAACATTGGTTGGTAACTCAAACTCAACTTGCTCAACTCAACGCTGTTGCCTTAACGTGCGGAGGTCCCGGGTTCGATCCCCGGCAGGGTTTGGAAATTTATAATTTCTGAATTTTCCCTGGTCTGGCCTGGTGGGAGGCTTCGGCCGTGGCTAGTTACCACCCTACCGGCAAAGACGTGCCGCCAAGCGATTTAGCGTTCCGGTACGATGCTGTGTAGAAACCGAATAGGGGTATGGGTTAATATAACTGCCATGCCCCTAACGGGTTAGCCCGCTACCATCTTAGACTGCATCATCACTTAACATCAGGTGAGATCGCAGTCAAGGGCTAACTTGTACTGGATAAAAAAAAAAAAAAAACTCAACTTCCGTAGCTATGACGTCAAACATCTCGGCGGTACATCTTTGTAAATATTAAATTCCTCCAAGGATGCCAATAATGCGGGCTCGCAAACTTGGAAAGATATCCATCATTTATCCGACAGGTCTCAAATAACTCCCCTCCTGCGTGCAGTCAATTTGAATCCCCCCGGGCCATCCTTCATTCTTCGGGAGTCTGAGATGCCGAGAGGCATACAGATTCGCGTGATATTTATTATGTAGGTAGATATATCCCACTAAAATCATTCAATTTTACAAAAATAGACGACCTCAATTTTTTTTTTTTTTAATCCACTACAAGTTAGCCCTTGACTGCGATCTCACCTGATGGTAAGTGATGATGCAGTCTAAGATGGTAGCGGGCTAACCTGTTAGGGGCGTGGCAGTTATATTAAACCCATACCCCTATTCGGTTTCTACACGGCATCGTACTGGAATGCTAAATCGCTTGGCAGCACGTCTTTACCGGTAGGGTGGTAACTAGCCACGGCCGAAGCCTCCCACCAGGCCAGACCAGTAAAAATTCAGAAATTATAAATTTCCAAATCCTGCCGGGGATCGAACCCGGGACCTCCGCACGTTAAGGCAACAGCGTTCAACACTGCGCCACGGAGGTCGTCAAAATTCCAATCGGAATACAATATTTTGCCCTCCCCCCAGCCTGTATTATTTTGCCCGTGACGCCTGTTCATTGAACAAACTCTTGTCTTCTCTTGTCTCAAATACTTGATTGTAGACTTGGGTAACATTTTAAGATGAGTTCGACCCGGGACTCGAATGCAGGACCTCGTCGGCCACAGTCCAACATGCTAACCACTGGACCAAAGAGGCAGGCAGTCGTGTTTGTCATAATTTTTTGTGTTTCTACTTCTAGGGTGGCTGTAAAGAACAGATTAAACAAGTTATAAAATTAAAAACATAAAGTAACTATTGAACTTTTTTCGCATCTATATAATATATTTAAAGAATGAATAACTGCAGTATATTCTATTTACGGTTAGTGCCGAAGCAATACATTTATTTGTACAAAACCTGCACTCACATAGTATAATAATAGATTTCATTCGCCTCCATTTTGAAGACGAAATGCAAACGACAACAATAGGCAGCTTAGACGGGAGCGGAAACAAAAGAACATTTTGCAGCTTTATTTCTATTCCATAATATACCCTGTTGCGGATATACGAGTAGCTACAGCTGAAGGATTATGTATTTACTCTCACAGACTAAAGAACTACACCCAAAAGGGATGATGACAACTCAATCAAATCAGCAACTCTTTATCAAACTTAAAAACGCACTTCTAGCACGGAAGTTGTATGAAATTCACAGTTGTGACTTGTGACGTCATAAAATTTCAACGCGCTTTTTTTCTTTATTCTATATTTTAATTTTAAAATGGTTATTAAACTTGAAACTAACCGAGGATGTGAATTTTAGGTCTTTTGGGAGACCCTTTATTTAGTAATCAGTTAGAAATCATTTATTTTTGATATCTACATCATCCCTATTTTCACGACTTCGTACGAATTTTGAGGATTTCTCAAAATCCTTGTAACTCATTCATTACCCTTTGAGGACAAAGAGCGACGAAAGCGATGCGACGCAAAACGAGTCTATATACGACTCCATATAGAGAATGACAAAGCTATCTACGCGACGTATCATGTCGCGTTGTCGCGTTTGACGTAGGACAGGGCCTTAAAAAGAAAACCTTTCTTAAAAATTAAATTTAAAAAAAAAACAAGTAGGTACGTAAAGTTAAGCAGAATATGAAATCTCTCTTAGAATCTTATACCTCTTAGCTAAAACGGTGGTATGCGTTAACTTTCTGTATAGGTACATAATATATTTATGCTTAGATGAGCGTAATATAAATACTTCTAGCTCTATCAAATTATTTTCAAGTAACAAAGCGGAAAACGTGATTTTAACAACCCCCCAATGAGTATGAGATTTAATTTATATTCGGCATTCGTTAAAGCGTCGACCATTTTGGATTTTAATTGGAACTATGGTGTGCAGTGATTTATCTAATAGGCATGCGATTAGTTTAAATTATTCGCAGGTAAATACAATTTTCAAAAAGCTTCAGTTCTTTAGGTTCCATTTTTATTAAGACCATTTTACACATGAGCTAAACATTGCTACATTGAGGCATGCCACAGGGCTGCATGTTTAATCCTTACTATCCTTACAAATATTATAAACGCGAAAGTTAGTATGTATGGATGTATGGATGTTTGTTACTCTTTCACGCCAGAACGGATCTGGATGAAATTTGGCATAGAGATAGATTATAGTCTGGAATAAATACATAGGCCCGGCGGTAGGCGGTTTTAATCCCGAAAAATAAAAGAGTTCTCGCGGGAACCAAAAAACCTCAATCCACACGGACGAAGTCGCGGGCACCAGCTAATGTTACCATAATCTACAATATAGCAGCGATCTTCGGCAGACTTTTAAACCATAATATGGTAATTTTTCAGTACGATCTTGCCTCGGCATAAAATCAATGTTTCTTTTTGTAGCATGCCGAATTGTTGCACGTTGCTGGTCCGATGTAGGTACATCCGCGTTTAAGGTCAGCGCAAACCACCGGATATAGCTCGACCAGGCAATTAGCTTGACTGCTTTTTTTTTCATTCCACTACAAGTTAGCCCTTGACTGCGATCTCACCTGATGGTAAGTGATGATGCAGTCTAATTGATGGTAGCGGGCTAACCTTTTGGGGAAATGGCAGAACTATACTAAACCCATGCCCCCATCGGTTTCTACACGGCATCGTACCGGAACGCTAAATCGCTTGGCGGTACGTCTTTTCCAGTAGGGTGGTAGTAACGAGCCACGGCCGAAGCCTCCCACCAGACCAGACCAGAGAAAATTCAAAAATAATAAATTCCCAAATTGACCCTGCACGGGAACCGAACCCATGTTAAGGCAACAGCGCTCAACACTGCGCCAGGGAGGTCGTCAAAAGCTTTATAGGGTCCGTACCCAAAGGGTGCCTACGGGACCCTATTGCTAAGCTTCCGCTGTCCGTCCGTCTGTTTGTCTGTCAGCGGGCCGTAAAAGCTAGACAGTTGAAATTTTCACAGAATGTGTATTTTGCCACTATAAAAACAAGTAGGTAATAAAAATTTATTAAAAAAGGAAGAAGTAGGAATACAAGAAAAGTGATATTTGTAAGGGTATAGGTACAGCTACAGCGGCCGTGAAGCGGAATGGCAACGCCGCAAAATCACGCCACCATAGCACGCGTCAGGCGCGTGCGCCTCCCCGCGCGGCGCATATATATACCGCGCACCCCTCAGTCCTCTAGTATCCTTCTCGGAGTATAGCCGTACAGCATTTGGTCATAGTGGCGCCCAACGTGGGGCGCCACTATGACCAAATAAAACACCTACTTGTCACAACAATAGTTTTAATCAATACTACACATTTTGCACGTTGGAAACGATAGTTGGGTACTTCTCAGGCGCCTCATTATTTGATTGACTTCGGTGGCACAATTTTTTTTTTGTATTTGAGACATACTAGCTGGAAATATCAAATCTAGATTTAATTTAGTTAATATTGGTAGTAAAGGGAACTTTATAGGCCCAGCGGTTACATCGTAATTCGATTTTCAAAAAATGGTGTCCACCGAAATCAATATTTTAGTCACCGAAATCAAAATAAAATTATTTATGGAGGTATTTAATATTTTGAAGACTAAACGTAAAGAATTTCAGGTTAATTTTACAATAAAACATTTTATTTTATCAACATATTTACTTACAACATAACATATATCTACCTACTTTAATTACATCACTTAGATTTAGGAAAATTTACGAAAATCAACTTTGTACTTATGTATGTATTTTAAATAAATGACATACTAAATGAAATTAAAAATAGTAACCATAACAAAGTAGGAACTTAAAACAGTCTCTATTTAGATCTATCATAACACACATAGTCCAGTCGCTCATTTTGAAGCGAAAAAAAACAAAATTGTTATTAGGATGGGAACAGTTGGAAATGATAAAGTGGCATATAATAAACGTAAAAAAAAAATGCGTGAGCCCCTGCTCACGCATTTTTTTTTTGTTTTCCAGATATATTTGGGGGATGATAAGGGGAGGAATTTTGGATTATTGTGATTTCCGGCGAAAGTTGACTTCGGAGAGAAAAGTGTACAATAGAAAAGTTGTAGATCATAAAAAGATCTACCACTTTTGAATAAATGATTTTTTCACATAACCTAAAAATCTCCGAGTAAAATGCAAAAAACCGCTTTTGTCGTTTTTTATTTTTCATTTACAGAAAAATAATTTTATTTTGACGAAACTTGGTGAAAGTATACATTTTTGTATTTAAAATATTTACAAATTTTTTCAGATAAATATGTTAAGAGACTTCCGAGATAATCACGTTTTTCGGCCCAAAAAAATATTTTTTAAATTAAAATTCTCCTTTGGAAAATTGTCGTAGAGACTTCTTTCAGGTCGAATTTTTTTTGTTTTGAGTTATACTTTCTTGTGAAATAATAAAAAAATACAGCCCCCATTTAGAAACATGCTTAAAAATTGGAAAAATCAAAAAATGAATTTTGCAATCATCTTTTTTTTACTAAATAGATTAACTTTTTCCACCGAAAACACTGAGATCAATCCCACTGAAATCAAAATAATGAGCAATATCCCAGATTTTTACAAAAGTATCCTAAATTTATAATAATAACCTCCTTAATTGCAATCTAGCACTCATACGATATACGTTTGTATAAATTAAATAATAGTAGTTTAAATAGATATGGATAGAACAGTTCCACCGAAATCAAGTTTATGGGTATACCAAGCCACCGAAAGCGATTACTTACCTTAATAAAAGGGACGCACAGAGAGGGACAGACGTGTTGCCTTTAACCACCGATGCGGCGCGACGGATAGTTTGTCTTACTCTTACTACTATTCTCGCAGATAATAAAGTACAGAAGTTTTAAGAGAATTGGAGCGCGCCACCGGTATCAATTCTAAACGTCGGACGCGAAAACAATTTGTTGTAAGTTGTCAAATAAGGCCTATTATTGATTATAAATATTATAATTTGAGCTAGTAACTAAGTAGTTTCTTGTAAGCACCTGCAAAATAGTGGCATATTTTGTAGAAAAAAAGAAAAAAAATAATTTTCAACGCTATATGGGGTGCGGGACACGGCACCGAGGTCAATATTTCCGCGGTTTTCTTTTTTTAACTTAACTTACATAATGTTTACCTAAAAAAGGACATAGGCCCCCCCTAATATTTTGATCATATCTACCATACATAAAATTATCAAGTGGCTAGCAATCTATTTCATACAGGTTTTCGACCCGGACACGCTTTTTTGAGCCGTTTGAGAATGACCCAGTTACACGAGCACGAGTTATAATTTATAGCGAATAGGTAGTACGTCTCGTACCACCGGAATGGTTCCAGAGTCCCGTTGTCGCGGCTAATAGCAATATAATAATGCAATATAATAATGTACTAACGGAAAATCCGATAAATGTCACTGAAACGAAAACATTCCATGTTTACGATAAGTACACAAACATCAATTTAGAAAGCCCGTCTCAATTTACACCAACCGGTTTTATTACACCGTATAAAACTACTCGTATGAAATACCATTTTATATACTTAACTAGCAGATGCCCGCGACTTCGTCCGCGTGGAATAAGTTTTTTTCAATTCCCACGGGAACTCCTTAATTTTCCGGGTTAAAAAGTATCCTATGTCACTCTCCAGGTCTACTATACCCATGCCAAAAATCACGTCGATCAGATGCTCCGCTGCGGCGTGATTGAAATACAAACCAACAAACCAATAAACCAACAAACAAACACACTTTCGCATTTATAATATTTGTATGAATGATGTCAAGTTCGAGTCAGACTCGCGCACAAAGGGTTCCGTACCACCACACAATATTCTTAAATTATTTTAGTAAATAGAGAAAAGAATGACAAGATGTCATTACAACACGTAATCAGCTGTGAAATAACTGGCTTACATAATATTAACACACTGAATAGGTAATAGTACGTATTAAGGCGCTAAGCTGATAGCGCCTGAAAAAATATAATTCGACACCCTATACGTACAGAACCAAACGTTTCGGATTTTATCTTATACTTGTGATGTGAGACCTTGTTTCTTGTCCATGATTCTACTTCTACCCTTTGGTTTTGATATATTGGCGAGTGTCAAAATATGCGGCTTAAACGGCTGTATCTTTTGATTGCATTGACTTCGAAGCTTCATTTTTTTACAGACTTGAGTATTTGGTAATAATTTCAACTTGATACCTCGACGTATTCCCGAGAAAAAGGGTGTTGACAGACAAACAGACAGACGGACAACGAAGTGATGCTATAAGGGTTCCTTTTTTCCTCTGAGTTACGGTACCCTAAAAAGTAACACATATTGTACTCTGCTGAGTTGAGTACCTACCTAGTGAGTAGAGTTAAAGTTATAAGCAAGCACAGAAACACGGATTGCGAAGTTGTTATTATAATATTTAAAGAAGAGAAGAGAAGAGACAGTCAAAACCACACAGAAAATTACCAGTTTAATTATCCAGTTTCAAGTTTGTACAGTTAATTTCCCACTAATAAGACACTTTAAGGTTGTTTGGTTAGTTCGTCGCGTATATCTTGTGAGGAGATAAAATCAAACAACGTTAGGGAAAATCTGCAAAGTTTCCAAGTCCATTTGCGAAACGAGTCCCCATTGAACGCTTGCCGAAGTTCATCCATAACTCAGCCACCGAGTTCAATTTCTTTGACGCCGTAATCATTTGTTATTTAGAGACAAGAATACCTACCTGCTACCAAGCTCAATGGCAATGGATTGACGCGGCGAGTAAATCTCTCTCTCTCTGCGTCGTATTCTTCATTGCTGAGGGTCGTGACTCATTCCATTATCACGTCATAAAGTCAGGGGTTTTCTTGGGATAATAATGCGATGGGTTCCCAGATCCTTCCGCATACGACTCATCTGACCGCACAATTATTTAGATAGTGAAGATAGTTCGAGGAAGGAAAACATTCTTCGATGAACTTTTATTTATCAGTTAACGTGATTGCACGAAATTGTTAGTGAAATGCAGGCCTCTATTTTCATTACCAGTTTATTTTTTTTAGAATGTAATCATCTTAGCACACTAAATATCTTTTCCATCTATCTATCTATACCTATAATAAAACTGTAACAGGTCCTATTCTGTACATTGAAGATATTTTGAAAATTTTTTTTGGAGGGCACTCATTATTCGGTAATTTTTTTCATTTTTGTCTGTCTGTCTGTCTGTCTGTATGTCTGTCTGTCTGTCTGTATCTTGGCCGCGCATCACGCCGAAACTACTGAATGAATTCAAACGAAACTTGGCACGATTTGAGCACATACTACGAGGTAGGACCTAGGATACTTTTTATCCCGAAATTCTACCCCCGAAGGGGTGAAATAGGGGTTGAGAGTTTGTATGAAAATCCTTAATTTCTCAAGTTATAGCCATGAAACTTGATATATGAGCTGCGGGTTGAAAATGAAAACATATGTGTGTCACAGTTTTTCAAAATTCCACCCCCGAAGGGGTGAAATAGGGGTTGAGAGTTTGTATGGAAGTCCTTAATTTCTCAAGTTATAGCCATGAAACTTGATATATGAGCTGCGGGTTGAAAATGAAAACATATGTGTTTCACAGTTTTCCAAAATTCCACCCCCGAAGGGGTGAAATAGGGGTTGAGAGTTTGTATGAAAATCCTTAATTTCTCAAGTTATAGCCATGAAACAGCATTTGGGCTTTCGTTAAAATATGAAGAAGTACGTGTTTCACCATTATAGGGGGATTATACCGTGGGATAGTATAATATAGGCTACTTTTTATCCTGGAAAATTAACAGAAAAACTTATTCCACGCGGACGAAGTCGCGGGCATCAGCTATATAGAATATACATACATACATACATAGGGTACTTTTTATCCCGGAAAATTAATGAGTTCCCGCGGGAACTGAAAAAACTTAGTCCACGCGGACGAAGTCGCGGGCATCAGCTAGTCTATACTAATATTATAGGTACCTATGTAGGTAAATGCAAAAGTTTGGATGGATGTTTATTACTCAATCACGCCAGAACGGCTGAACGGATCTGAATAACATTTTACACAGCGATAGTTTATAGTCTGGAATAACACATAGGCTTCTTTTTATCCCGTAAAATGAAAGAGTTCCCGCGGGAACCAAAAACCCCAATCCACGTGGATGAAGTCGCGGGCATCAGTTAGTACTCTATAATTAACATCACTTCACTTATATAACTCTCATAACACAACTTGCATTCAAACATAATATTTCTCAGCGAAGTTTTAAAGGTTTATTTGCAAAAGGTATGCCGCCCTAGCTAGGCACGTACCCCCTATCGATCCTATGCGAAGTTTCGCCATTTAATATCGCAGGATACCGCGGGCCCCTTTCTTTTAGGGTGTGGTGAAACCTTAGCAAGGTGTGTTTGCGGAGTTGTTCAACTTTCGCGCTCTCTATGGATTTACAAAGGTCAACAACAAAATACCTACCTACCTAAAAGATTGTCATAAGAACTTCTTTTTTATCCACTACAAGTTATTCCTTGACTGCGATCTCACCTGATGGTAAATAATGATGCAGTCTAGGATGGTAGCGGGATAACCTGTTGGGGGCATAGCATTTCTACTCACGGCATCGTACCGGAACGCTAAATCACTTGGCGGCACGTCTTTGCCGGTAGGGCGGTAACTAGCCACGGCCGAAGCCTCACACCAGGCCAGACCAAGGAAAATTCAGAAAATTATAAATTCCCAAATTGACCGAAAAATGAAAATCGCACATCGCTGCAAGGGCTGACAAAGCCGCAAAAGGAGCAAGATTCTTCGAGATTCTTGAGTGCAGCAGAATACTGGTATAGTCTTATAGGTATAATCCGAAATCTATTAAAAAAAGCTCTTCAAACCGCTTTTTAATCAGGTGGAAAAAACACATTAGTACGGTGTTTTTTTAAAAGAACAGCAAGAATGAGCAGGTGGGTCATCTGATGTTAATAATTATATTTAAAAAAAAGGGAAAAAAATAATCGGACTAGACACTGGACTCGAACCGGGATCTTCTGGTTTCGTGACCGACCTGTTTCCCACCTGACCTATTGTCACGGTAATCATGGCGAAATTTACCGTCCTATTCTAATGATATTCTAGCAGTTTTTTATTGCTTGAAAATTAATTATCTGATGTTAATTATTTTCCGCAACCCATGAAAATTTGCAATACCAGAGGATCTGTCGATGCTTATTGCGTTCCCGATTTTTAAGGAATTCGTTTATCCGCCCCTTGAATAGCCCCATCTTTCTTCCTGTGCGTGTTCAATAAACCCATAATAATTAATGTAGTTTTAAGGGAACACAGCAGGTGGAAGCTGGTTCCATAATTTTATAGGTACGTATACATGGAATGACGAGTGTTGGAGGCAAACTAGGCATCCAATTGGAGGAGATAAAGTTAGGTTTTATGACGTAAGGTGCGATCAGAAAACAGGGAAGGTAGTATAACAGTCATCGATATATATATGTAGGTACTAGATGGGTCTTTTCAAAGAAAATAATTGAGACCTGTAGAGCGCGCTCCACACCTGTATAAGCCTGTCCTTGTCCCCGCCATAGCGCTGTCCCGCTTTTCAGACTAGATGTCGTTAGTAAAATAGGTCCACATTCTATGTTTGACAGGACCCGTCTATGTAAATTGAGGTCGTTGATAAGACTAGGTGTGCGCTGCGCTTTAGTAGCCAGCCGCAAATTCGTATTATTTTTATCTCAAATCTCAATTCATAGAATTAGCGGTTGAATAAACGTAAAGTAGGAATGATAATAAAGGTTTAAGCTTTGTAGATATTTTCGCTCGGGGCAAAAAGAGTAGGTATTCGCAGGAGCCGTTGGACGATCCAATGAATAAATTTGCGGTAGCCTTCCCGGAACGACTTCATCCGGAGACTAGTGCCGTTCCTGAATATCCGGCATAATGAGGAGCGAAAAGTAAACTTTTATGAACTGGTTATAAGCAAAAAATAATCAGATTCAAATTTGTAATCGAACGGTTGGTAAGTAGATATCTTTTTTCTAATACTCATCATCATCATCATCCTAATTTCAAGTAGGGTTGTAACGGAGGCGTTCTTAGCGGAAGCAGAGGCGGATGCGGAGGTGAAGGGATTTTGTTTCCGCGGACGCGGAGGTTAACGACGGCGGAGGCGGAGGTGGATTTCTCCGATCACATCGTCCATTTTCTGTGCTTTATGATGCGATGAATACCACATTTGTTTTTTGGAGGATTCTTCTAAGGACAGTTGCCTTTTTGCTTGTTGTAATGGTGTAACTGACGTCTGCACCTGCTTCGATTTTTACCTCTCGCATTGTAAGTCAACGTAAGTAAACCTCCGTTACAACTCCGCAAAAATACGGCGGAAGTTGATGCAGAAGCGGAGGTACGATTCCTTGCGAAAGTTCCGCACTTAGGGAGGCGGAGGCGAGGTTTCGTTACAACCCTAATTTCAACCCATTGTCTGCTCACTACTGAGCACGGGTCTCCCCTTGGAATGAAAAGGGGTTGGCGATAGTCCACCACGCTGGCCAAGTGTGGATTGGCGGCTTCACACAGCTTCGAGAACTTAATGAAGAACACTCTCAGGCAAGTAGGTTTCCTCAAGAGGTTAGCCCGCTACCATCTTAGACTGCATCATTACTTACCATCTGGTGAGATTGCAGTCAAGGGCTAACTTGTAGTGGCGTAGAAAAAAAGGTTGATACCTTCTTGAGAAGGTTATTGAAAATCGTATAATGCCTGACACTCAACAAACAAAAGCTGAAGCAAACATCTGGATATACAAGCTTTATGAAAGCTAAATGAGGTCAACATTTACGCTCTAAAGATAAACTAAGTTGATACAAACTCTGAGGACTTTGGCTTGAACGTGATTTGCGTGTTTAAGCATGTCCATACATACAAGAGTAGGTACACCATTCGCATACTATTCGCATACTATACATAATATAAATATGGCTGATTGTAACTTGCTCACCATATTATATTACTAGCGATCCGCCCCGGCTTCGCACGGGTAGCACTAATAATCTATACCCAAATACCCAATACCCAATATAGTCTCAACTCAATAGTCTATACCTACCCAATATAGCTATAAAAATGGTTATTGTGAGTCAACCTTAAAAGATAGATGTATGCTACCATGGACTTTTTTTAGAACTTTTTAAAAGGAACAATTCCACCATACATTGTTTTCGTGTAACTTTAACTATTTACGCAGCGCACGCCACGTAAGCTCTCAGAAGAGAGGATTTTTTCCGACTTAGTTCACATAACTGCAATTTGCGTAAGGATCTCTAATTTTTTGAAAATAAAATATAGCCTATGTTACTCGCTGATAATGTAGCTTTCTATAGGTGAAAGAATTTTTAAAACGGTTCAGTAGTTTTTGAGTTTATCCATTACAAACAAACAAACAAACAAACAAACAAACAAACAAACAAACAAACAAACAAACAAATCTTTCCTCTTTATAATATTAGTTTAGATTAACACCTTACTTTACTTACAATCATGCAAATAAAAATATTCTATTCTATTCTATTCTATACATCCCTTCGGTGAGCTTTTGACTGAATAAGAGCATAATGATTACATTTTGACGACCTCCGTGCCGCAGTGTTGAGCGCGTGCGGAGGTCACGGGTTGGATCCTCGATAGGGTCAATTGAGGAATTTATAATACCTAAATTCTCCATGGTCTGGCCTGGTAAAGGGCTTCGGCTGTGGCTAGCTACCGCCCTATCAGCAAAAAGGTGCCGGCAAGCGATTTAGCGTTCTGGTACGATGCCGTGTAGAAACCTAAAAATATAACTCCCATGCCCCTAACAGGTTAGCCCGCTACCATCTTAGACTGCATCATCACTTACCGTCAGGTGAGATCGCAGCCAAGGGCTAACTTGTAATAGATTTAAAAAAATACTACCTACGTTAAAAATATCTCTTACCTACTAACTACGAATTATTGTCTGTTGTCTGTCTATCACATTTCACGCTAAATCTGGTATCACGCTTGTATCCTGGAGACAGAAATATTAGATAATTTTTTATATATGGAAAATGAATTTGCACTCGTATTCTAATTTCCTACAATGAGAGAGATTTTTAAACGTTCCTTATATTAAACTCGCGTTTCCTTTCAAAACAGCCCTTTTCCTGTACCGGTTACCTGCCGAATCGGAAAAATGCAAAATCAGAAAACCTACACTTCGAAGAATTCCCGCTTCTGAAAGGTTTAAGTATGGTTTAAACATCATCGTGACATTTCATCTGCACAAGATTAAGGTAGAGAGTTACGCTCAAAAACGTGAAGTTAGCTGAGACCATAAATCAATAAAAAACAATGTTAATCTAGACAATAAATATCGGGAAAAGGGGAAGGACGTTAAACCCGTTTTAAGAGAATAATGGACTAAATATTCAAATAAAGGCCAAAGTATTTAACCTTCTACTTGAAAGGACAATTTCTAAATCCATTAAGGTGAAGCATTAGAACTTTTCAAACTCAATATTTTTTGTTCAACGAACAAAAAAGAACGCGAGATATTGATTTTGTATATTAGTCACGTAGTAGGTGCTTTTTAGGCATGTAAATAGAATTAAATGGTGATAATTTAAATTAAACTTGAAACTTAAGCTACATAGGTTTCAAACGCGCCCTGGTCTGTGAAGACGCCAACAATATACTCAGCCGGACCATTTCATAAAATCTTTCATGCCAAAATTGCTTTGCTGGGAAGCGATATCGGAACCGTCCACTTTTTTTTTTCAATTCTCTACAAGTTACCCTTTAACTGCGATCTCACCTGATGGTAAGTGATGATGCAGTCTAAGATAGTAGCGGGCTAACCTGTTAGGTGCATGGCAGTAATATCAAACCCATGCCCCTATTCGGTTTCTACACGGCATCGTACCGGAACGCTAAATCACTTGGCGGCACGTCTTTGCCGGTAGGGTGGTTGGTAACTAGCCACGGCAGAAGTCTCCCACCAGGCCAGACCAGGGAAAATTCAGAATTTATAAATTCCCAAATTGATCCTGCCGGGGATCGAACCCGGGACCTCCGCACGTTAAGACAACAGCGCTTTTTCGGATTTGATTCTACCTTACTACCGTTTAGTTATTGACGCAGTATTTGAGGATACTATAAAGAGGAAATGGAAAATTACCTGTTTAAAAATAATAAACCTTTAAATGAAGAAGATTAGAATTTAGGAGTGTACTCGTATTATTACGTAGATTAGAATTTACCTATAGAACAAGTTGCTTTGTAACACAAAATTATTATAGGTAAGTACTTGCAATATTTCAAAGCTTACAGGCTAACTAGGTATATCATCATTGCTGGCTGAAAAAAAAATACGTACCTATCTACCTAGAGTATGTAGAGAACTATGAAATATATTCCTTTGATACGATTTGAGACTGTTTCTTAGTTAATAACATTTTACGCAGTGACCAAACGTTTTTTTAAATTAAAAAATATTTATTTCGGTACCTCAATCTCACCTTACGAATCAAATTTCAATATAATCTAGTGGTAAGGAATAATAGTCGTCAAAATAACGGCCGAGTGGAAGAATACGTGCGCCTTGCTAAAAAAATTCTCTGAACTACTTACAGCTTACTCCAAGCGGTTCAATCCGGACGAAACCGGTTCCCTCCGGCACTAACCAGTTCACACCACCTTTCACTGGTCCGAAACAGCTGTCACAGATACACACTAGCACAGAAATCGGTTAATAATGATATACGGAGCCGACCAGCAACTGAAATCAGTAGGGTATTTAACGCGACAGGAAAATACGCGCGACGGTTTGGCGTCGATACGATACTGAGCTGCCATGACAGTTTGCCAGGGTTCCTCTACGCATGCGCCCCACGCCTCCTTAAGGCCATTCCCCATTGTTCATCCGCTATTAGGCCAGAAAATTGATCACCTAAATTGAAAGTGAAGAAACGTCTTTAAATCCCGAAATCCAATTTCAAAATGGCTGATTTAAAATGGAACACCATTAGGTAGTACCGTTTGTTTTGTATCGTGGAGTATTTTTTTAATCATACTTTCGTTTTGCTTTGTTTCCGATGTTTAATTAAATTGCCTGGTAATCTAGCCCTAAATTATTATTCAACGTGAAATGGAATACAAATAGCCGTGGCCTGTATTTTATCGTTTTCAGATTGCCAAGGCGATTCTCTTTGAATTCTTAAGTTACCTACAGCCTACTACAAACCTATTTATCCCACTACAAAAATATTACAATCATCAGCAAATCATAATCATTTGAAAACTTAAAACGTATTACTCGAACTATTTAAGGAGTTCATACATTCTTTTTGACGTGCAGGGATCTATGACTTCCTTAAACAGGTCGAGTTATATTACTCTATTCCTCGTCCCTATATAGATCAGCCATGATTCGACCGGGAGGATACTCTATTAGATTTTAATATCTGCGGTAAAATGAACATACATACAATCCCAATTTTTTAGAGACGTAAGTATATAAGCTCTACCTACTGTAGTTAAAGCTAAAGCATTTGTCCAGTCTACTATTAAAATTATTAATCTTCGGTATGCTCCTTAATAAATCGATTCCAAGAGTCAATTCATTTGAAGGGTCTAAAGAACCCACCGAAGATTATCTTTAATTTCTTTTTGCTCAAAAAACCGCTCCATTTTAAGCTCAGGGAGTAGATTACGGAAGTAAGTAATAAACCATCCAATCTCTAATTGCTTTCGGCACAATAGATTCCTTTCCCCACAGGAACGTAATGTTTTTCCTGTGCATTATGTCCTCGCCCTTACCCACCCTCGCCGGCCGCCCTAAACGAAATATGCCGGACAGATCAAATTGTGCCCTCAATGCAAACCGGACGCCTATTGTAGATACCTGATGGTTATTGTGGCCTGATTCAATAGACTCGTTGTTCTACACTGTTGTAAGCTCAACACGCAATTCTGATTCAATGAGCGCGAGATTCCTCTCAGAATGGGAAAGGTTTGACCATAATCAACCACGTTGGCCAAGTTCGGATTGGCAGGCTTATCTATACTTAATATTATAAATGCGAAAGTTTGGATGGATGTATGGATGTATGGATGGATGTTTGTTACTCAATCACGCTCCAACGGCTGAACGGATCTGGATGAAATTTGGCACAGAGATAGATTATAGTCTGGAATAACACATACTTAGGCTACTTTTTATCCCGGAAAATTAAAGAGTTCCCGCGGGAACCGAAAAACCTCAATCCACGCGGACGATGTCGCGGGCAGCTAGTAATAAATATTTGGATGTATGGATGTTTGTTACTCAATCACGCTCCAACGGCTGAACGGATCTGGATGAAATTTGGCAAAGAGATAGATTATAGTGTGGAATAGCACATAGGCTACTTTTTATCCCGGAAAATTAAAGAGTTCCCGCGGAGAACCGAAAAACCTCAATCCACGCGGACGAAGTCGCGGGCATCAGTTAGTAAATTTATAAAGAACTCTCTCGGGCATGCACGTTTCCTCATAACGTTTTCCTTTGCCTTTATAGAAAGTGATATTTAATTGCCTAAAATGCCGGAGATCGAATCTAATGTGAAGGCTAGGCTATCACTTGACCTAAATTAATACCTAGACAAGTTGTTTTACACTGTTTTAGCCTTTTGGAAACTTACTATAAGCCAGGTAAATTAAAATGGTACCAAAATTAAATAATAAAATATATCCCTTTGCGTGGATTTCCTCATTACTTAAAGTCATTACCCCTTCCATTATTCCCATAATTAAGGGAGTTTTCTTAATGCGGTAACTTACATCTCAGATCCTTCCGCACCCAAATTATTTCGATTCTATTAATATTATGGGAAAGCACCGTTGTGAATATCTGCCAAATTTCTGAAGAAGAATGGGTATGGAATATATAGGATTTTTACCTACTATAGGTACTTGTACCACCCCCTTGATTCTCTGATCTGTGTACCACCCCCTATATTATGTCCATATTATCAGCGCACATGGGCATTTGAGGCTCCTCCCGTACCCACAGCTTTTAATTTAAGCACCTAATGACAAATAAATAAGTAAATGTTTAGTACATTTAAGCCACTTTTCGTTTTTACGTGCATTTCAATTGTGGTCAAAATTTTGAAGTTTTGACAGTTTTTGTTCCAGAAATTGTATCTAAGCTTCTGCTTGAAAAAAAAAACGAAATAGACTTGGGTCAGACTCAAACCATCGATATTACCTAAAGAGAATGAATAACCACTCAACTAGGTATTGTACTTAACTTAGGTAGTCCTAAATCAACACCTCTCTAATATTACATTCCTCACTCAACTGTACCCTAAATCAACATAGATGTTAAATTAATACGTCTTGATGAACGAACGATACATGGGACGGTAAAGTTAAATTCACACATGTAGCTAAACTGTAGATGCTGAACCAGAAATATAGTCGACGGCTAGATTGCCCAATATTGTATCCTTAATTAAGTTACAAACATCTGACTTGGCAGCTGTTGCCGGCTGGAGACCTTACATAACCTTCGTTAGGTATCTAAAGACGCTATACTGTGGTAGAAAATCGAATTAGGAGACGTCCAGCAACCCTATTCTCTGAATCAGTGAAGTCCTATCAAAAAATTAAAGCCTCTGCGACGTATTATATTTTTTATCCATTGAAGGTTTGCTATGAATTAATGTTATTTTTATTTTATACTACCTGTTGCCCGTGACTTCGTCTGCGTGGATTGAGATTTTTTGGGATAAAAAGTAGGCTTTGTGTTATTCTAGACTCTATCTATCTCTGTGCCAAATTTCATTCAGATCCGTTCAGCCGTTCTGGCGTGATTGAGTAACAAACATCCATCCATCCATACACACATCCTTTAGGGTTGCTGAAAGAAAGCGATAAAGTGATCATCGTGCGAATACGCGCTGTGATCGTCGCACTCATCGATGTATCATGTAAGGTATTGGTAAGTCAATGGTCGCACTAGGTACTCGTTTTTCGGCGTTCTCTACATTTGCGCTTTCATTGCGTGAACTTCAGTTTTTAGGGATCCGTAGTCAATTAGGATCCCTAAAAACGGTAGTCGGGTACAAGCTCATATAGTAGGTACTTTACGTGCGCACGTAACATCAAATAAATATTATAAATGCGAAAGTTTGGATGGATGTATGGATGTGTGGATGTATGGATGTATGGATGTATGGATGTTTGTTACTCAATCACGCTCCAACGGCTGAACTGATCTGGATGAAATTTGGCACAGAGATAGATTATAGTCTGGAATAGCACATAGGCTACTTTTTATCCCGGAAAATTAAAGAGTTCCCGCGGGAACCGAAAAACCTCAATCCACGCGGACGAAGTCGCGGGCATCAGCTAGTATTAAGATAGATTGGACCGATTAACGCGGTCCCTGTTAATGCCACTGACCCGTAATAAACTAAACGGTCTGACACGTTCGCTGTTCTCGTGGCCATTAATCTAAATTTGATCTCACTAGAATCAAACAACTCTAACACAGAATTGGTACTGATTTCCGAACATCCTTTCCCTACATTTGATAATTGAGATTAATATATTGAATGAACGAGCAGTTTAATTCGCTATAATCCGCCACAGTAGACAAATCTATGTGGTACAGTGCGTGTCCTTCACCAATAACATGCGAACACCCACCACCCAGCAATTCGCACCGGCACCGCACCACACCACACAAATCTTCCAAATCACTCTCAACGTACGTTTCACTCCGAAATCGGAGCATCTTCAGGAGATGTTGACTCGACAATGCACGATCGTGTTTGTGGTGAGGTGCTGTGCCAGTGCGAATTGCTGGGTGGTGGGTGTTCGCATGCTAGGTATTGGTGAAGGAAACGCACTGTACCACATAGATTTGTCTACTGTGGCGGATTATAGCGAATTAAACTGCTCGTTAATTCATTATCATGCACTTCCGCAAAGTAACGCCTGCTTCGATTCAATATTTGAGATATATACACGAAGAAATTTTTGTGGTTTTAAAGCCGCGGCGAGTTTAATCGCCTTTAGCAGTACTATCGACTCAATTTTTTTTAATTTTTTTTAAGTACTTACTTTTTTGAGTTAGATTTTTTTTTCGAAATAAACTCGAAACTGTGAGAAACATTAGTAGTGGTACGCGGCGAAGTTCAAAGAAGCTAGCCGGCGCGAGCGGCGTCTGACGTCAATCATCGAACCGATTCGGGGTTTAAAAGCCCCGCCCCTCAATCCTTTGAAACGGCCCGCGCGCCGCTGACCGCTCGCGGCTAGCCGACTTCCGGCCTCAGTTACGCAAAACACGTCACACGTGCCGTAAGTGGCGCTAATTCGTTTCAAATACGCGCAAAAATGGATCGCCATTACGAATACTCCAACTTGGAATACCTAAGTAGGTATGGTGCAAATGTACGCCATTGCAAATTACAATGCGACAGAAGCTCGACGGCTCTACGCACAACCGGATCACTTAAAATTCCCTTCGTCTGCGAGGAATCCGAAACCAACAAGTTCCGTCGAGTATCACTATCTTATGCGCAACGCAGCGTTTAGTCATGTTTAGTCGACCATGGGCAATTCCGAACACCAGAGCATGTTCAAGGTCGAGGTCGTCCCCGCATGTACTCGCCGGAACTCGACGAGGAAATCTGGAATACCTACTTCGAACGCGATCCTCGGCGAAGCACCCGAATGGCTGCAATTAGGTTTAACGTGAGCCAGTATTACGTGTGGAAGTTGTTAAACTCAGAAGGCTTACATCCATACCATTTTAGGCGTGCACATGCACTTCACGAGAACGATGGGCCAGCTAGGATTGAGTTTTGTCAGTGGTTATTAAACAATCGTGAATTAAGCATTCTGTGGACTGTCTAGTCAACTTTTACTCGTATTGGAATTTTTAACCAGCACAATAAACATTTTTGGGCCTTTAACAACCCCCACGTGATCCGCGAAAGTGCTCGAATCAAAGAAAGTGCGTAAATACGTGATTGTAAAATTTAATACCTAAAATAAGTGTACCCACCTACCTCGTGAGCTGTAAATAACCTGCAATGATTATGTAAGTACTGTCGCCTTAAAACTTTCATCGAATCTTTACCTAATGTTAAACAGCTGATAGCCGTGGGTACGTAGGTGAACGACCAGTCGTGCGCCGCTCGGTTCAAGCGTCACGTGACTCGCTCAGTCAGCTGGCGCTACTAATTGAACGCAACATTTTCGAAATAATAATTTCTCGATTTTTTATTTTTTATTTTAATACTTGGGTCAGGATAAATGGTAGAAGTAAATTGTACTGTTAATTTCGAATCACCTCTCAGGGGCCTTAAAACCACTAAAAATTCAGCTTGTATATTTCAATAGTCTTTCAAAATCCAAATGTTTTTATATTAAAATTAAACTTTTACAAGTGCTTTTGAATCTTACAGAGTGAATCTACCAATTATTCAACTAACACTTCAAATTTTTAATTAAGTAAGTACCTACCTACTAGATGTTGTCGGCGTAGTCAAGGTTTTTTAAATTAATTTTTTTATTTTTTTTTATTTACTACAAGTTAGCCCTTGACCGCGATCTCACTTGATGATACGTGATGATGCAGTCTAAGATGGTAGCGGGCTAACCTGTTATTTATATTTAAGACCTTTTGTCTTCGTAACAACAGGTGTCGGTGTCGGTGTCGGTGACGGTGACGCGAATCCAAAAGTTTACCCCCTACCAAAAAGTGCTCAACGCGGCTAAAGAAGTTTTCACTTCAAAAACTAATTGGAAAGCCATTTGGTAGGATTTTTAATGACTATTGACTGCAATAGTGCGAGTGCTTCGCAAACGTATACTTACCTACCGTCGAAAATTTCAAGTTAAACGCTTTGTGTTCCAAAGCTATCCCGTAATGACTTGCACGAGAGACTAATACATTAATTACAAAACTGTGTTACCGGGAAATTCCCCACACTCCGGAGCCAGGCTGCACTTCAGTGCTCGCTCATTTATTCAACTAAGTATCAGGTATAATAATTAATCACTACTAATAACTATTGCACTAACTCCAGAAGGTCCGTAAACCCGTAAACCGACATTTAAAGAACTTTTGATGAGCTTTGTGCATGAGATATTAGTATTATAACAAAAAAAAAATTAAAAGATTAAAGATTAATCCCTCCCTAATAGACTGTTGCAAACAAAATATTAATTTTATTGAAATATAATAGTGAAATTCTCATTCTTGCAGAATACGTTTACCATTTTTACACTTTTGGGTGACACTTTTGACCCATATATTATATCCACGAAAAATTATAATAAATGACTTATAAAAAATACTAATATGATAAACACACTCTTATAATTGGACTGTTGCAATTCGTTTTTATACGTTCTGTACAAAATTAGTTAATAAAAAAATCAAATCAATGTGCACGATTTATCAAAATTTACGCGTCACAATAACCTGGATTTCTTAAAAGTTTGGCGAAATTACTGATAAAATAAAATTTACTATGAATGTTTAGTATTTATATAACATAAATTGTAAAAAAATAAAGTTCTATAAAATACCTATATGACCAAAAAATATTATCAAAGTCTGATCAAATTCACGTGTCAAATGGTACTGCTGATCCGGCCTATGTCGTCTATGTGTGAGTGCAGTATAACGGTCTACTGTGCGGTATACCTACAGATTCCAAAATTGGCTGATGGCGAGTATACGGGCCCTTAAGTAATTATTGTTTGAAAAATAATAGTTTTCATATAACCTGCATTGAAAATGTGAGTTTCAATGCCTGTTTGAGCCACGTGAAACTTGTCAATTTCAACTAAAATAAATGAGGAATACAATTTTAATAAAACTCGCACTTTTAATGCAGATTATATGAAAAACTAGCTGATGCCCGCGACTTCGTCCGCGTGGATCGAGGTTTTTCGGTTCCCGCGGGAACTCCTTAATTTTCCGGGATAAAAAGTAGCCTACGTGTTATTCCAGACTATAATCTACCTCTGTGCCAAATTTCATCCATATCCGTTCAGCCGTTGGGGCGTGATTGAGTAACAAACATCCACACATCCATACATCCATCCAAACTTTCGTATTTATAATATTTATTATTTGATAGTGTGTGCGCCACGGGATGAAACAAGATTTCAGGTTTCGGGTGATGCCAGCCCTCGCTTCGCTCAGGGAAGGGTGGCAACTTCACCCTCGTCTGAAATGGTCTTGTTTCACCCCTAAGCACACAATATACCTACTATTGTTTTTAGTCATTTGTTTTTGAGCCATTAGGCTATCACAGCTTTTAACCATTCGGATGGTAGGGGGTTTGATCCCCGGACACGGACCTCTTACTTCCTTCTACCTCTAACCCGGGTCGGTTCCATATGTTGTAGGTAAATGCGAAAGTGTCTGGGCCTGTCTGGTATGAAATAGGTTGTTTCACGTGGATAGACAGCTTACTCTTTATCCTGGCAAATAGAGAGATCCCACGGGAATTTTAAATACCTAAATTTTTGTCCAATTTTTGTTGGTGCCTATCTTGGAAAAATATCGTACTTATCTAAGTAAAGTGTGCGCTAGTCCGGGTGTTCTCGCCGGGAATCGAACCCAAGATGATCCAAATATATATGTATATACTAGCTGATGACCGCGACTTCGTCCGCGTGGATCGAGGTTTTTCGGTTGCCGCGGGAACTCCTTAATTTTCCGGGATAAAAAGTAGCCTATGTGTTATTCCAGACTATAATCTATCGCTGTGCCAAATTTCATCCAGATCCGTTCAGCCGTTGGGGTGTGATTGAGTAACAAACATCCATACATCCACACATCCATACATCCATACATCCATACATCCATCCAAACTTTCGCATTTATAATATTTATTTGATTATGTCTCTATTCACAAAGGTATTTCACATTAAGGTTCAAATCGATTAATTACTTAGTCGAGGCGCGAGCTGTAATGTGACCTTAGTAATTAAATAATGGAATAGGGTTTCATTAAAAATGGAATTTACTAGGGATTCCCTTCCGCTCTATGAGTATAGTAGCGGGGCGGGAATAAATGATACAATGTGAACCTGTCTTAGTTTACTGGATAATAGTACATTGTTACCCTAGGGATGAAAGTAACTTATTTAGTCCCGAGACGGGGTTTGGCGCCCGAGCGTAGCGAGGGGGCCTATAGTTCGAGGGACTAAATAAGTCTTTCATCCCGAGGTAAACACTGTGCTTTTCATTACGAATATAAGGAAAGTCAAAATAAAAAGTCTATGAATCAGTTGTCTTTACTTTATGAATAAAGTCTATCTTTCTTCTTGTCTATGGATGCACTCAAAAAAAAAAAAAAAAATCGTGTTTCATTTGAACTCCAATAAAAATTCAGTTGAAAACGATTCTCCCTAGGGCTGAAAAGTATTACTTTCAACCCGCTTCTCAGGCAACTTCAAACCTACTTTCCGTGTATGAGTAATGAAAAATTATTAAACAATTCGTTTTTAAGATACTTTATAATTTAGGTAGGGAAATGTCGAGGAAACTTTTTCCCCGGCATTTTTTTCTTTTTTTGTTTCCCCGGGATAAAAAGTAAGCTTAAATGTCTTTCGCCGGGATAGATCTCCATGGCGCAGTGTTGTGCGATTCTTATAAGTGGATTGTCGTTACCACCCTACCGGCAAGGAACAAAGTACCGACAAGTGATTTTGCGTTCCGATATGATGCAGTGTGGAAACCGAGTCCAATAATAATAAAACCGGCCAAGTGCGAGTCGGACTCGCGCACCGAGGGTTCCGTACAAACCTGTAGTAAGTTTTACGATTTATGACGTACTAGCTGATTCCCGCGACTCCGTCCGCGTGGTTAAAGTTTTTTGATTCCCGCGGGAACTCCTTAATTTTCCGGGATAAAAAGTAGCCTATGTGTTATTCCAGACTATAATCTATCTCTGTGCCAAATTTCATCCAGATCCGTTTAGCCGTTGGGGCGTGATTGAGTAACAAACATCCATCCATACATCCATACATCCATCCAAACTTTCGCATTTATAATATTTATTTGATTAAAAACAAGACGAAATGAACCGCAAAACTAACTTTGTTTGTAGAGGTTTATTGTTAATATCAAAAAAACTATGCTAGTTAGAGCGTTGGTTTTATTTTTTCTCTAAAATATACATAAGTTTCTATTGACCATAATTATTTTAGATTTTTCAATTGGTAAACTTCGGAGATAAGGGGGGGAAACGGTATTTTTTTCGACATTTTGCCCGATAAATCAAAAACTATTATGCACAAAAATAAATAAAAATCTGTTTTAGAATGTAGAAGTATAGCCCTTTCTTATGATACCCCACTCAGTATAGTTATCATACTTTGAAATTTCAAACCCCCGATTTTCCCCTTTTTTAATTAAACTAAAAATAGTTTTCGATTTTTTTTTATTTTAATGATGTTAGGCCACTATTATACACAACTATTCCAAATTTCATGTCGATAGCTTTAATAGTTACTGAAATAATCGACTGTGACAGACGGACGGACGGACGGACGGAGAAAGTCGCACCATAAGGGTTCCATTTTTACCATTTTGGTAAGGAACCCTAAAAATGAAATCATTTATTCATCACGTAGGACAACTTGTGTTACTTATGATAAGTCGACAAGACTACCACCGTTTCGGAAAACTGATTCTACTGAGAAGAGCCGGCGAGTAACTCAGCAGTAGCTCTTTTCATAAAAAGAAAAATGTACGTTATTAATTAACTCATGTCCCTAATCGGTTCCTACACGGCATCGTACCGTAACGGTGGGTACGTCTTTGCAGGTAGGGTGGTAACCTCCACAGCCGAATCCTCCCATCAGACTAAACCAAAGAAATTATAAAGTTCCAAGCCGAGTGGAAGTCCGAAGGTCGTTCGTCGGAATAAGCATTATATTCTACTAGCTGATGCCCGCGACTTCGTCCGCGTGGATTGAGGTTTTTCGGTTCCCGCGGGAACTCTTTAATTTTCCGGGATAAAAAGTAGCCTATGTGCTATTCCAGACTATAATCTATCTCTGTGCCAAATTTCATCCAGATCCGTTCATCCGTTGGAGCGTGATTGAGTAACAAACATACATCCATACATCCATCCATCCAAACTTTCGCATTTATAATTTTTATTTGATAACAAAATTCCACAACCTATTATAAACTTCCCTATGCACAAGTTTAAGAAATCATACTTCATATACTCAATATTATAAAAAAGTGTGTTTGTTTGTTGGTTTGTTGGTTTGTCCTTCAATCACGCCGCAACGGAGTAACGGATCGACGTGATTTTTGGTATGGGTATAGTTGAAGACCTGGGAGAGTGACATAGGCTATATTTTTATAGGTACTTGCCCGGAAAATTAGAGTTCCCGCGGGAATCAAAAAAACTTATACCACGCGGACGAAGTCGCGGGCATCAGCTAGTCCATTATAAATATCTATGATAAATATGCTACTGAAAAAAGCTTATTATAATGTTGAAGATTACGTAAATGACAAAGAGCATGGTTCTGACTCGCTCCAGCAATGGCTAAGGACAGCGGTTACTTATGTTATGTATCTACACATTAATGAAATTGTAAATTATTTTTTTCAAAAGAGCAACCACCGAGTTTCTTGCTGATTCTTCTCTGTAGGAATGACATTTCGAACCAGTGGTAGATTTACTCGACGATTCAAAAGCTATTCAAGTTTATTTGAATAGAAAACATTAGAATTTGAATTTGAAACAGCCGGCAGCCCCTGCCAAGGATCGAACCCGGGACCTCCAACTTACTTAACTCCAACACCATAGCGCTCATCACTGCGCCAGGGACGTCGTCAATTTAGATGTTCTACAAAAATTTCACCGCAAAAATACCTAAGAACACCGTCCTAGATACCTAGATATAGAATACATACCTAATTTTCAGCTTTTCATTTCCTCGCTTACATTTCCAGAATTACGCCTCCAGTGTTTGTTCATTCTTCTCGAGTGTTTCTTTAAGTCGCCCCCAATCTTCGTCAAAGCTTGTCCTACATTTTGTTTTCTAGGTCTTAATTTATATGCGCTTACTTATTTTATCTTTAGGTTTAAAGAGGTTTATTTTTCTCAAAAAGAACAAGGTTCACTTTTATGAGAAACTTACAATTAATAACACACAGACATATTAGTGATTAAGATGACCTACGTAATTTTTTCTTAAATCTTACGTAGGATTTTTCATTAAAAACTTCGTAAACAGTAGCGCTCCCTCAAACTAATTTTCTATGTATGTTTTTTGAATGGTTGGTTTTTGAACCATAAGTTTTTATCTTTACGTTTTGGAACCAGTGGTAGATTTCATTTGGCATCGTGCATTTGAAGAAAGACAGTCTTTGGGCTTTGACGCAATAAAAACAAAACATTTATGGAAAACTAGATGATGCCCGCGACTTCATCCGCGTTGATAAAGATTTTTTGATTACCGAGAAAACTCCATAATTTTCCAGAATACAAAGTATGCCTATAATATGTTCTTCCCCGGAATCCCAACCATCTTTAAACCAAATTTCATCATAATCTATTGAAAATAATATAGGCTGTGAAGGCGTAAAAGACAGACATACACACTTTCGTCTTTCACATTTATAATATTTATAGTATGGAAGTATGGATGTACTCGTAGTTTTGACTATCTCTCTCACGCAGCGTCGCGTCGTATATGCTATGGTGCTCGGCTTTTATAATGTCTATGTTACTGAATCAGGAATTTCGGCTGTGCGACTACTCTGCTAGTTACCTTGCATTAGAACAAACTGCCGTAAGTCTCGGATACACTAGGGAACATTTTGTCCCGCAACATGCCCCGCAACATTGTACGCGGGGCATGTTGCTTGCTAACGCCTCGAGAGCGAGCGCAAGTGTCCCGCGTCAGTGTCGCGCACGTGTCGCGCCATTTGTCACCGAATGTAGTCGCGTACGCAACGTGCCGCAACGCAGGATAATAGCCACAACCTCCTTGGGGGACATTTCTATAAACACTGACTAGTGTGGCCTACACAATGTTCCGCGACATTTCCACGGCACGTTCTACGTACTTAGTTGTTGAGGAACATGTTACGCAACATGTTGCTCCATTAGCCCCCTAGTGTATCCGAGGCTGTAGGCTTGCAGGGTGTAATGACAACAACCCGCTCGATTCAAGCGCTACCATGCCTTTGAATAAGAAGCGAAGCCAATTTGGTGCTGCATGGGTTTCTTTCTTTGACTTTTTATCGGATAAGTAGCTATAAAATGTCTTCATCCCAAACAACCGATGAACGAAACTTTGCTTTAAGAAATAATGCACATTTTTTTTATTTACTTACCAAAAAAGATGCAACAATGTTGTTCAAAAAATTTAATCTTGGCAAATTGGTGGGCCAGTTTGTTGACGAGATGGCGCCATGGAAGACATTCTAATTAATATGCATGAGTATGTAGAAGGTATGCACAATTTAGCAGTGGGGAATGACCTCTCCTCAGTGGCTATGCTGGAAAAAGAAGAAACTTGGAGGGCAGTGGTCCTCTTAACCGTAATGGTTGGGAAGGAGGCTGCTGAGCGGCTGTGGCACATGTAGCCATATCTCATAGCGAGTGTTGTTTGGTGTGTGAGCACCGGGATGAGTCCAACGGGCATTGCGCAAGGGAGGCACCTACAATACAAATCAGTACAAATCCTACATAACCAGACTTCTCCCCCAGAAATTGGGTATCTTAGGAAGATTTCCCCCTGGAAATAAAAAATAAGGCACAATAATTTAGCTAAGTAAGTGTCTATAATAATGTACTATTACCTATTCTCTGCTACAAGTGGAATAACAGTAGGTACCTTGGTAGTTTAACTACCCTATTTTGTGAGTGGCACGCAGAGCGCGCTCCAATTTGGTCAATCCACTAAAGTAAATGAAATGCTGGTAACAGCACTATAAATCGGTCACTGCACTTTCTATAATGGCGGGTGGACGACCTGGCGTGCTGTGGCTTTATCTTTATTGCCAGGATATAGGGTATGAGCATAATCATAGAATGGAAACAGGGCATAATTACATTACTGCACCCTGAAAGTGGTAGGTAGTACATAAGTTGTTATGGTTTAGTGGCGGTAGATTATAGAATGTTTTACTGAATTCCTTCTTTAAAGCTAAGTTGGCAGGTACCTACATAGGATCTAATTGTTCTGACTCCTGACTGACTCATCTATCAACGGCCAATGTATTGCTGGTGGGCTAGCATGGGCCGGAGATAAAATTTTTATCCCCCGATTTTATCCACTGACAAGAGATAAAATTAACTTATCCACTTCTCAGAGCACGGCAACAGTGGAGAGGAGAAGTTTATCCCCGTTTGTCATTTCACGGGGACTCGGGGGACTATTTATCCACCGTTATTTATCGTTTTTATTTATTTACTAGCTGATGCCCGCGACTTCGTCCGCGTGGTTTGGCGGGACCCTCGAACCCGATTGCAGCGCCCCCTACCGGGTCCAATTGTGAATATAAACCATCCCGGGGTCCAGACAAACCCAACAAAAAAAGAATTAGCGAAATTGGTCCAGCCGTGTCCCGCTCTGAACCTCGAACCCGATTGCAGCACCCCCTACCGGGTCCAATTGTGAATATAAACCATCCCGGCGTCCAGACAAACCCAACAAAAAAAGAATTAGGGAAATTGGTCCAGCCGTTCACGCGTGATGCCGTGACCAAGGGAAATAGGGATTCATTTTTATATTAAACCCCTATTTCACCCCTTCGGGGGTGGAATTTTGAAAAACTGTGAGACACATATGTTTTCATTTTCTACCCGCAGCTTATATATCAAGTTTCATGGCTATAACTTGAGAAATTAAGGACTTTCATACAAACTTTCAACCCCTATTTCAACCCTTCGGGGGTAGAATTTCGGGATAAGAAGTATCCCATGTCCTACCTCGTAGTATGGGCTCAAATCGTGCCAAGTTTCGTTTGAATTCATTCAGTAGTTTCGGCGTGATGCGCGGCCAAGATACAGACAGACAGACAGACAGACGGACAGACAGACAAACAAAAATAAAAAAAATTACAGATTTGGCTTCAGTATCGAATATAGAGTGCCCTCCAAAAAAAATTTCAAAATATCTTCAATGTACAGAATTGGACATGTTACAGTTTTATTATAAGTAAGTATACCTATAGATTTAGGAATAAAAATTTTATCCTTTCCTCGGGGAGAAAATTGTCTCGGCCCATGCTAGGGGGGCTGAGGTGAGGTGAAAAAAATGAGATCTTACGGGATGAAAGTTAGGTACCAAGAAATTCCGTCATTTATCAAATGACCTTTGACCTCAGACATTTGCGACATTTTTAGTATGTTTTTAATCCACATTTTCAAACAGGGGTGGCCTTAGCCATTGCGAGGCTCTGGACGGTAGATATTTGCGAGGCGCGAGATTCAAATACACATTAATACGCAATGACTTTTTCTACTTGGGATGTAGCGCTTTTGGGCAAGAGCGCGAGGCCCCTGCAAGAGCGAGGCCCCAGGCGGTTGCCCTGCTTGCCACCCCCTAAGGCCGCCACTGTTTTCAAAGGTTTTAAACATGATGCCTAGCCAACGAAAGCCTACCAAAGAACTTGGTCATAATTTTGATCTCAGTAGGTACTTTCTTTAAAATATGGCCAATGTTTTTGATAGGAAGTTGACTACATATTTTCTCATTATAATGTTTTTGGAATCATGGGTCATGTCGGGTCGTTTCGTCTTATCTGAAAATCCATGCTCTTTTATACGACAACAGCGTTACCCGAGCAACAGTTGGATCGATAGCTCCAAACGATTCCAGCGAAATCCGAAGCGATCCTGACAACCTGACAGTAACAGATTGATACACGGTCAGTACCGCAGGGTTTATTGCGATGGTCAAGATGAATAGAGGCGACTACAAGCCGAGGGCCGTGTATTTCGGACATCCCAGCCAATTCTGGAGGGTAGGTAAAATGTTTAGTTGAATATTTAGGACATACTTAGTTACTTTTTAGGGTTCCGTAGCCAAATTTGGCAAAAACGGAACCCTTATAGATTCGTCATGTCTGTCTGTCTGTCTGTCTGTCCGTCCGTATGTCACAGCCACTTTTTTCCGAAACTATAAGAACTATACTGTTGAAATTTGGTAAGTAGATGTATTCTGTGAACCGCATTAAGATTTTTACACAAAAATAGAAAAAAACAATAAATTTTGGGGGTCCCCATACTTAGAACTGAAACTCAAAAATTTTTTTTTCATCAAACCCATAAGTGTGGGGTATCTATGGATAGGTCATCAAAAATGATATTGAGGTTTCAAATATCATTTTTTTCTAAACTGAATAGTTTGCGCGAGAGACACTTCCAAAGTGGTAAAATGTTGGTCCCCCCCCCCCCCCCCGTAACTTCTAAAATAAGAGAATAATAAAACTAAAAAAAATATATGATGTACATTACCATGCAAACTTCCACCGAAAATTGGTTTGAACGAGATCTAGTAAGTAGTTTTTTTTTAATAATTTAAAACTTACTACAGGTTTGTACGGAACCCTCGGTGCGCGAGTCCGACTCGCACTTGGCCGGTTTTTGTAGTATAGAATATAGATAGAGAGACAGAATACCTTTATGCAATAAAATTACTTAGAAGGCTCTCATATAAAGTTATCAGTAGCTCAGCCGGCTAAGAGCCGCGACGTAACCAAGATGTTGCAGGTTCGAATTCTAAACTGATTTATTTTTTAATGGATTAGCAAAAATAACTTATGTTCTTATTAACTTAACTTAACAATATGGCTTGTTTTGAAGCCAGAATATTTGCTATTAGGTACTACATACTACTGGTGACCTTAATATAAGTAATTTCCAGCTGGAGAAATTTCGGTATAACTTAGTAGGTACTTTTAATTTTAGATGAGACAACAATGCGATATGGAAAACCTGATAAATGTAGAGGAAATGAAGAAGACTATGGATATAGTCGACTACGATGCAATACATTTACAGAAGTAAGTAAATTAATATAGGAAGCAAGAGAACTAATTTTCTACTGGTTCTTCTCGGTAGGAATGTTATTCCGAACCAGTGGTAGATTCACTCGACGATTCAAAAGTACTTGTAATAAGTTAATAAGTAATTATACGATAGACTAATCGTTTCCAGAGGATTGATATGCTACTATAGAAGAATCGCCGACAAAGCGAGCCTAGTAAATCCAGAAAAACCGTATTTTCTTTCTTTTGAACGATGGTAAAACACGCGTAAATATTAAATACATACTATATTTCCAGAGCTATAGTCAACAGAGCTGGTGAAAAAGTGAAAATGTTACTAAAGGAAGAAGAAATTAACCTATGACACAGAAGAAAAAAACTTAAACATCTTTTGGAAAAAGAAGAAGAAGAACTGATAAGAGAACTAAAAACTAAGCAAGCTTTAGTTGAATGCGGTTATTGCAAAGAAAGACAAAGTAAAATAGAGAGATATGAGGAAGACATTGAAAAGGAAAAAGAGCGTGAATGTCTAAAAGCTCTTGAAAGAGAGAAAATGTATGTAAGAGCAATGATTCCAAGTTTCAAAGTAAATAAATCACTTCACTAGAAGTAGAATCAGTAAAATCTTTCGAATTGTTAATTTTCAGATAGTTTTTTAACATTATCAAATAGTTAAGCTTTAAACTTTGTAGCGACAATCTTTAGCGGGCTGTTCCTTTAAATATACTGATCTGATAAGAGTATTAAAGCTTCTTAGTTCTGTGTTTTTAAATAATGTGTGTTATTTGTAAGCAAGTAATTATTTATTGTTGGTAGAGCTAACGGTATGAGATGCACAAGGAAAGATGAGATAGACCTGCGGAAAATGCAAAAAATGCAAATGCATGAAAAGAAGTTGATAGAAGAAAACCAGGCGGAGATCGATGACTTGTGGCACCAGGTTCTCTTAAACGATGTCAGAATGAAGGTTGGTTCATGATAGCTACATTATATGGTGATACCGTAAGCAACATTTCCGTCGGTTATGATAATTTATATTAAACTTATAAACTAAGAATTAACAAGGAAGCAGTTATTATTTATTTATTTAAAATCAAACAATTCAGTCTTTTAAATATAAAGAGCCAGAATGGAAGCTAACACTGAAAACTGTTTTGAAATTTGAAAAAACTAGAAATTTAATTCGCTATAATCCGCCACAGAAGGTAAATCTATGTGGTACAGTGCTTATCTTGAACTTGCAGCCCGCGATATTCTCCACACCACATAAATCTTCCAAAATACCCTCAACGTACGTTTCACTCCGACACCGGAGCATCTTCAGGAGATGTTGACTCTACAATGCACGATTGTGTGATTCACAATCGTGCATTGTAGAGTCAACATCCACATAGATTTACCTTCTGTGGCGGATTATAGCGAATTAAATTTCTAGTTTTTTCAATATCATGGACTTCCGCAAAGTAACGCCTACTTCTATCCAATGTTTTGAAATTTGTTCTTCTTCTTATTTTGTTTTATGACTTTTATTAGTGCCACACCATTACAATTGAAATTTGTTAAAATAATTACCGTGCAACAGGAAGGGAACGAACGAGCAAAAGCAGAAAAGCTAAAACGAGAAATGTGGGAGCGCCGAATAGCGTACGATGAACAAATAGCAAGCGCTAATAGAAAAAGACAAGAAGAACTTCAGAATGAAAGAGCAATAGAGAACAAACGGTTGGAAAGAATGAAGAAGAAGATGGAACAGGATTACTATGATGGTAAATATTTTAAAAATAACTTGTTCACCTTTGGGCTAGTCGACTCACGTTTTTATCGCTCACTTAGTAAGTATGTGTGTAGATAAAATCGCTTGAAAGCAAATGTACTACAAGTAAAAAATGTATTTTTTTTCAGTAATAGTACGAAAAGATTTGCATAATGAAAATAAATTTAAGATTTTTTACCATTTCTACAAAATATGTAGGTAAAGTAATAACCTATGCTATCGAAGTAATTCCAATACTTCGTTACGAATGACATACTGTAATCACTCCCAAGGTTCAGTTGATCTAACTCATCAAAAAATTATGTACCTACCATTGGCACTTAGTTGCAATACTATCGTAGTTAACTGTTGTGCATGTATACTGTGCATCATATGATTAAATTATTTCAGCAATAAAGAGGAAAAAGGATCAACAACTGACGAACAAACAGAACTTTATAGAGGGGCATCAGATAAAGTTATCGCGTATGATAAGCGAAAAGAGACAAGAAAGAGCAATGGACCTGAACACTATAAATATCGCAATGGAAGAGTTAAAAAGGGAGAATCAGAAGAAATTACATGAAATTGTAAGCTAAATTACCTCTATAAACTATTGTTTTCTAAACCATTAAAAACTTTCCTTTTTAAAGTTTTAATAATTAATATAAGATCATTGTTTAATAAATTTTAGAACATGCTCAAAAGACAAGAAGATATATTTGTAAAAAATTTCAACCGAGAAAGAAGGATGGCAGATAAATTAGAAGAAGAAGCAAATAGAATAGCTTGTGAATGGAAAAAACACGATGAAAAGGAGAGTGATGAAATAATCAGGAAATCCGAAATGGATAAACAAAACAATAAATTAGTAAGAAAAATTATAGTCTGATTTACTTAATCATGACTTGATGAAAAGAAAATTTATGTGCATGAAGACCGAGTGAACGACGAATGTCTCTATTACCTAGATTCTAAAGTAAACCTAACCACAAAATAGATAAATCGAACTAACAATTAATTATTAATCCTAAAAATAATTAAAATTTTACAGAAAGCAGCTCAAGGATACAAATTGCACCTAGAAAGATTAAATCGTGAACTAGAGACAGAGAGGCAAGAAAGAAAAGCAATAATGGATAGAGTGAAAAGGACAGCGTTCAATGAATTGCGTAAAAACCTCGACAGTGCAAGTGAAGAACTGAGACAGCAGATCGAATACAGAAATACTTTGACTAATCAGATCAGAGATAACCAGAAAATTATGGTAAGGGGCTTTTTTAACGTCGAGGACTATAATATAATACTAGCTTCGTTTAGCTATTGGAAACGGATCAACAAACTTTGAAAAGATTAACCAAGTAGTTATTAAGTTGTAGTAAATTAATTGATTACTTTTTTTTTTGCTGACGGGGAAGTAAATCTCTTTAACATAGGTACCTGACTTCATGGGGGGAAATTAGGCTATGTAGGATTTCTATCTACCTACTTACTAAAACCCTCTAGCAGCGGCGGATATTGACCTTTAGGTATATATCTACTTGCCTTCATGTGCAGTCTATTTTATGAATTAAGTAGTGTCTATTCAGAATGACACTACAAGAGTTTGGACTTTAACTTGTCCCTTCGATGTCCCGATAAAAGTGATGATGTATATGTGTCACGAATCTCGAACTTGTCTCAGTAGTTACAAAGTAAGTTAACGACGAATCTAATTAAAAAGCGTGTAATTATAAAAATAATCGTCGCGCTGACACAGACACACTGAAGAAGAAAGAAAAAAAAATTGGCAGTCATAGGGACTGCCGATAGAAGTGAATACGAATATTTAAAACAATCAAAAATAAAAATTAAACACCTTAAAACTAAGGCAAATCAGTTTTATTACGAATGTAGTATATTTATATTTAAGACCTTTTGTCTTCGTAACTACGCGAGCATGTCGGTGACGCGGAGCATGTCGGTGACGCGAATCCACAAGTTTACCCCCTACCAAAAAATGCTCAACGCGGCAAAAGAAGTTTTCACTTCAAAATTAATTTAAAATTCGATTAAAGCACAACAAAAAAATGTTTTCAGGAGATGGAATTAAACGGAATTGAAAGAAAACAACGACCGTTTACAAAGAAGGCGATAATGTTTAAAGACGCGATGCAAGATACAGTCGGACAATTATCTACCAGGTAAATTAACGACCAATCATTATTTAAATTCTCAGGACTTTTTTAAGCTACGGGCTCCTTATTTCTTCTGTCACCGGGCACATAGGCACGTTGCGTGCTAGACACGACACAAGGCTACGGAATTCTACGTCTTATAATGCGCAGACATGCTATACCTACGTACTTACCTTTGATTATGTTTACCTGAAACATGCCTGAAACAAACGTTCACCTTCTAATTTACGTTTATTTTGCAGTGAGAATCCGGTACATCCGTTCAAAAAGATGATGCAGATTCATGAAGACTACAACAGGATTCCTTCTCTGCCAATTATCAATAAAAGTGGTTTTTAATTCTCATAATATTATGTTATTTATTATTATTACTATGCTATAAGTATAGATACCTACCTCATAGATAACTTTTTTCATTACCCAAAGAATAGGTATAGCTCTGCATTCAACTCGCGCGAACTATATGTACCTACCTACATTATTTTTTCGCAGAAAAGGATTGAACCTAAAAAAAAATATTTTATGATATATTTATCAGTTAAGTCTTTGTTTATATGTATTTAAAATAAACAGGCATGGACATTAGTTCTAATTTTGGCCACCGGGTCAGATAAATTTGTGGGACTTATTTTTTACTAGTGGTTCGCTCCGAACTGAGACCTCGCGGTATCCATAAACTTGTACAGAGCGCCATCTATTGACATCATTGTAAAGTTCTGTTAAAAATACGGCAGCTCATTAAAAATTAAATAATTTCGTTTCCTTATAATATTTACCTAATTTTAGTATTTGTTGTTCAAGTACAGGATATAATTCAAATAATTGATCAAGTTTCAGGCTCAGCCTTTCTGAAAATTGAGAGTTCTGAGGTCAACTTTGCACGTTAGAAAATCTCCACTTTGAAAGCCCCCCGTTTCGTCAATTTTAGGGGAAAAATTTTAAAACAAATATTTTTGGACTCTATTCCTAATTATCTTTAAAATGATATACCGCAACCATATGTAACGCTATAAGTGATATAAGGGCGGTAAATAGGTTTTTACATACGAGTTGACTAATGTCAGCCCGATGACGCCAGTCGAGGGCTGACCATCGTCACGAGTTTGTTAAAACCTTAACGCCCGTGTATCACACGATATTTTTCAATACATTTGTGAGAAAACTTGAAAATAAAACTCGAGTAGGTAGGTACAAGGTACTCACTAGAAAATGGTTTCTCACGCCCGTACTTATTTCGAGATTTTTGGCGGCTATTAATAGCGCGATTTTTTTCTCACATCTAAAATACCTAATTGTTGATTTAATTTTATTATTCCACAACACTTAAACCACTAATATTTATTTAATAATTTATAAGAAAAACTCAATGAAACTTTTAAAAATAGCGCGCATAGACATTTATATTTTTATAGAAGATTTAGTATCTACGGCGCGTTGTTGTAATGGCTTTTTTTTAATTGGCTTCATGGCTCTAGGTTCTAGCTCTTAACTATCAGCCTGGACTATTCAGCCTTTACTTTTTTGATTTATAAATCTTAAAACAATTTTAATTAACTAAGTGTTAGCGCCGCTAGATGACAGCGCCGCTCGATGTTAGTGCCGCTTGCTGACTACAGATGGCGCTGAACCTGTGGCGCGGCAAAGTAGTCTATACGCGTGGTTTTCCGCCATTAATGGCATGACGTCACAATACTGCTTTGGAATTTACATTATAACAACTTCAAAGTCTTTAACCATTCGATACTCAGAGTTGCCTTGAGTAGCAAGTGTCCAGAAAGTAGACCTATCTATACCTTGGTTGCGAGTGGTTATGGATTTAGTTGTTGTTATCTTGTTACATTGCAATTAATTTAATATATCTTATATGTTATTGTGTTTCTTCCTTAATAAATGATCGAGTCTGTGTATTACATATTGTTAGTTTGCATCTTAAAACCCTATCCATCACCACACGCAAGTAGGTCTATATCATCAGAAGTGCTCAAGAGGAAGACGCCCATAATTGGTTCGGTAATCAAAGGATAAACTGTAAGTTTTTGAACATTTCTTTACAAATTACAAATGTGGGTTAACGACATTAAAATAACAGAGGTAAACGCATTGCACTTCCACTTGGCAGTAATTTATTTATTTATTTCTTTTGAAAGTAGGTAGTTTACGTATGTACTTGTTTATAGTTAACGCTCGATGAGTACAATTTCCTTTGATAGAATTCGGTTAATTTTTTTTTTTATTACCTTCACTTTTCTTTTTCATCTTATTACGTATTTAACTAGAACCATAGGGAAAGTATATGGTTTCTTAGTGTGTTAATTATCAGAGATGCCGAGCGGTACTTATTCAAGCTAAAAGTTTTATCTGTTTACTGTGCTAAAAGTTATCTGAAAAGAATTGCTTTTGATTTCAAAGTGACGTTAAAAACAAGCTCAAGTTTACATAGCGGCTTCCATGAATAAATATATTTTATTTTCTATTTCGAGAAGTAACAAAATTGTACAATTAGTACAATTAGTAGTACAATGTTTTTTTTAAATTGAAATTAGTTTTATAACTTTAAAATATCGTTTTTCGAACTGAGTTTCCATTAATTACGAATCGTGTTGATACTTGAATCGATTCTTCTACATTGTATTAACAGTCCACGTGCGAATAATATTTTTTTTCGGACTACCTACAATTCTAAAATATATAAACGGTGAGTAACAAAGGTACATAATAATTTACGGATTTTATTAGTTGTGGGTTAAAATATTACTTTTGAAATGAAATCAATTTTTCACAAATTAAAGTTACACTCAACGAAATGATTCAACATATCCGAACTGAATCAATACTGAACAAATAATTACATTGACATTAAAGGTCATCAGTTAACTCTGATTTAGTTTACATTTATTGAATTTAAATTTGAAATGTTACTTCCGGCTCACGAACAATTTTGATTCTTTATATTTAACGAATTGAATATACAATTTGGAATGTTACTTCCGGTTCACGAACAATTTTGATTCTTTACATTTAACGAATTGAATATACAATTTGGAATGGTACTTCCGGTTCACGAACAATATTGATTCTTTATATTTAACGAATTGGATATACAATTTGGAATGTTACTTCCGTTTTACAAAAATTTTTAGACATTTGCAATTTGAATATAGAAAAATCAGTTTTTACAATAATATAACGTTACGATTATTCATTTTACAATAATATCTCGTTACGGTTATTAACGCTTTTGACGCATTTTGAATCATTTTAATTTAAAAACTTGGCAATTAAATTTACACATGAAATTTTAACTGTCTAAATTATTATACTAGACTTTTGAGAAATGAAATATTACGATAATTATACACAAAATATTGTGGCCAAAACGTTCGTAGCATTTTTGTAATCGAATTGTAAACTGTGTACAGCTTTTCGCGTACCATGTGGTAGGTATGTCGTAAACCCACTTTACTTGACAATTAACTGTGGCTATGTACATTACTATATTTACACCACAAAGCATCCACAAAGTTACTTAGCAATTTGTATCAAATGGTTTGATGTTTGCATGTACCATAAGGTCACGTGGTATGTAGTAAATTCACTTTGCACAATATACGGTACATTTGATAAAATTTACTTTACGAGTCGATACCAAAGTTACTTAGCAATTTGTATCAAATGGTTTAATGATGTTTGCATGTACCATAAGGTCACGTGGTATGTAGGAAATCCACTTTGCACAATATACGGTACATTTGATAAAATTTACTTTACGAGTTGATACTTTCGCTTTGCGTATCGGTTGCAATGTGAGGGATGAGTAGTACTTACCCTAAGCGGAGATGAGAGTTTACAAATTACAACCGCTTGTTTACGATACAGGGTACATGGTGTACAAAACTAGTGATACTGTATGTGTACATCACTTGTTATAGAAACCATGATACACAAGTACAACGTGTAAGTGGATTATGCCGGCGATTCATCTTGCACGTATTGCGCATTAATCACATATGCAAGTCGATAATGAAGCGAAAGGGATTGACATTAGTTAACGAATCATGAATACAATTTTATCATACGTTGGACGGTGAGCAAAACAAAAGGCCGAGTGTTAGCGAAAAATATTAAGTTTCATAGTAAAGTATCTGCGCCTTAACTTGTTTTGTTTCATTTGTCTAATGTATTTGCTTTCGAACTTAAGATTTCAATATGGTTTCAATCGTTAACATGTTTGACGACCTTTACTGGTCTTTAGATTTTCAAGTGGTTTATTCCATATTGTGAATCTTACATTTGCGTTGTCACAAGTTAACCGTTTGTCCCGAATTCATTGTACACATTTGGGATGAACGGATGGTTAACAGAAATTGTAACATTTCGTTTTTTGTTCTCAGCAAATACACCAGACATGAACGCGTTCGGGACGCACGCGTGGTCTGATGGCCGAGTGTTAGCGCCGCTAGATGACAGCGCCGCTCGATGTTAGTGCCGCTTGCTGACTACAGATGGCGCTGAACCTGTGGCGCGGCAAAGTAGTCTATACGCGTGGTTTTCCGCCATTAATGGCATGACGTCACAATACTGATTTGGAATTTACATTATAACAACTTCAAAGTCTTTAACCATTCGATACTCAGAGTTGCCTTGAGTAGCAAGTGTCCAGAAAGTAGACCTATCTATACCTTGGTTGCGAGTGGTTATGGATTTAGTTGTTGTTATCTTGTTACATTGCAATTAATTTAATATATCTTATATGTTATTGTGTTTCTTCCTTAATAAATGATCGAGTCTGTGTATTACATATTGTTAGTTTGCATCTTAAAACCCTATCCATCACCACACGCAAGTAGGTCTATATCATAAATTAAATAAAAATTTTAATTTCATGAATTAATTTCATCAATCCACATCTAAATGTTACTATTTTTTAAGTTTTCTACATACAAAGTCAATATCAATATGAACCTTCTTTCAAGAAAACTTTTTATTTAGAAGTAAAGTGGCCTTACAAAAATTAAAAAAAAACTGCAAAAAAATAGCACGAGGGCAGTAAATTCTGCAAAAAAAAAGCACGAGGGCAGTAAATTTAACTTACAAGCTCTGTTTACTGCCTCTGTAAGTGCATTTTGCGAGCAAGTGTATTGAAAAAAATATTTTACTTCGCATTCGCTTCTATGAGAGCCCCCTGAAATAAAGATTTTTAAAACTTTTTAAGCCATATTCGGCGGGAGGCCATCGGTTTACATATTATATTTAAATTTGAAGTAATTACGTTCAGTAATTCAGAAGTTATAAGGCTCTGACAGACGGACGGACGGACGGACGGACGTACGGACGGACGGACGTACGGACGGACGGACGGACAAGTGCCAATTCACTCAAGTAGACTCGGAGACCTTCGCTTCGCTCGGTCAAATATTCTGTGACTTCCGAGCCCTGAGGCACTGAGATACGAGGAAAAATGGGAGCGTAGACAAAGAGGGTGGTAACTTAGCTGGAAGGTGATAGATTCGAAAGTCGAAACCATCTATTTCTGCGCCATCAACCAACCATCATACTAATATTATAAATGCGAAAGTGTGTTTGTTTGTCGGTTTATAATGGTTTGTTGGTTTGTCCTTCAATCACGCCGCAACAGAGCAACGGATCGGCCTGATTTTTGGCATGGGTATCGTTGAGAACCTGGAGAGTGACATAGGCTACTTTTATCCCGGAAAATTAAGGAGTTCCCGAGGGAATCAAAAAGACTTAAACCACGCGGATAAGTCGCGGGCGTCAGCTAGTCTAATATAAAAAATAAAAATAAACTTTTTTTTTAATCCACTACAAGTTAGCCCTTGACTGCGATCTCACCTGATGGTAAGTGATAATGCAGTCTAAAATGGTAGCGGGCTAACCTGTTAGGGGCCTGGCAGTTATATTAAACCCATACCCCTTATTCGGTTTCTACACGGCATCGTACCGGAACGCTAATTGGCGGCACGTCTTTACCGGTAGGGTGGTAACTTGCCTCGGTCGAAGCCTCCCACCAGGCCAGACCAGGGAAAATTCAGAAATTATAAATTCCCAAATTGAGCCTGCCGGGGATCGAACATCGAATCGGGAACCTCCGTACGTTAGACAACAGCACGGCAGTCGTAATTCCTTCCTCCATGACAACAGCGCTACACACTGCGCCACGGAGGTCGTCAAATGAAACACAGTCAGTCATGTCTATGGTAACACAGTGGAGTAACCTTGGTGTAACCTTGGTGTAACACACTATACCTTCCTTTGATTATGTATATAGGAGAGAATAATATGTTGCATTATACTCAATTATAGTTATACGATGCATTTTGTTAACAAAACATGTAAAACTATGTTTTGACTTTTCTTACTGAAAGCTACGTTATTAGAACGAGACAGGTATATTATGTCATTGCGTGAACGTGTCGCGCAATTGTCTTATGACGTCATCACATTTAGCTATTGAAGCCAATTTTTGGTTGCATATAAATGGCGTCTGTTGTGCTTCCGGTGTTTCGGATGTGATTAATTTGTAAATATAAACCTGTTTTGTGAATACTTTCATGTGTTTTGCGGTAGTTTTATATAATCAACTATGGTGAATCGCTCAGTTGTGGGATGTAATAATAAAACTAAAGTAAAACGGCCAGGAATTTCATTTCATAAGTGAGTAACAAAGTCGTCTAGTTTTTCTTTTTGTGGCGAGTATTTTGAGCTATTTCGACTAATTATAGCTTAGCTTCTTCTTTACTGAATCCAAAACAAGTCAATTTTTGCGCTGTCGGCTGTCCACAAAAATTTTGATTATTTTATTCGTTTTTGTTTGAGCTTACATAATATAGTGTGGGGATTGTATTGTTTACAAATAAATTGAATATCGATAAAATTAAAACTTCATATTATTCTTACTGTTCCTCACTCTAAGGGGTGGAGAGATGAAATTAAACAGACAGCTTCTACATATAATATTGCCAAACGCATTTTAGGCTGTAGCGGTGATAACCAAGTGATTAAGACACCCGATCTCCGGTATGGTGTCGCGTGTTCGAAATATGTGGTTTTTGATCCCTTCATGCAATTATTGTGTAAGTATCATTTTAACTAATATTTTACAATTGTTTCAGATTCCGAAAAAATCATGAATTAAGGCTAAGATGAAAACGGTTTGGCCATAGTCCACCAAGCTGGTAAACACGGGGGCGTTGCATCATGATTATATTTTTACTCATCATTTCACCCAGCCAGCGTCCATTACTGAGTAGGAGCCTCCCCTTGGAATGAGAAGGGTTCAGCCATAGTCCACTACGCTGGTTAACAAGAGGGCCTCCGAACGTGATTACCATTTTTCTGAAAAACTTCTGGTCCGAAAGAGATGCTGTGTTTGGTTTTTAAATATGCATACTTCTGAGAAGTTCTAATTAATGTTTCAAATTTACGGGCACAAAGGAGCGTCGCGGGTTTTTTAATTTTTTTAATTTTATTACGTCTTGTATACCTAATTAAAAGATCAATCTGAAAACGCAAGTAGTTTTATATCTATTGTAATATTATCAATTGCTTTTATTTATCTATAAATTTTAGAAATGAACCATATTTTTTAAAATCAGTCTACTTTTATTATTCATATGATCACATTCAGTACCTAACATTTTTTCCATAATATCTAGGTATTCCAACTAATATTATGAAACAGTTTTGTTTGTAAGGTTGACATGAACTAATAATATAAATCTATACCTACTAATTGACCGAGCGAAGCGAAGGTCTCTGAGTCTACTTGGGTGAATTGGCACTTGTCCGTCCGTCCGTCCGTCCGTCCGTCTGTCAGAGCCTTATAACTTCTGAATTGCTGAACGTAATTACTTCAAATTTAAATATAATATGTAAACCTATGGCCTCCCGCCGAATATGGCTTAAAAAGTTATAAAAATCTTTATTTCAGGTGGGCTCTCATAGAAGCGAATGCGAAGTAAAATATTTTTTATAGCGTTACATAGGGTTGCGGTATATCATTTTAAGATAATTAGGAATAGAGTCCAAAAATATTTATTTTTTAATTTTTTCCCTAAAATTGACGAAATGGGGGGCTTTCAAAGTGGCGATTTTCTAACGTCCAAAGTTGACCTCAGAACTCTCAATTTGCTGAACTCTCAAGCCTGAAACTTGATCAATTATTTGAATTATATCCTGTACTTGAACAACAAATACTAAAATTAGATAAATATTATAAGGAAACGAAATTATTTAATTTTTAATGATGATAATATTTTTAACAGAACTTCACAATTATGTCAATAGATGGCGCTCTGTACACGTTTATTCGTTTGTGCTTACAAATAATAGACGTTAGCACCATCTTACGTGGAATAAAAAAATAGACTACTGATAAGTAGTACTGTCGGTTGCACATCGTTGTTTCGATGACAAAATGACGAAAATAAATTTTAGTTTACCCTAAAGAGCCACATTGCTGATGTCTATGAACGTAAAGATGAGCGCCCATCTTGACATGCTCGCCGCAGGAGCCGCAAGCACACAGTCTTAGTAATCACATTTTATAATTTTTTTATTATGAAATCGTATGCTACGTAACACAGAACGAGCTGCATTTTAGTAAAATACTGTAGGTATACGTATCCCATCCACGCAGTCGGATGACGATTGACGTCATCAGATTGGGCGCGTTTTAATGCGTACGATGCGGGAGGCGCGAATGACCTAATTCTTATTCGTGTCAAGATAGGTTCTTGAGCGCACGTATTTGCGAGTTTTGATGTAGGTAGTACTGCTCGAAACCATGAGAACCAACTGCGGCTATGCGGTACGTGTAGGTGTGCGTTCACCTTTAAATCTTACGATGTAATTAGGTTAGCTCTTTAATACCATCTTGCGTCGAGAAGTGGTATTAATTTACTTTGAAATAATATTTGATGATTCATAATTAATTGATAACTAATCTAATGCATTGTTATTTTACGTTTGTTCATTATACCTACTAAATTTGGAACTAATTATATCTTTATACTTATTGCAATATCTTGCAATGTATTACTAATGCAAACTGATTATTACCGCCACCTTGCGTTGAATAGTAGTACTTACTGATATTTAAGCTATTAATTAGCACACAGATATCAAGTTTGCGCATGTAGTTGACCGAGCGAAGCGAAGGTCTCTGAGTCTACTTGGGTGAATTGGCACTTGTCCGTCCGTCCGTCCGTCCGTCCGTCCGTCCGTCCGTCTGTCAGAGCCTTATAACTTCTGAATTACTGAACGTAATTACTTCAAATTTAAATATACTATGTAAACCGATGGCCTCCCGCCGAATATGGCTTAAAAAGTTATAAAAATATTTATTTCAGGGGGGCTCTCATAGAAGCGAATGCGAAGTAAAATATTTTTTATAGCATTACATAGGGTTGCGGTATATCATTTTAAAGATAACGAGGAACGGAGTCCAAAAATATTTTTTTTTTAATTTTTCCCCTAAAATTGACGAAATGGGGGGCTTTCAAAGTGGTGATTTTCTGACGTCCAAAGATGACCTCAGAACTCCCAATTTTCTGAAAGGCTGAGCCTGAAACTTGATTAATTATTTGAATTATATCCTGTACTTGAACAACAAATACTAAAATTAGATAAATATTATAAGGAAACGAAGTTATTTAATTTTTAATGAGCTTACGTATTTTGAACAAACTTCACAATGTTGTCAATAGATGGCGCTCTGTACAAATTTATTCGTTTGTGCTTAAAAAGAAAAGGCTGAGCCTGAAACTTGATCACTTATTTGAATTATATCCTGTACTTGAACAACAAATACTAAAATTAGATAAATATTCTAAGGAAACGAAATTATTTAATTTTTAATGAGCTTCACTATTTTTAACAGAACTTCACATAGATGGCGCTCTGTAAGTTTATGGATACCGCGAGGTCTCAGTTCGGGGCGAACCACTAGTTAGTTGGTTGCCAGGTAATAAATTAATTAGTTCCGAGTTTTAAATTAGGTATTAATAATTCAAAGCAAATGTTTCGCTTTTGTGTCGATAAGTAGATGGCGCTGTGCACAGATAGTTTAATTAAAAATGGCGCTTTGTTAAATGTTCCAAAAAAGTATACCTAAGTATGACTCAATTCTACTCTTCAGTTCTTTAGCGTCTAATGTTAAAAGTTAATTATTATATAGTTAAAACTATTTTTATGGGTACCGCGAGCCGCGAGGTCTCAGTTCGGGGCGAACCACTAGTATTATAAATTCGAAAGTTTGAAATGTATGGATGGATGTTTGTTACTCAATCACGCCTGAACTGATCTGTATGAAATTTGTGACAGAGATAGATTATAGTCTGGAATGACACATAGGCTAACACATGCGGAAAATTCAAGAGGTACCGCGGGAACCAAAAAACCTTAAGTCACGCGGACGGAGTCGCGGGCATCAGCTAGTTCATTATAAAATACAAATACTAGTTTTTCAGAATATTATGTTTGAGTAAGTAATTATTTATTATGTTTATTTTTGTTGTAATTTTATATTATCGATTATTTAAGTATCGATACTCCAGTCCTAGTGCTCGCTTAGGCTCCGCCCAATACGCCATTTTTATGTGACCGGAAGCTTCAAAATAAATTTGACATTTCATATCCTCTCCTATATATAAAATCAATGCTGCAAATATTCGTGGTCAGCTTAGAGATAGAGACTAGAGAGCTTTTTTAAATAGCTGCTCTAGTAACGTCTTGCAGTGCAGAAAAGTCTAAACAATGATTTTTTAAAAAAGTTGTCTAATTAAATTTTAATTTTCACCGCCAGAATGACTAGGGCAGAGACAAGTAATTTATATAGATAGGTACCTATCCAAAGAGTACCTATCCCTTTCGGTTACAGGCGTAGCGCACAGACATATTAATCTGTGGCGTAGCGTAGGTAGCCAGTATATATAATGTACTCTGTGGTAGGTAGGTAGGTATATGTGTTCTATGTTACAGGCTGACCCTGATTCTAGAGGTTATTATTTATTAATTTAAAAGCAGATAAAAGTGTAAAAGCCGAGAAAAGGCCGAGAAGTTGAAAACCTCAAGCCTGTGTTATTACGGTGTGTTTTCTTTGCACGTGTTTTAGAAAAATTAAGTGTAACTTGTAGGTTATAGATAATTGTTATTGTTAAAATGGAGAGCGCAGTGGATCTACAATTAGTGCGTTTACAAGGCAAGACATATCGACAACTCCAGCAAATGGCTAAGTCCATGGATTTGCCTTCAAACTTAAAGGTAAATTTAATAGCTTATACCTACCTACTTTGCTTACTAAGGGTGTGTTCCGAAATACACTGCGAGCACTGTAAGTCCCCAGTAAAGAGCACTGCCAGTGCTCGCAGTGCTTATATCGGGACACCCACTAAGCCGTGTGAGTTAACAACCTAGCCTGACTATAATAAAATACTGTAGATATACTGCACCACAAAGAATACACAAAACAAGTACAGAAAACTGTCAATATCAACACAGGCGCATACAAGGTGGTGCGAAATTTACCGGCCAGGGAAACCCAGGTCTTATATTATTTTAGCTGTTGAATTATTACACTAAGTTCATGAACTTATATGAAGTCTAAACAAAATTTTCTATAGATGCATATCTACTATTACTCTCTAATTAAATTATAATAAATAAATTAGATGACAGTCTTTTCCTGAACGTATATCTACATACTTATATCCGTATTTTCCCCCGGCTGTGCCGATTAATGCCGACCTGCATAAATGTGTAGCACACTTTACTGTCTTGGTTCAACTTTACAACGAACAATTAAGTAGGTACTTACCTACAGGGTTTGGCTTTAGTAGGTTGGGCTTTAGTATACATACCGCGAGGGGGGGGGGGGAGAGGGGGGGCGAGGGGGAGGGGGGGCGAGGGGGAGGGGGGGGAGGGTGTCTACTCCCCCTCCAAGCCAAACTTGTAGGAACCTAATAGTTTTCGAGATATTATTTTTTTTTAATTTTGAGGTTAGGTTCTCAAATTTCCTGCCTAACACTGATAGTTATGACGGAGATTGGGTAAAAGTAGCTTGGAGGGTGGGAGGGAGGGAGAAGGAGGGGGTATTACCTTTATATCTTGTAATTACACCTACTTTAACCTACCCTTATATCTTTTGTTTTAGGTAGTGGAAAAGGTTAATTTCTGAAATGGAATGGGCTACGCCAGAAGACTCGCTTCGCGCTTACAAAAAACACTCTAGGGGCAGGGCAGACAAGACTGCGTGGAGTCGGGGCGTGCCAATTCGGTTTTGTGATCAAAAGTACCTAAATAAACCTTTATTAACCTACCTTTATACCTTTTTATTTAATTTTATAACCTTGAAACTCTGTGTTTTATTCATGGAATTAGGAATTACCATAGAAATAGGAAGATAATTCCATGGGAATTACGACTATAGTCTTCCTATTTCTATGGTTTTATTCGAATGATTAGAAAAAAAACGTCAAATAACGTCCATGGAACGGATTTTAATCACAGATTAGGTACTCAAACGCCAACGAGTCTTTAGTCTATGGTACAATCTACGGCAAATGTCGTAAGAAATAGCGAAAAGTGGTGAAGATTGCGAATTTTCAAAAAATTATTTCTCGAAAAGTATTAGTTTCCGACGTAAAATATTTAGTTTCCGACATAAAATATTTTAGTGCAAGGCTTACCACATCAGAATTTTTCTGTAAAAAAATATGTGAACGTCCAAACTCCGCGGTATGTATTCTAAAGCTGAGCCCTTTAGTATACTAACCCAGAGGGGGGGGATGAGAGGGGGGGGAGGGGATCTACTCCCCCTCCAAGCCAAACTTGGAGGAACCTAATAGTTTTCGAGATATTAATTTTTTTTAATTTTGAGGTTAGGTTCTCAAATTGGGTAAAATTTAGTATCGTTTGGCAGGAGGGAGGTGCGGAGGGGGGTTTGGGGGAGGAGGGGGGTGCCCCCTACCCCCCAACACTACTCCCATTACAAGGTAATGCACCGTTTTTTTTCTATGAATTTTTAAAAATCTCATTTTGAGGTTATGTTTTTGTATATTTTTTTGATATCATGAACCTCATTTATGGAGAGGGGAAAGGGGTAGGGGGGGAGGGGTAGGAAGGGAGGGTGTGAACCCCCCCTCCAAAGGAAAAAGTACTTTAGAGGGGGAGGGGGAGTTAGACTTCACCCTCTCCCTCTCACCCCCTCCAAGGCCGGTCGACGGAGCCCCGCTTCGCGGGGCTCCTTATTCTGGGACGTAAACAAAGTAAATAACCACAGAAGAGGATGGCGGGGTCTGTAAGACCCCGCCATCCTCTTCTTAACCTAACCTATCCGAGTCGGAGTGCCCCCAAGTCCCGAGCTCGCTTCGCTCGCTCTTGATAGTGGGAGCGGAAGAGGAAAAAGTACCACCGCTATGCTGTCAGCAAAGCAAGGAGAAAGTGGGGACGCTAGGAAAACTCCTTAGACTTCACCCTCTCCCTCTCACCCCCTCCAAGGCCGGTCGACGGAGCCCCGCTTCGCGGGGCTCCTTATTCTGGGACGTAAACAAAGTAAATAACCACAGAAGAGGATGGCGGGATCCTCTTCTTAACCTAACCTATCCGAGTCGGAGTGCCCCCAAGTCCCGAGCTCGCTTCGCTCGCTCTTGATAGTGGGAGCGGAAGAGGAAAATACGTAAAACGACTCAAAGATTTGAAATTTGAATTCAATAATGTCATTTGTCAATTTAGCGCAAAAAAATTTGGTGCGTTCCGTTTTTGGTACACTTAAATCTGTGTTTTATTCGAAAACGTCAAAATAAAGGGACTTTAATGACAGTTTAGGTACTAGTTTACGTAAAACGAATCTCTATCACGCCAACTAAACGTCAATGAGTCTGTAATCTATGGCAAACAAAGAATATACTACTCTCTACCGAGAGATGGCAAATGTCGTACGAAATAGTGAAAAGTGGTGAAGAATTGCGAATTTTCAAAAAATTATTTCTCGAAAAGTATTAGTTTCCGACGTAAAATATTTAGTTTCCTACTTAAAATATCTAAGTGCAAAGCTTACCACATCAAGGTCTTTCTGTAAAAACAAATGTGAACGTCCAACTCGTGGGTTAGTATACTAAAGCTGAGCCCAATAGAACACATTATGAACCATTTATTTCCCCGATTATTTAAAACACAGGGTCTACTGTCAGAGTGAGCAGGGCTTAAGCTATGGTCCACCACACTAGTCAAATACAGTTAAGCAGATTTCACACATCTTTGAGGAAAATAATTTTCTCAAAGAAAATAAAAATATTGCATAATATTTTCCTTCAGTGTTAAAGCAAGTGATATTTAAATTGCTTAAAACAACTCTTTTTCAGCTGATGTATATTAGCTTTCAATTCTAAAATATAACTGCTTACTTAGTAGAAGTACTACCACTGCAGTAGAATCTCACTAATCTGGCTCTTCAATAGGCCAATACGTCCAATAATCCAGCACCCTCCGCCCACTCCTCCCTCACCCCTCCGTACTCCACATACAGGTCTACAATGCTCTGTTGTAACTATGTAATTATTTAGTTGTGAGATATGTTACAGTTATAAAAAAGATGTTTAGAACATTAATACAAATACATATAATATGTATATCATATTAGCTTTATGAAAGTCTTTATTTTATTTACTATGAATCCCTTTTATTGTTTCCCTAATGAAAATAGTATACAAATGTACAGTAAGGTACAAATATTTGTTACAGAAAGTCTACTTAATAGAACTTATCCTAGCCAAGAAGTACAAAACGGAGACAGATGTAGTCAGTATCATAGACAGGGCTCACCAGGAGCGGCTTCAACTATCAAAAACTAGTAAAAAATATCGAAAAAAGAAAATTAAGGTGAGAAAGATAGTACATATATTCATTTAATCCATACTAATATTATAAATGCGAAAGTGTGTCTGCCTGTCTGCTACACTTTCCTGGCCTATATTTTCAACTGATTTTGTTGAAATTCGGTACAGAGGTAGGTTGCATCCCGGAGAAGGACAGGCTACTTTATTAATTTCTACATTATTTAAGTTACAGTTACTTAGTCCTGCAAACTTATCTGACCCAGTGAAAGGGTCGCTGGTATTTATGAAAAATATAAAAACAAACTAAACAGGCATAAAAATATTTCCAGTTTTGGCCACGGGGCCAGATAAGTTGAACGGACTCTAAAGCCCAAAACACACAGGGAGCGGGCGCGGGCCGGGTCGGGTGTCAGGCGGGTGGAATTCCTTGTTTTTATTTGGACGTCATCACACAGAACGCGGGCGCGGGTCGGGCGCGTGGCGGGTGACACTGTGTGATGTCGTCCATTTAAATACAAGGAATTCAACCCGCCTGACACCAGACCCGGCCAGCGCCCGACCCGCGCCCGCTCCCTGTGTGTTTGCCCTTAACTGTACAAAAATGACAAGTGACATAACTCACATTTTTTTATTCAAATAAACTTAGTACAAGTACTTTTGAATCGTCAAGTGAATCTACCACTGGTTTGGAATGCCATTCCTAACGAGAAGAACCAGCAAGAAATTTGGTGGTTGCTCTTTTTAAATCATTCATTTACAATTATTATTATATCAATGTGTACATATTAAGTAACTGCTATCCTTAGCATTGCTGGAGCAATCAAATGAAATCCGACAGATTACAATTATACTCGAATTTTCAATTGGACAACACATTTTGACAGTAGCTTTGTAAAATAATGAACAAATTGTAAAATAATTTTGCCATAATTAGGGTAGTAGTGATATAGTATAATGAACCAGTTCCTGCTTCTCAATTTTTTAATTGAGCCGTTTACTCACAGGGCCTGGGAAGTGAGGTAATTATTCGACATATGAATCACTAGCTGATGCCCGCGACTTCGTCCGCGTGGATTGAGGTTTTTCGGTTCCCGCGGGAACTCTTTAATTTTCCGGGATAAAAAGTAGCCTATGTGCTATTCCAGACTATAATCTATCTCTGTGCCAAATTTCATCCAGATCCGTTCATCCGTTGGAGCGTGATTGAGTAACAAACATACATCCATACATACATCCATCCATCCAAACTTTCGCATTTATAATATTTATATATGGATTCAACATTGATAATAATACTATCAATCTTTTTGTATTTTTCATAAAAATCTTGTAGCACTGGAAACATCAAAAAATTCTACAATAGTTTTCTAGAACCTTATGAATATAGGCTTAGAAAGACTAATTACAAAGATAGGTAAACTTCTTCCATCAAAAACTTGCCATTAAATCGTTTCATTCATTCATTCCAGTTCCAAGTTGATGCGCAAAGGATAACCGAAACAAGAAACTCGGTGTGTGACTCCCCACCAATCACAGAAACACCCAAACGTCCCAGCGACCTTCAACTAAGCCCAGAAATATTGCCCAATCCTTTAGTACCTATGAACCGGAAAAGAAAGTTAATGCACTCCATTACTCTAAACCAGCGTTCAAACACTGCAGGAGTTGCTGTTAGCGCCAGTGACAGAGTTTTACGCAGCTTTAACTTGAAGACTGTGAAACCTAATTATGCTTTAATGAACAATGATGTGCACGAGTTGAAAACTCAATGTTGCGCCAACACAGAGACTAAATTCAAAATTACCCCCAAAGGTGGTATTAAGACTAAAACTAAGTGTTATGTGAGGAAAAGTGCTAGTATAGTCAGCGACCGTCCAAACTCAGTGCTGAAATGGCAATATGCCATTGCGATTACACATAATGAGGTAAGTTTATTTTTATCACTAACTTATATATTATACTAGCGATCCGCCCCGGCTTCGCACGGGTAGCACTAATAATCCTAATCTATATAATATAAACTATCCTATCTCTCAAGTTAGATCGAACTGCACATGGTGTGCGAATTTTATTATAATCGGTTAAGTGGTTTAGAAGTCCATTGAGGACAAACATTGTGACACGAGATTTATATATATATAGATATTTATTGATAGTTATTTTCATTAATATTTTGTAGTCTTGCTTTAGTAATCTTAATAATTTATTAGTAATTTCCCAATGTAAACTTGTTTTAATTATGTACGTGATGTAACTACCAATAAATTGAATTGCGTGTTTACCTAGTGCCTAAGCCATTTAACATTTTGCATACCTACTACTTGTAATTCTGTTGGTAGTTTTTTTATTTTTTATCCACTACAAGTTAGCCGTTGACTGCTATCTCACCTGATGGTAAGTGATGATGCACTCTAAGATGGTAGCGGGCTAACCTGTTAGGGGCACGGCAGTTATATTAAACCCATACCCCTATTCGGTTTCTACACGGCATCGTACCGGAATGCTAAATCGCTTGGCGTGTCGTCTTTGCCGGTAGGGTGGTAACTAGCCACGGCTGAAGCCTCCCACTAGGCCAGACCAGGGAAAATTCAGAAATTATAAATTCCCCAATTGACCCTGCAATTGGTACACGGGTCACTTCAAAAGGAATAGGGGTAGACCAATGCAAAGATGGGTTGACGACATTAGAACAGTGGCAGGTGGCATATGGTCCCGAACGGCAAGAGACAGAGAGGCGTGGAAGATGATGGAGGAGGCCTTTGCCATTAGGCAAACGGACGGGGTTGTCGAGGCAGTGCAGCATATTAATAGTTAAGAACAAGAAATTGTAAATACAAAAAAAAACGTCTGAATAAAGGCTTTATTTATTTATTTATTATTATAATTGACCCTGCCGGGGATCGAACCGGGGACCTCCGCACGTTAAAACAACAGCGCTCAACACTGCGCCATGGAGGTCGTCAAGTTGCATCAACGTTTTCCAACAGGTTTGATGGCATTCAAGACCTATAAATAAAACTGACACCGTCTGTAATTTATTACCTTGTCATCATTAGTTTTATTAACTTTAATGGATATGTTTTAGGATGCTGTAGGATCGGAAGTGCCAGCGAAACGTCGAAGAATGTTAAGCGGCATTTACCCCCTCCAGCCCGAAGAAACCACACCCAGAAACCGGAGTACCATCCAAAGCGTCAGCTTACGTAGAAACGATGGTAGTTACACGAAAATCAACGCATTGGTGCAGAAAAGTAACTTGCCAAAAAATAATAATTACAACATCAAACGTCAACAAATAACTATACAAGAGCTCATTAATGAATTGGATGCAAACGCAGCCGAGGTTATGACAAATTCAAATAATAACTATTTGAATATACAATATCCTAATATATCAGGTAATAATATCTTACAATATAACAATTCTACGGTGTACTTTGACTCAGAATTAAATTTTAATTAAAAGTTATAACATGTTGAATTGTCTCTGACATGAATCTTGTCTTAAGTAGGTACCAACAGCTGTTAACTAAACAAAACGCACTATAATAATGTCCTCCCGATCGAATTTCACAGAGATTAGCCATCTGTCACAGAGATTAGCCATCTCATAGAGATATTATAGTGCACTCTCTGTTCCTTTACTCTCATAGCCCGATGGGACGGAAGATCTGACACGACCGGAGAGAGATCAGGCGCAGGACCGACGGCTTAACGTGCTCTCCGAGGCACGGGGGTGAAACACCGCCAACTTCCTAACTCCGGGCTAGTACTGAGAATTTCTTGTCAGAAAAACCCAATACTTGTTATGGCCCGAACCGGGACTCGAACCCGGGACCTAGTCGGCCGCAGTCGAACATGCTAACCACTACACCAACGAGGCAGTCAAAACTCAAAAATATAAAGGATAGCACTATAGTAGAATTTTTGATCACACAATTTTTTTTATAATATATTTCCAGTGATATATCATAGGCTGAATTGTCTGAGAAAATCGTAATCATTTGACAGCTTAAAACAAAACTCGAACTGTGAAAGTTCATACATGCTTTTTGAGATGCAGGCCATCTTACATCTATGAACTCCTTAAATAGTTCGATTTGGTTTTCGAAAAAAAATTTTTTTTTGTTATACATCGAAAGATCTTATTATATGAGTTTTATAACAAAACTATTTTTAAGATATTGCATAGCTTCTATCGCGGGCCTTGAGCGTGGAGACCGAATCCAGAAATTCCGTAACGAAAATAATCTAACACCCCCCACTCCGACCGGCTCCGACTCGATGAATAGGACCTACTTATGCAAAAAGGAACCAATCCACAAGGTGCATTTTAAAAGCTTTCTGTATACTTATCTCATTTTTGGTATGTGTGTGGATTGGTTCCTTTTTGCATAAGTAGGTCCAATTACAATTACATAAGTTGATAAAAAATGCTATGCAATAGCTTTACCGCGGCAGCCTCCGAGTGCCACACGTCTTTTATTATTAGTTTTTTTTTCGCTATAATTCAAAAGTTATATCAAACTAGATGATTCCCGCGACTTCATCCGCGTGGTTTAAGTTTTTTTGATTCCCGCGGGAACTCCTTAATTTTCCGGGATAAAAAGTAGCCCATGTCACTCTCCAGGTCCTAAACTATATTCATGCCAATAATCACGTCGATCCGTTGCTCCGTTGTGGCGTGATTGAAGGACAAACCAATAAACCAACAAACAAACACACTTTGTGTGTTATGTGTATAATATTGGTATGATTACAGGCGTCAATCCAACCAGTGATTCATACACCAGTAGCATATATGATCAAAGGTTCATAAATAATTACAAAGAGTCTGAAGATTACTACTCTTGGTGTGACGCGCAACCGGTTGATTATGAACAGAAGATCAGAGAAGAGCAGATGAAATGTCAAAGACTGAAGGCTGTACGTGAGCCGTTACCCAATATAAGTGATGTGTTCACTCGCTTCAATTATATGGACAGGGGTGTGATGCAGCCAATATATGTGCAAGTCAGTTCGGAACTTGGTAATGGTAAGTTTTGTTTATTTATTTAGGTATCTTTATTGCACACACATAATATACAGTAATACAATTTAAAAAAAACCGGCCAAGTGCGTGTTTGACTCGCGCACCGAGGGTTCCGTACAAACCTGTAGTAAGTTTTAAATTATTAAAAAAAACTACTTACTAGATCTCGTTCAAACCAATTTTCGGTGGAAGTTTGCATGGTAATGTACATCATATATTTTTATCATTCTCTTATTTTAGAAGTTACGGGGGGGGGGGACCAACATTTTACCACTTTGGAAGTGTCTCTCGCGCAAACTATTCAGTTTAGAAAAAAATGATATTAGAAACCTCAATATCATTTTTGAAGACCTATCCATAGATACCCCACACGTATAATTTTGATGAAAAAAAAATTTTTGAGTTTCAGTTCTAAGTATGGGGACCCCCAAAATTTATTGTTTTTAGGGTTCCGTACCCAAAGGGTAAAAACGGGACCCTACGACTCCGCTGTCTGTCTGTCTGTCTGTCTGTCTGTCTGTCTGTCTGTCTGTCTGTCTGTCTCCAGGCTGTATCTCATAAACCGTGATAGCTAGAAAGCTGAAATTTTCACAAATGATGTATTTCCGTTGCCGCTATAACAACAAATACTAAAAATTAAAAAAATATATATATTAAGGGGGGTCCCCATACAATAAACGTGTTTTTTTTGTATTTTTTTGCTCAATATTAAAAACGGTAACAGGTAGACGGTTCAAATTTTCACAGAATATTAACTTGTATATTACCTTTCAAAATAAATAATTAAATATCAATAAAGTAAATATTAAAGGGGGGCTCCCATACAACAAACGTAATTTTTTGATATTAACAATAAACCTCTACAAACAAAGTAAGTTTTGCGGTTCATTTCGTCTTGTTTTTAATACGTCATAAATCGTAAAACTTACTACGGGGTTTGTAGTTTGTACGGAACCCTCGGTGCGCGAGTCCGACTCGCACTTGGCCGGTTTTTTTTTTTCTATTTTTGTGTGAAAATCTTAATGCGGTTCACAGAATACATCTACTTACCAAGTTTCAACAGTATAGTTCTTATAGTTTCGGAAAAAAGTGGCTGTGACATACGGACGGACAGACAGACAGACAGACAGACAGACATGACGAATCTATAAGGGTTCCGTTTTTGCCAAATTTGGCTACGGAACCCTAAAAACCGGCCAAGTGCGAGTTGGACTCGCGCACCGAGGGTTCCGTACAAACCTGTAGGCAAATAACAAAAATGTATGCTTTCCGCAATTTTTCCTTTATCTGTGCTATAAGACGTTGCTTCGTACCAAATTTCAAGATTCTGAGTTCTCGGGAAGTACCCTGTAGGTTTTGATTCCCTTGCGAATGTCTAAAATTTGCCGCATAAACGGCTGTATCTTTTAATTGCGTTGCGTTGAAGTTTGATTTTTTCACAGCTCCAAGGGACAGTAGACCTGAGTATTTGATATGAATTTCAGCTTGATACCTCCACGCGTTCCTGAGAAGAAGGGTCTTGACAGACAGACAGACGGACACCAAAGTGATCCTATAAGGGTTCCGTTTTTTCCTTTTGAGGTACGGATCGATAAAAAGTGGTAAACCTACAAAGGAATTGTCATAGGCGGTCTTATTGCTATAGCAATCTCTTACAGACAACTTTTGGTGAAAGGATTAATAAACCGGAGCGTGCCATGGTGCAGTAGTTAAAAAATAAGTAATACTAGCTGATGCCCGCGACTTCGTCCGCGTGGATTGAGGTTTGTTGGTTCCCGCGGGAATTCTTTAATTTTCCCTAATAAAAAGTAGGCTATATGTTATTCCAGACTATAATCTATCTCTGTGACAAACATCCAGATCCGTTCAGCTGTTCTGGCGTGATTGAGTAACAAACATCCATTTGAGGTTTTTTGGTTATCGCGGGAACTCTTTTATTTCCCGGGATAAATAGCCTATGTCCTTCCCCGGGATACAATCTATCCCTGTAGGTACCAAATTTCATCAAAATCGGTTGAACAGGTGGGCCGTGAAAGCGCAGCAGACAGACAGACACACTTTCGCATTTATAATACTAGATGATGCCCGCGACTTCGTCCGCGTGGATTAAGGTTTTTGATTCCCGCGGGAACTCCTTAATTTTCCGAGATAAAAAGTAGCCTATGTCCTTCCCCGGGATATAACCTACCTCTATACCAAATTTCAGCAAAATCGGTTGAAAAGATGGGCCGGGAAAGCGTAGCAGACAGACAGACAGACAGACACACTTTCGCATTTATAATATTAGTATGGATATGGATAAGAATATATTAGTTCAACCATTGAACTAACGACTTGGCAGATCAGGCGCAGGGCCAATGCGTTTCATCGGACTATGAAATTGAGGGAATAAAAAGTTCACCTGAAGCCCTATTCTGTAACTCAGTGCTTATCAAAAGATGAAAGCCACTGACGTATATTTTGTATCCATTAAAGGTATCATTAGATGATATAAAAATAATATTTCATAGCAAACTTTCAATGGATAAAAGATATATGTCAGTGGCCTTCATTTCTAGATAGCCACTGAGTTAGAGAATGGGGGGGCAGGTCTGTGTACACTACACACTTGCTCTACAACATTTCCTGCGCAGACGGCTATAGTCTCTGGAGACTGACCTTCGTGGCCGAAAATCACTCGGCAAGACGTTATTTAGTTGGTAATGGGAACAATTCGCTTCAATTCAATTCATTTATTCAATTTAGGTACACTTATTGACGTTGACAATTACTTACTTATAAAACATGATGGTGATAATCAGTTACGGTATCTTAAAACTAAAGCTACGAGGGTTCAAAACGCGCCCTGGTCTGAGAAGAGCCCACAAAAAACTCTGCCGGGTCTTTTTAGGGTTCCGTACCCAAAGGGTAAAAACGGGACCCTATTACTAAGACTCCGCTGTCTGTCTGTCTGTCTGTCTGTCTGTCTGTCTGTCTCCAGGCTGTATCTCATAAACCGTGATAGCTAGAAAGCTGAAATTTTCACAAATGATGTATTTCCGTTGCCGCTATAACAACAAATACTAAAAATTAAAAAAAAATATATATTAAGGGGGGTCCCCATACAATAAACGTGTTTTTTTCGTATTTTTTTGCTCAATATTAAAAACGGTAACAGGTAGACGGTTCAAATTTTCACAGAATATTAACTTGTATATTACCTTTCAAAATAAATAATTAAATATCAATAAAGTAAATATTAAAGGGGGGCTCCCATACAACAAACGTAATTTTTTGATATTAACAATAAACCTCTACAAACAAAGTTAGTTTTGCGGTTCATTTCGTCTTGTTTTTAATACGTCATAAATCGTAAAACTTACTACAGGTTTGTACGGAACCCTCGGTGCGCGAGTCCGACTCGCACTTGTTTTTATTATCACCATCTCACAAATCATCTTAACTAAGGAGTTATCAGAGCCATTAGAGCAAATTATTGCCGACTGCCTCGTTGGTCTAGTGGTTGGCATGTTCGACTGCAGCCGACGAGGTCCCGGGTTCGAGTCCCGGGTCCCAACCCGCATTGGAGCAGCGTGGTGGGTCTAAGCTCTAATTCCCTCTCTCCTATGAGAGTGGAGGCTTGTGCCCAGCAGTGGGACGTTAATGGGCTGTAGTGATGAGTGATTGCCAAGCTTCCTTGTCGTTTAAGTAATCCTTTACATGGTAATAAGATTTTTCAATGAGTTTGTGTAATATACTCGAATAACAACACAGTATAGTTTGTAATGAGTATATTCATTAATGATGATGTAACATCCTGTCTCACTATATACACTAGTATATGATAACACTGTATACTATGATAAATATACATTATGAATGTACACTACACAGACGTCTGCATCGGACCGTGTCCGTTGTACGAATGAGCTGTCAACAGAGTGACGCCCGTATTTATTCACTTTGTCTTTATCGACTACCTTCCAGTATACTACAGTTTGCGTTTTACATTAAGTTTGAACTTATTCAGAGACATCTTCAACTAGACTTAATTTTCTTAGAATTTTCCTTTGTTTCAGTTCCAAATTATCCAGCCTATGAAAACTACAGCACCAAAAACTCATTGCTGGAAACTGTGTACAATATTAGGACAAATGCACCACTGCCAATTGTTGCGAACACCACATCTGTTTTCGCTACACAAACCATGACTACTGCGTGAGTGTCAACTTTTTTATATTTTCAATGCTTACGTGAGCCTTTACATAGAGCCGTGGCGTGATCAGGGGCCATATGCCAACGCTTAAAGCAATACTTATACCATATTAGAAAGAAAGAAGAAAGAAAAAACATTTATTTCCAAATTGTGCCACACATAAATAGCATAGGTACCTAAAGAGGTAGATCACCCTGCACCTCAACGATCTAGACGAGAACTTTTTTATCTTTTTTAACTTGCTGTTGCCTTAACGTGGGAGCTCCCGGGTTCGATTCCCGGCAGGGTCAATTTGGGAATTAATAATTTCTGAATTTTCTCGGGTCTGGTCTGGTGGGAGGCTTCGGCCGTGGCTAGTTACCACCCTACTGGCAAAGACGTACCGCCAAGCGATTTAGGGTTCCGGTACGATGCCGTGTAGAAACCGACTAGGGTTATGGGTTTAATATAAATGCCATACCCCTAACAGGTTAGCCCACTACCATGTTAGACTGCATCATCACTTACCATCAGGTGAGATCGCAGTCAAGGGCTAACTTGTAGTGGATTAAAAAAAACCAAATTGTGCCATACATAAGTAGCATACCTAAAGAGGTAGATCACCCCTGCACCTCAAAGATCTACAGTTCGCGCGCGAGGTCCGAGGAATCTTAAGGAATGTTGACGTAATAAGATAGAGTTGTGATTTAGTCGATATTATGCTATCAATACTAACACATCTTTAGTATCTGTGCGTGTGCATTGAATTAATTATGAAATAATAATTCTATGAGGATAGTATGTGCAATAAGGAAGAAAAATCAAACAGTATCATGAAAAATGATAATGAACTGTACAAAACGAACGTAAAATCGAATTAATCACTGTCGCAATCAGAATAATAGTACTTTAAGGAAAATTAAACAGCTATTTGCACTCACAAAGACACTTTTAAGTTTAGTACTATTTATAGTACAATATAACACTGCTATCGCAAAATTAAAGACAGGACTCGATAAAGCGTACTCTCGCGTCACTAGTCTGGGAGCGTGCGGGGTATGAAGCGACCCGCCCGCTACCTCAGCCCCCGATTCCTCAGAGCTCGCGTGCGGACTATATAGTAGAAGATCCGAATCTAAATCGAGACCTACCGGTTTGATAAGAGAATCAAATTTATTTTATAATAAATTTCATATATTAGAAAATAAATTAAAAATGGGTAGACAACAGAAATCCTGGACAGAATATTTTTAATTACTTTTTGAAAAATGATTTTTCATAAAATGTTGCAAAATGAAGATAATAATAAAATTTTAGACTTGGTCCCATACTGGACTTAAAGTATAGAGCATATAGAATGTGCAATCGTAGGGTAGACTATTATTTCCATTATTTATCCAGGTAAATAATAGGGTAGACTATTATTTCCATTATTTATCCAGGTAAATAATAGTCTACCCTACGATTGCACATTCTATATGCTCTATACTTTAAGTCCAGTATAAAATTTTATTATTATCTTCATTTTGCAACATTTTATGAAAAATCATTTTTCAAAAAGTAATTAAAAATATTCTGTCCAGGATTTCTGTTGTCTACCCATTTTTAATTTATTTTCTAATATATGAAATTTATTATAAAATCAATTTGATTCTCTTATCAAACCGGTAGGTCTCGATTTAGATTCGGATCTTAGACTAATACACAAGAACTCAAAATGACGATTTGATGTCACGTACCTTCCTTAAATAAGTATTATACAATAATTATTCTAAAACACGAAAGTCAACATTAATGAAACAATATGGGTTCTAAGCGTTGGCAGTATGGCCATTGCCGTAATTTGTCAATATATCATTTTTTTTTTCTTCTGTTCCTGTCATGGCACGGGTCTTTGTGGATCTTAAATATATTTTTCATAACTTGTTGTATTTTTAACAGTTCATCTCAATATGATCATCAATATAATAGATAAATATAATGCTGCCTTGTGGGATGCCATGATTCATTGATAAGAAGTTAAAATCGTTGCCTCTTTCTAATAAGTATTGATCAATAAATTTTCAATACAGAATAAGTTGTTATTAACAATGAAAGCTTGTGTTAAACCTAAATTTTGCCTTAAAATTAAAACAAACTTGATTTTTCTGGTGGGAGATTTTAGGCTACATACTAATTTGTGCTGCACTTTATTTTTTGTTTGCTCTATAATTGACTTATAATATGTTAATATTTTCTTTTTCTTTTTGCTGATCGTAAGAAGCCTGAAATTGCACACATTTAATTTAATGCACAATGTATATTTCACATAATTTATTAAAAAAGCCAGCGTTTATATTTGTGACCTCTTTAAGCTGAACCAATTCATGCTGGGGTATCCAATATGGTCAGTCGGAAATGGGATCCTAAAACAAAAGGGATACATTGTACTCATCATCCATACATTTATCTTCCAGTATGCCGAACCCCAGCTTTAAAACCAGTACTCGGTGTCCTAGAGTTTAAAATTACTGTTTTTAAATCTACTTCCATAAATACAACATAATCATTATTATTCGTTGGGTTTCCTAGGGCAGATAGACCATGGAGTATCTATGGAAGATTTTGGATGAATAGGAGAATTTCCAACAGATCGATTAAATCAATCTCATGTATCGGGTATATCCAATCTAATTGCGAGTGAAGTTTTGGGAATAACCTACTTATATACTCGTATATTTATGGAGGGGACGCCCGCCGTGGCCCGGCGGGTGATCGGTCCAACAATTTGAACCATTCCACCCATTTCCCCGTGGTAGGACACAGGAATAACCTACTTACAAACAATATCTGTATTTGTCGAGTAATTGACATTTTGTATGGAAGTTTTGTTTTCATTATTAAAGTAATAACCATTTTCACCGACAATCTCTTATTTCAATGGACCACCTAAGCCCAATTAGGTGTCAGCATCACAAAAGCTTTCACATATTGGTATTCCCTAAATTTGGGATTGTCGGTGAAAACGGGCATTAGTCTCATTATTAAAGTTGTTCAACATACTTGGCTACTTTTGGCTAGGACTTTTCTGAAAAACTTTGTATATTTAAATTTGGTGCTATTTTTTTTTCTTTTTGCACATCAACGCTGAGTTTTTTAACATCTTCCCATTGCACTGAATTGGGTATTATTTTTTCCTTTTGCACATAAACGCTGGGTTTTTAACATCTTCCTTTTGCACTGAACTTTGTATATCTAAATTTGGTGCTATTTTTTTTTCTTTTTGCACATCAACGCTGGGTTTTTTAACATCTTCCCATTGCACTGAATTGGGTATTATTTTTTCCTTTTGCACATAAACGCTGGGTTTTTTAACATCTTCCTTTGCACTGAACTTTGTATATTTAAATTTGGTGCCATTTTTTTTTCTTTTTGCACATCAACGCTGGGTTTTTTAACATCTTCCCATTGCACTGAATTGGGTATTATTTTTTCCTTTTGCACATAAACGCTGGGTTTTTTAACATCTTCCTTTGCACTGTGGTTTGTTCACGTCACATCCACGTCGTACACGGCTTGGTTGTCGCTTGCGTGGCGCGTGGTCCGCTTGCGTGTTGCTTGCATGTGTGGCGTGTGGCTCGCAGGGCTGAGCTGCAGGCGTCGGCGGGGCTCGCGGCCGATGCTTATGTTACTTGTAAGTCACACATATTCATTAACGACGCTACGGTTTCCTAGGAAAGCCATGCTGCCACCATCGATATATATGTAGGTACTAGATGGGCCCTTTCATAGAAAAAAGTTGGGCGTCCAACTTGTAGTGCTTGCCCCTCACCTGTATAACCCTGTCCTTGTCCCCGCCATAGCGCTGTCCCGCTTTTCAGACTAGATGGCGTTAGTAAAATAAAGTCCACATTCTTTGTTTGACAGGACCCATCTATGTAGATTGAGGTCGTTGGCTGCCACATATTATGGTATTGTTGAAGTGAAACTTCTTTAGAGTCGTTGTGATTAGAAAATTCGATGATACGAAAAAGCGACACTAAAAAGAGACCAACATATTCATAATAGGATTTAGCCTGCGAGAAAATGAGATAGAATACAAGTTATATTTGTTTCATTCTCTCGTAAGCTACTTTTCTGAAGTTTCACTTCTGCCGTGTCTGAATTGCACACACACACTTTTTTTTAGCATTTCTTTTATTAATTGCTGTAAATTTCTTTTATTAATTGCTGTAAAATTCATTCAAAAATATTGTTGTTATATTTGTCACTCTATTTAAAGGAGGGAAGGTCACTGAAGCCTGTAGCACAGGGTAACTTAAAATAGGCAGCAGAGACCGACCATACCATGTATCATTAGATCAAAGTCTTACTTTTGTAAATTATGGCAACAATAAAACAATTACGTTTATAGCGTTGAAACCGTAACGCCTATGAACAAGGATGCAATTGAATGATCGATCGCTGTAAGTAAGAAATCCTTGGCATCAAGCGGTAAACTCTCGTAGTAACCCCGTCGATCGATAAATTAATTAGGACTGATACTGTGTGTGGGCAAAAAAATTGGCCTCACACACCACACATTGAGCGCTGTTATTTTAACATGCGGGGGTCCCGGGTTCGATCCCCGGCAGGGTCAATTTGGAATCTATAATTTCTAAATTTTCCCTGGTCTGGCCTGGTGGGAGGCTCGCCGTGGATAGTTACCACCCTATACCGGCAAAGACGTGCCGCCAAGCGATTTAGCGTTCCGGTACGATGCCGTGTAGAAACCGAATAGGGGAATGGGTTTAATGTACCGCCACCATCTACCGCTACCATCTTAGACTGCATCATCACTTATCATCAGATGAGATCGCAGTCAAAAGCTAACTTGTAGTGGAAAAAAAAAAGACTCGCCGTCAATGGCGAGCTATAGCGACTGCAATGTAGCGTCGAATGCTGCCACTGAAACCTTGTTCATAGACATTGCGGTGTCAAATCTATTAACGTACGTACTGCTTTACGGCTTAATACCTCAGCAGGGCTAGCATGGGCCGGAGATAAAAAATTTATCCCCCGATTTTATCCAATGACAAGAGATAAAATTAACTTATCCACTTCTCAGAGCACAGCAACAGGGGAGAGGAGAAGTTACCGTTATTTAGCGTTTTTATATGTTTATTTAGGAATAAAATTTGTATCCTTTCCTCGGGGAGAAAATTGTCTCGGCCCATGCTAGGGGGGCAGGTTTGTATAGATAAGATTACATTATTGCACTCGCTAAATAGCGGCACCGCCTTCCTAGAAAACCCTGGCGTCATAAAAGTGCTAATTAACTATTAAACAAAGCTCTATTTCATATCAGAGAAACATAATGCGACATTACGGCATGCCACAGGGTTGAAAGATATCCAATCATTTAAATATGGGAAGAATCGTCGGCCGACTATATTACCGTAAAATTCCAGCTTCACAGCATGATCAACGATGTTGTCTCGTCATGAAATAGAATGCCGCATGCTGCCGCAAAATTTATGTTTCTATTAATGCATGCCGCATTGTCGTATGTTGTTGCTCCGGCCTTACTTTGAGATCTGTTAAACTATTAACTTTAGACTTTAGAGATATGTGTACAACCGAATAAGCACCATTATTTTCTTTTTAGCATGTTCCCGGTTTTTAAATTGCCTCATACTAGCAAACTTAAGTATTTTTTTTATTAACAACGAATTTAATAGAATTAATAATCAATATTTCTGTTATCTTAAAATTCAATAATTCTACACATTTTTATACATTTATAACACCATAGCTTAACTAATTAACTTATCGACGCATCACAGATAGAAAGATTTTCAATTAAGATCGTAAGACAATAGATATTCGTGTAATTTTCAGCGCCAGGGCCGGATAATGATCCATATCCTGACGTAGATGTACGTCTTCGAGATTTTCTGCAACTGCAATCCAGTCGAAGTCACACAGGTGTGTAAAATTGATGGTTAAACGAACTTACCTGAAGTGATGTTTGACCATAATTATATGAGACGTTACATCCGAAGAGATTTATTTATTATGTCACTATGTAGTTCACTTCTCAATGTACTAGGCATCGCACAATAAGTTTATAGCTAGAAAGGGAAAGGAAATAAGTATATTAATTTTTAAAAGTCATGAAACCGACAACATCCATCCCCTCTCCTCCCACCCTACGTCCCTCATCGCCGCGTGACCTGTTTTCATTGTTTTCAGAGATCTATTTCGCGTGATTTGGGCAAATACAATTATTATTATTGTAGGGCCGGGAGGGTAATAAATCTCTTCGGATGTAACGTCTCATATAATTATGGTCAAACATCACTTCAGGTAAGTTCGTTTAACCATCAATTATATTGCGACGTTACATCCTCAAGATTTATTTATTATGTCACTATGTAGATGTTTAGCGTTGGAGCGAAATAGATAATGAGGGACTCGCATTGCAATCAAAATCATTGATTATCATGTTAATGTTTATTTTAAATTATAAATTTTACAAATCAAATAATGTTAATCATCGGCAAAAGTTTTAATTATTAATATCATTGTACACGGCATCGGCAAAAGCATTATCATCCTCTTCAACCAACGGTCTATTGTAAAATTTGGCAAACACCAAGGAATCCCCTGTCCACCCAGCTGTTCTTTTTATTACATCTACCGATAAACCTTTTCGATTGGCCGCCGAGGTGGAAGCATGACGGGTGCTGTGAGACGAAAAAATTGTGGTGTCAACTCCACTCTCCCCGAGCACAGATTTTATCCATCGGCTAATTGTGGAAGAGCTTGCGTTATGTATAGGTTTTTTAGTAGTTAAGACTAACCTATCGGTGTTCGGAAGGTGTCTAAATTTACGAGTTAGGTCGATATACGTCATTAATGCTTTTGCCGGGCAAATTTCCTCTTTCTCAGGAAAAAAAGGAAGTATTAACCTTGGCACGGGGCGACCCGGGGCCGAGGTTTTTATCTGATCGGTGATAATGATTTCTATATTACTTGCGTTGACTCTGATGTTGGGTAAGCGGATTAATGATAGCGTCTGAACCCGTTGTGCAGTTGACAATGCGAGCAGAGCTACTAATTTCTTTGAAATCTTGTCTAGGGACAAGCTCTCGTTTGGGTACCAATTACCTAGGAAGTCTAGGACTATGTTAGGGTTCCACGTCGATTGGTATCTAGGCAGAGATGGTTTTGTTTTAAAAACTCCTTTAAGAAACCTAGATACTGTTTCGTCTTTGCTGAAGTTTTTACCCAAAATCAGAGCTAGCGCTGATTTAATAGTATTTAGGGTAGAAAAACTAGCGCCACTTTTAAATTGAGACGTGAGAAACGCTAAAGTATATGGAATATTATCAGTATAACAATCAACGTTATTGTGGCTACAATATTGCCACCATTTTTTGTATGCACTATTATATTGTTTTAGGGAGCTGTGACTTAGGGAAGCGAGAAGTATATCTACAGTATCGGTAGTTAAGCCTTGTTTTGAAAAAGCTCCCCTGATAACAGCGATGACACCAGGGTAAGTCGTTTCCAGAGTGGGTGACGTGTCCTGAAAGGAGAAAGTAATAGCTCAGGCTCTGGGTTAAAATAGATAGGTTCATATTTTGAAAGTTTCATAAAAATCGGGAACCATGGCTGGCTAGGCCAATAAGGTATGACTATGATACCGGTTGCTCTTTCGTTAATGATTTTACGTAAACTTTTGAGTATAAGTGGGAAAGGTGGAAAAGCATAGAAGAAAAACGAACTCCAGTCAATAGTGAATGCGTCAATATCAAAGGCTTCAGGGTCTCGTTTCCATGAAATATATTTCGTGCATTTAGCATTTATGCGTGTTGCAAATAAATCGACTTGCGGGTGGCCGAAGGTGTTTGTAATCTTATCAAACGCTGAAGATGAGAGATTCCATTCTGTATCAATGTTCGTGCGACGAGACTCCTCATCAGCCTCTACGTTGTCTTTAGACTTGATATAAGACGCATACACGTATAACTGTCGCTCCTCACACCACTGCCAAATATATCTCGTAATATCATTAAGATGAACATATTGTATCCCTCCATATCTATTTATATAGGATATTGCTGTTGTATTGTCTATGCGCAATAATATTTGCTTTTTTCGAAGGTTATTCGCAAAACATTTTAATCCGTTAAAGGCAGCTAGCAGTTCCAAATAATTGATATGATTCCTTGTCTCTTGTGTGTCCCAGAAACCCCCTGTTTTTTCCCCATTGCATGATGCGCCCCATCCTGTCAACGAAGCGTCTGAAAAAATTTCGAGAGCGTATTTTTCTTCGCGAATGTTATTACATGACGTCATAATGTGGTTAGTCCACCATGAAAAATCGGGTTGAACCTGAGGTCGTACCTGCATGAAGCTGTCATAACCATCCTCTGCATTTTGAAGTGCTAAGAATTTTTCACGCTCTAAGCGTTTTGTATATACCCAACCGTAGGCGATAGCCGGACATGCAGAGCAGAGTACGCCCAATAGTTTAGCAAAATTTCTTATTGATATTGTTTTAAGGTTGATGACGTCATTGATATGCTTAGTTATTTTTAAGCGTTTACTGCTTGGTAATCTTAAACACATGTTTTTTGAGTCAAGTTCAAATCCAAGGTAGGTTTGAGTTTGTTTCGGATTTAAATTACTCTTTTTATAGTTAATTATAAAACCTAATTTTTTAAGTAAATTGACAGTTTCTGTGACACACAATGAACAATCTTTATGGGAATTTCCAATACAAATTATATCATCAAGATAGGTAGCTAGTATGAAACCCTTACTTCTAAGTGTAGATGCAACAGGTTTTAGGAGCTTTGTAAAAATCAGTGGTGCCAGGGACAAACCGAAAGGAAGGCATTGGAATTCGTAAATACTGTCTTGAAATTTAAATCTTAAATACTTTTTGCTTTTGTTATTTATCGGTACTAAGTAGTACGCGTCCTTAAGGTCCACCGTAGCCATGAAGCAATCTTTAGTCATCAATTTTGTTACGGTCCGAATATCCTCCATTTTAAAATGTTCCGGATTGATAAATTTATTTAAATTTTTTAAATTTAGTATAAATCTAAATGAGCCGTCTGGTTTTGTGGTAAGAAAGATTTTTGATAGAAATTGACCTGGCACAGCGGTGCATTTTACAATGGCTCCTAATCTCTCTAATTTTTTTAACTCTAAATTTATTTGATTGATTTCTGATTGGTTAAAATTATTGTTTTTTGGCGCAATAGATTGTATAATTCGGCAGTTAAAAGGTATAGAATAACCTTTAACATACTCTAATACAGTTGGATTATCTGTTATTTCGTACCATTTATGTAGAAAGTAATTTAATCTACCCGCGTGTGGTATTACCTCGGTTAATATTTCGGGGTCTTGGGGGTGGTTTTTGTTGTTCGTGGTGCTCGGTCGGTCGATGGTGGTGGCCTGCGGTTCTGTTGGGACGAATAGCGACCTTTCGACCCACCCTGCCTGTTCGTCCGTTGGCCTTGTGTGCGGGGCGGGCCCCTCCAGTTTCCCTGTTGAGATGATTTCCGGAAGGTAGATGACGCAGCTGTGTCATTGCGTCTTATTTGCAGTCCTGATCGCTCTGCAGTCTTAGATGCTTTTATTTTTTCGCCCAGGTTTGCGCCAAAAAGGAAAGAATCCCTTTTTACCTCCGTCACCATGTATAAGAATTTCTTATCGAGTGATGCTGTTATAAGTTTTCGTCTCCGCTTCGTATCTTCGTAATGGAGGTCCAGAAAGATTTGACTAATTTCTGAAATTTTTTTGAGCATCTCGACTTTGCTTAAGTCCTCTTTGATGACGGTGGCGGCTAAATTTGTGAGTTCCGCGGTACCTCGACCAAGTTGGTTTTGCGAATTCTCCATTAGCTTGTCACGAGTCCTAGCTGCGTCGCTCAAAACATGGGTAATCTCCGGATTTAGTAAAGGAGCTTTTGCTAATCGAAAATTATCTGGTATCAGGTATTTTTCCTCCATCTGCTGCTTCTGTTCTTTGGTCAGGCCATCTACTAGCAACCGTCCCCAACGTTTAGCTATCTCCTCGGGTATTGGTGGGCCAAAAACCTCCTCTTTTGTTTTCGGATCTCCAAGAGCTTCCAAAATGTCTGGAGGTAAGGTTGGTTGGGTACTAGTGCTTGGCACAGGTTCGGATGGTGCTGCAGCCGAGGGTGTTGATTCCGCATTGTTCGGGGAAACTTGAGCGGATATTATCATAGACCTGGGTCTGGTACTGTCGGCTACTGAATAGTCAGAGTCTGACAAGGGCAGCATAGGTATTTCAGTGTCACTTTCTATCGGTGGTGTTATATGTCTAGGTGACTGATGATCACTTTCATTGCGATCTGTAAGGTTTCGAAAAAAAGAAACGACTCGTGACTTTTATTGTAAAAGTTATTTTAAAGTCATTGGACGTACGCTCGTTACGCCGCTAGACTAGGTTTGTAGGTATACCAATCTGGTATAATTATTTAAAGTCATTGGATGCACGCACGTTGCACCGCTAGACTATGATAATATTATTATGGTTTCAGCTGTGCGCTCGTCACAGCGTAGGTATAACCACAGAATAGGTAATAGTAGTAACAGAAGAGTTACTCCGCGAAGACCTTTTAACCATCAGCGACTCAGGTTACGTCGTAATAAAGTGCAATTCAGCTCGCACAGCGCTGCGAGTGAAAATAATTAAATACCTACCTCTATATATCTCTTTCTATCGCGTAACTCTTATCCCTTCAGACGCGGCGCGTGTAGCCTTAGGGTTGACTACTTCTAAATTCTTACTATCGGTATCATTACTATGGGTCGGTAATCGGTTGCAATGATGACGACAATTACTTTAAAAATAGATAAAAGATATATTATTATTATTATTCATAGATTTTGTAGAAACCAAATAGGGATATGGGTTTAACATGCTGCCATGCCCCTAACTGGTTAGCCCGCTACCATCTTAGACTGCATCATCACTTACCATCAGGTGAGATTGCAGTCAAGGGCTAACTTGTAGTGGATAAAAAAAAGTCGTTATATATTCCACAAGTAGTGAAATATCAATGAATATTTTACACTTATATGGGGTGGAAGGGGGCCCATGCCAGAGTTTACGAGACAAAATAATATACCCACATTATGGATTATCATCATCGACTCATCGGCGGCCCACTAGTCCCACTACTAAGCACGACTCACGAGGCTCTTCTCAGAATGAGAAGGGTTTAAGCCATATATTCCTCCACACTGGCCAATTTCTTGTTGGCAGACATATTAGAGTTTTTTATAATGATTATAGAACTTCAGGCATGTTTTCAGCTTTACACACGATTTTTGTTCACCGTAAATGATATATTTTAATTAATTAAGTTGGAGGTGCGTTCCCAGGATCGAACCCCAGACTTGGAGGCTGAAGTCTACCCATTAGGCTATCACTATAATATTGGATAGGTACTACCTATGGTTTATATTTACTTTTGTTTAAAACTGTATCTTGTGTGGATATAAAAATAAAACTACCCACATTATGTATTAATATTAGTTTTGTTTAGAACTCCAAGTAGGTACGTATGTACTATGTACCTAGATAGGCAAATAATACAAACTTACCTTTCAGGGTCCTTAGGAAGTGCAAAGAGCGATAAGTTAGGTCTTAATAATTAGAGTTTAAACGACCTAATGTGATACGATATCGTTTACTGATCTTTCTTTGTTTATCCATAACGAGAACTTGAGTAAAAGTCAAACGTATAACTACGGTCCGCGCGCAACACTCGACTGATACGAGTGCCGTCGAGCGTCCACGCAGCAGTAGTTAAATAACTCAGGTCACGTGACAAGTGAGCCAGGCCTGGTATAACCAAGGAGTTACAAAAAATAAGTAGCTACCTACTTATAATATTTATGTTACATTTTACAGCAATCCTGATTCCAGTCAATAATAGTAAACCTGTTTTAAGCTACGTAGCTCGTCATTATTTTATTCTATTTTTCCATTAACTTGAAGGTAGGTCGACAAAACATCAACAAAACGAAAATATACTCATTCATAGTTGAATAGTGTAGGTAAGATTTGCACAAATTATAAGTTAATATTTAAAAATGAAAATATTACTGACCTTCATCGATCGACGAATCTGATGAATCTTCGTAAATTCGATGTAAGCGTTTCTCCAAACGCCTAATCTTCTGAGTAATGCGGCGTTTTTTATCGTCGCGTTTTCTTTTTGGCATTTTTATATTTTATTTTATAACTCACTGAACAAAAACTAACTATAACTATCTATGGTAATAAATACGCTGTTGCGATGCCCGCACAAAGAAAGCGAATGAAAACAGGTCACGCGGCGATGAGGGACGTAGGGTGGGAGGAGAGGGGATGGATGTTGTCGGTTTCATGACTTTTAAAAATTAATATACTTATTTCCTTTCCCTTTCTAGCTATAAACTTATTGTGCGATGCCTAGTACATTGAGAAGTGAACTACATAGTGACATAATAAATAAATCTTGAGGATGTAACGTCGCAATATAATTATACTAAGTTGTTATTACACTAACCGAACAAAACTGTAATCAGTGCTTTTCTTTTGCATCATTCCATGCAGAAAAGGATAGCACTGTTATATATAAAACACTCTATAACTAGTGGTTCGCCCCGAACTGAGACCTCACGGTATCCATAAACTTGTACAGAGCGCCATCTATTGACATCATTGTGAAGTTCTGTTAAAAATACGGAAGCTCATTAAAAATTAAATAATTTCGTTTCCTTATAATATTTATCTAATTTTAGTATTTGTTGTTCAAGTACAGGGTATAATTCAAATAATTGATAAGTTTCAGCCTCAGCCTTTCAGAAAATTGAGAGTTCTGAGGTCAACTTTGGACGTTAGAAAATCTCCACTTTGAAAGCCCCCCATTTCGTCAATTTTAAGGGAAAATTTAAAAAAAATATATTTTTGGACTCTATCTTTAAAATGATATACCGCAACCCTATGTAACGCTATAAAAAATATTTTACTTCGCATTCGCTTCTATGAGAGCCCCCCTGAAATAAAGATTTTTATAACTTTTTAAGCAATATTCGGCGGGAGGCCATCGGTTTACATATTATATTTAAATTTGAAGTAATTGCGTTCAGTAATTCAGAAGTTATAAGGCTCTGACAGGCGGACGGACGGACGGACAAGTGCCAATTCACTCAAGTAGACTCGGAGACCTTCGCTTCGCTCGGTCAATAATACATGGTCACAATTAACGCTGACAGAATAGTTTCCGTCCCTTTTTTCGTATATTTCTTTTTAAATTAATCCGCTTTTTTATTGGACTGCAATGTCACCAAACTTGCTTTACGCTGAAGCAACAACATGCGACGGTGCAACATACTAAAAACAGAAGCGATAGTTTTGCCGCCTTAAGTCCCATTCGAGAATCGATTTTATACCGAGACATGCTGTAGAATTGATATATTACGGTAGAACAGTAGCCTGACGAATATTTGCTACTCTTGAAATTATCGCATGTGGCATGCCGCATTGTCGCACTATGTTGCTCTGGCCTAAATGAAGATAAGTACTTAGGTGAGTACAGTGATGTACAATGGAGAAGTTTACCTTTTTTTTTTAAATTTATTATGAAAATTAAGACAAAATAATACAAAAATATGAAAGAATCATTAAAATATCTCAACAAATGAAAAAGTTATGCAAGTGCGGTCGTGTGACGTCACACGACCCTATCAACCGACTTTATAAAGCCGAATAAAATTAAGAAATGGACTTAATGTGACTTAATTGAATTAAAAACAATTAATTGTGTGTGAAGATAATTTTGAAGTATTAAATCTCGGCTAGGTAAAAACTTACTCACAAAATTTCTCACTCGAGTAAGATGCAGCAATCGGTGTACATTAAATTATTAAATTTATTAAATAATTAATTTCTCAGTCATTTATTAATAGATTTAAAAAAAAAACCACTGATTTATTAGTTTTAATCTATATTTTATTTCCCTTGCGTTAAATATGATATTCACAACATCATGAAACTTCTCCATTACAGTCAAGGGTTATCTTGTTATAGAGTTAAAAATAAATTTCAAACTTCAGTCTTTCTTTATTCAAGTAGACTTTTACAAGTGCTTTTGAATCGTCGAGTGAATCTACCGCTGGTTCGGAATGCCACTCCTACCGAGAAGAGCTAGCAAGAAACTTGGTGGTTGCTCTTTTCAGTCAAAAATTACAGTCATTATAAGGATACAAGTAGATATCTGCCGTCCCAAGCATAGCTGGAGCGAGTCAAAGCCATGCTCTTTTATCGTTTGCATAATCTTCAAAAAAAATTTTTTTTTTTTATTTTTTTTATCCACTACAAGTTAGCCCTTGACTGCGATCTCACCTGATGGTAAGTGATGATGCAGTCTAAGATGGTAGTGGGCTAACCTGTTACGGGCATGGCAGTTATGTTAAACCCATACCCCTATTCGGTTTCTACACGGCATCGTACCGGAACGCTAAATCGCTTGGCGGCACGTCTTTGCCGGTAGGGTGGTAACTAGCCACGGCCGAAGCCTCCCACCACACCAGACCAGGGAAAATTCAGAAATTATAAATTCCCAAATTGACCCTGCCGGGGATCGAACCCGGGACCTCCGCACGTTAAGACAACAGCGCTGCACACTGCGCTACGGAGGTCGTCAAATAAAAATTGAACAAACCTGAAAACCATTTCGTATCGCCAGATTGCAGCAGCTTGTCTTCGATAGACACGATGGATACTATTCCCGAGATGGTGGAAGATGCGCTCGAGATCATCAGCCAAGATGGAGTAAGTTATCTATACTAATATTATAGATTCTTACCATGTAAATGATTAGGTACTTAAAAGACAAAGAAGCTTGGCAATAATTTGCTCTAATGACTCTGATAGTTCCTTAGTTTAAGATCATTTGTGAGATGGTGATAAGTAAAAAAAAAAATTGGCAGTCATAGGGACGATAGAAGTGAAAAAGAATATTTAAATTTTTTTATATTAAAATTATAATATAAACCTTTAAACCAAGGCATTAAAGTTTAATTACGAATGTAGTATATTTATATTTAAGACCTTTTTCTTCGTAACAACGCGAGCATGTCGGCGCGGAGCATGTCGCATGTCGGTGACGCGAATCCACCCCCTACCAAAAAAGTGCTCAACGCGGCTAAAGAAATTTTCACTTCAAAAACCCAGCTGTTTGTTGTGGGCTCTTATCAGACCAGGGCGCGTTTGGAACCCTCGTAGCTTTAGTTTTAAGATACCGTAACTGATTATCGCCATCATGTTTTATAAGTAAAGTGGACGGTGTACAGTGTACCTAATTTGTATAAATGAATATTGATTTGATTTATATAGGACTATATGGAGCGAATGGGTATGAGCGCGCATATGCAGTGCGTGTTTTGCGGCTGGGCTGGACCCACCATCATGCTTGAGTGCCACATACGTAAGGTACCTACTAATTTATTTTTTTTACTTTCATAATAATTACCTTTTTTTCTCTTTGAATGTTCCACTAGAGCACTGTTAATATTTCTTTCATTAATTAACGGGTCGTCAAGTTTGTTATAAAAGTATTAAAATGAATTAGGTAAACAAGTTTTCATTTTTGAATTGAAATTTCTGTCTATGTTCCGACCAGACTTAAAATATTTACTACCGTTTCCGACGCATGGGGGCCTAGAGAGTATAATATGCATAAAGCTACGCACTTATCGCTATCCCACTTTGACTAACAAATTGGAGCGAGACGTCTGACACCTGTGGTGTCCGATCTCTCGCTTTCGCTCGGCAGTTGAAGTGGGATAGCAATAAATGGGATGGGCTTCAAATAGGTACTGAGAATGTGCACTCCATCTACTTTAGGTATATACGTGAGTACATTGTCCGTTCGGCTTGATGCCATGGCGTACGGATTTAGCGATCAGGATCAAAATGACGCCAAATTGCTTATGGTGCTTATGCATGGTTATGGTGGTTAAGCATTAAAGTTGTTCAAAATTGCTATAAATCCATAGCACGCTACTGACTATAAACTATAAATTTTTAGCGTGCTATCTAATAAGTACGCCATGTTATAACGCGCTTATTATAAGAAAGCGTGCGGGCGGCCGGCAGGCGCGATATGTCTTGCAGCACGCTAAATTTCGTAGCGCGCTTTTCGTAACACGTTACATGTCGGCGAGACTAACCATCGGGCTCGGCCAGCGGCAGCGCGCTACCGTCAGGCGGGCGCTGCTACACGTGCTACGAGGCGCCGCGCGCCATCGAACGATTCATAGCGCCGTAGCGTCACGGCGGCTCCAGCACGCTATCCGCGTTATGGAAACATAGCACGCTATGATATTGCGCTACGTGTTATATGAACCACCTCTATTTAGCATCCCGCCAGGCTTACAGATTACACGCTCACTATAAAAAATTTGATGTATATCAAGACTCATCGTCAGAGGTCATATTTGTCCCCAGGATCACGCAGTCTCCATCATGAAGCAGTATAAAAGAGACTGGAACATAACCTACACTCTCGGCAGTCTGGTGCAGTGCGGCGTGTGGCTGCACAGAGTGGTGGAGCACGACTCTGAGCTCTACATGCTCAGCGCTAAATACGAGGACCCTGGCTGCTTCCTGGCAACCTTGTGTGTACGTATCCTAACATAAGCAGTACAAAGGAGACTGGAACATAACCTACACTCTCGGCAGTCTGGTGCAGTGCGGCGTGTGGCTGCACAGAGTGGTGGAGCACGACTCTGAGCTCTACATGCTCAGCGCTAAATACGAGGACCCTGGCTGCTTCCTGGCAACCTTGTGTGTACGTATCCTAACATAAGCAGTACAAAGGAGACTGGAACATAACCTACACTCTCGGCAGTCTGGTGCAGTGCGGCGTGTGGCTGCACAGAGTGGTGGAGAAAGACTCTGAGCTCTACATGCTCAGCGCTAAATACGAGGACCCTGGCTGCTTCCTGGCAACCTTGTGTGTACGTATCCTAACATAAGCAGTACAAAAGCGAATGAAATAAACTACCATCGATATATATGTCGGTACTAGATGGGCCCTTTCATAGAAAAAAATCGGCCGTCCGACCTGTGGAGGGCGCCCCACACCTGTATAAGCCTGTCCTTGTCCCCGCCATAGCGCTGTCCCGCTTTTCAGACTAGATGGCGTTAGTAAAATACGCCCACATTATTAGTTTGACAGGACGCGTCTATGTAAATTGAGGTCGTTGTACTTAGACCCACCACGCTGCTCCAATGCGGGTTGGCGGGCTTTAACGACTATTATCATGTTAGTGATAATAACCGGGACCGATGGCTTAACGTGCGCTCCGAGGCACGGGGGTGGAACACCGCAAGTTGCCTAAATCCGGGCTTGTACTGAAAATTTCTAGTTAGAAAACCCCAATACTTAATTATAGCCCAACCCGAGACTCGAACCCGGGACCTCATCGGCTGCACATAAAAGTATGCCCATTTATAAATCAATATTTCCTTTCCAGTCACTGTCACCGGGGCCAGAGCCGAAGGAAAAGTTCGTCACGATAACGTTATACAACAAAATAACGGGTGAACCGTTCTCGTGGACTGGTCAGATACAGTTGCCGCCCAAATCGCCATACGACCCCAACCCAAACTGCTTTAAAATAGACATCGCGAAGCTGGAACTGTTACCGAATAGCGCCAATTTGAAGTTGGTTAACGGGGAACTAGTTACTCAGTCTCCAAACAAGGTTGTCGTTGGACATCCCGCGCTAAACGACATCCATATTATCATGTTTATTAAGATTTATGATTAAAATAGTTCCTAAATACTTTTCTTATATAACATTCCCAATTATTACTTTTAAGTTTTTGCTAATTTCTAATATTCCATGTGATAAAAAGTGTTCAGGAGCTAAATTTAACTATTTAGTTAATACTTTTAATAGAGTTCCTATTAATTTTTTATAAGTATTTATATCAGTATACATGTGTGAAAAGAAACTATCCGATCCGTGAAGGTGTTATTAAAATCCCGATTCGGTGCTTAGGTAAGTAATATTAGTTACTCAGTTACTCAGTCTCCAATCAAGGTTGTCGTTGGACATCCGTCGTTAAACGACTTTCATATTATCATGTTTATTAAGATTTATGATTAAAAGAGTTCCTAAATACTTTTCTTATATAACATTCCCAATTATTACTTTTAAGTTTTTGCTAATTTGTAATATTCCATGTGATAAAAAACGTTCAGGAGCCTTTAACTATTTAGTTAATACTTTTAACGCCGCGTTCTCCGTTTTTGTCGATTCTAAAATCGATATAAGTATGTAACGCGTGGATCGAAATATTTGAAAATAATATATACTATAATTCATTATATTTTAAAGTCTTGGATCACTTGAAAACATGATTGGACGAAATTTTCTCGATAGAAAAAAATTCCAAAGTCATGAAGAATAAAAGAGCAAAAAGGCTTTTTCTCTTAAATGGCTCGACCTATAAGTATGAAACTTTCAGTATAGGTGTAAAACAATCAAATTAAGATTTGGATCACTTTTTTTTGCGGTAGGTATCGTATTTCAAATAATATTCTTGATTACTTTAATTCTCGCATGTCTCCATGAAATGTTCAAATCGCATGAAAAGCGAGTACAAAGAATTGTCGACCCTATTGCTTGAGAGTTATGGACCGTAGTTACGTTATCTTGTCAGTAACACCCGACGCTTCAGCGCAGCTGGACCTGTGTCAGGTTCCCTAAGCGCCTTGGGCTTATTACGATGCCAAAAATGCCATAGTGTAACGAATTCAGTATGGTATCTTATTAGAAAATGACAAAGTAGGTAAAGATAAAATATTTTTATACCTATTAAAATGAGTCAATATGCTGTTTATTTATGTTATTAAAATAATGATACAAATTGATTCGAGTTAGTACATTACGTACATTGTAGCCGTAGTATTTACTTTTGATTAGTTGCTTAATTAAAAAAAAGTTTTGAAATAAAACCGTAAAAACATATGAAGCATATGCACGCTTGAGATGTTTTTTAAAGACATCGACATACACAAAACAAGGATTTTAGCTTATAAACCAAACACAATCATAAAATTTTAAATCATTTTATTTTGCAGGTGCGTTGAAATAAAAACAATCCTTTTCAGAGATTTTTGCACACCTGTGTTCTACACTAAGCGGGGTTGTAAAATCCTTTGTTGTTTGTATAGCGCAACGGAAGGACTTATATTTATTGAGGCATAATAAATATCGGTCATTGCTAATCGCCATCTTATAGGTGGGAATAGTTGATATGGTGATTGTTCTCAACCACGTGTCCATGTTAGTTGCATCACTTATCTTTTCATTCTCGATCAGATTGGTAATCCTTCGTTGTGCCTTTTTGCGAGGTGAATCTTAGTTGAGTGTAATTTTTATAATCTCGGAATCTCTTTGGTGGTGTTTGGACTCTATCACTTCATTATAATTTGCGAAAGTGTTGAGGAAATAAATTGAAATCCAGGATCTACTAAGGTAAATATTTTTAGATGATTTAACTTTTACGGTGATAATAAAACACCAAATTCTTTCTTTCTGTCATCAGCTGTTGTCGCAATATTTTTTTAATTCCTTTGTTACATAATGTGGTGTTATTTCATAATGTTTTATTGTATTTCTTAAATTTTTTGTAGGAACATTTTAGCTAGGTTAATCATGGCAAAGATAAAAAGAAAAAAATGTGAGCCGTCACGTGACGGCTGGCAGATGTGAGACATCGAAATTATTTTGTGCAAGTAATATGCATAAAATTACAGATTATATTGAGAGCGGCTAGAGAGATCATTAGAATACGAAGGTAAATTTCGCCATCACCTACAAGGTTATAAATAGCTTATGTGGGAAACAAGTTGGTACTGAAACCAGAAGACCCCGGTTCGAGTCCAGAGTCCGATTATTTTTTCCCCTTTTTTTAAATATAATATAATATTTTATTTCAAAAAATAAAATATAATTTATTATTTAAATATAATATAGGTTTGTCATGGCAAAGATAAAAAGAAAAACACTTGGCAAACTAAAACTACTGCAATTGCGAAGACAGTTGCTAGCGCAGTAAGTATTTGTTCCGTTTGCCGTGGAGACCCTGGGGCCGTGGAGTCTTAGTGCCAAAAATTTTTGTTTGTGCATGTGGAGTTTACCATTTCTATATTTTATTATATTATAAATGTAGTCATTCGTTTAAAACTAATGTGATCAGCCTTGGGCTGGTCCCATTAGATTATTTCACTTGCATTATCATAGCCTTCGGTGGCGCAGCGTCCGAACGACAGAGTATATACCGCAGGTGCGTAGGTTCGAAACCAGAGTCATTTGCAAAAGTGTATTTTTTCCTTTTTAATTTTTTTTTAGATTATCTGTACAGTTGAGGTGAAAGAGGGATCATGGTCAGCCATTACCGATCAGCTGTCTAGTGTGGTAGGTAGGTAGGATTTAGGATTGGTCTCCGCTGCGTGGAGCGCGTGAATCCTAAATCTATGGGTAGGACGCATAGTGCCTATCCTGTTGTATTATTTAGCCGTTTGGCTATTTTTGAATGTAAAGAAATCGTTATCTATTAATTTTCAAGCAACGAAATTCATAATATGTTACTATTTTTATAATAAAAAAGACGTATATTATAAAAAAAGTGTTTGAAAGAACTCCAAAAGGGGTAAGTGGCACCGAAATTGTAATAAGAGTAGTACATCAGTTTAGCTTCATCTAAAGTGTGTAATGTCGTTTTTTTCTGTAATTGTCGCAGAGATTTTTGCTGCCAATTGATTTTCGATATTACTTGCACGTCAGCAAAGTCGAGAATGGTTTGGCAGTGAAGACTGCGCTTTACGAGATATGGTGTTTGACTGTGTTGACAAATGTGTGCATGGATGCTGGCATCTTTGACAATACTGCATTTTGTTTTTACTCAAATTCCTTTATTTTATTATATAAATGCAATACCTCAATGTATAAATGTTGTTATTTGTTTATACCTATTTTGTGAAATATGTGATAAGAATAATAATAAAAGATATATTAATTCCTCTAGTCGTTTGATTGGGTTTCTAGCACTTGATAAAGTATCAATAGTTTAAAAGTAAATGTCAGCTGTCACACTTCCCTATGATATACCTACAAATTATAATGAAAACATAATAATAACTATCGGTTATCGGTTATAAAAACTTGTTCAGTTCGCCAGAAATACAAACAATACAATAGAAACAATACAACATCTTTATGACCCTTTAGTTCGCATTCTGGTGTAAAAAATTGTTTTAAAATATACCTTATTTAGCTAACTTTAAAGTATAAATTGAATTGTATCAATAGTTTTTTGTTATATTTTTATGATTGAAGGTTATTTCATACCTTATACGAATCAAACCAGATACTCATGGTAAGAATAAAAAAATTAGAATGCTTGGAAAGCATTGAAATAATTCTACATCAATGTTGGAAAGTAATGATTATTTCATACAATGCTAATTCTAGTACATATTATCTTTTCATTTTATTTTTACTTTTTCAATTTAGCGTACTGAGTTGATGCCGTGTAGAATTCAATAAGAAAATTTGTTTTGATCTTAGACTACACCTACTAACAACAAAGATCACAGATTGTTTACTTGTATAAAATGAATGAAAAAAAGTATAATGATATACTACTTACTTACTATGAATATTACTTTAATAATAAACATATAGGTAACTAGATGATGCCCGCGACTTCGTCCGCGTGGAATAAGATTTTTTGATTCCCGCGGGAACTCCTTAATTTTCCAGGATTAAAAGTATGCCTATGCCTATGTCCTTCCCCGGGATATTACCTACCTCTATACCAAATTTCAGCTAAATCGGTAGGAGTCAGACAGACAGACACTTTCTTTTTATAATATTAGTATGGAAGTATGGGTATATTTTTAACAAACTTATATTCATTTTATGTATTACCTAATATTTTGGGCAATAAATTAGATTATAGTTATATATAGATTATAGTATAATTATAGATTTAAGGTAATCAATATCGTATAAGGTATTAAGATTAATAAACATAATTATTAAGTTCGCGCAAACTAACAGAGCAAACTTGAATGGATCTAAAAGCGGTGCGTTTTATTATTATTCTATACTGTGGCCATTCGCAGCAGGTAACAGACGTTGGAGTGAGATACCTGTTACCCGTCTCTCAAAATGAAATTTCGGCTGGAGTAGCGGGGGGCCTTAATAGAGTTCCTATTAACTTTTTATAAGTATTTATATCAGTATACATGTGTGAAAAGAAACTATCCGATCCGTGAAGGTGTTATTAAAATCCCGAGTCGGTGCTTAGGTAAGTAATATTAGTTACTCAGTCTCCAATCAAGGTTGTCGTTGGACATCCGTCGTTAAACGACTTTCATCCCCCCAATCATGTAAGAATGGCCGATCAAACGTTAAAGATTTTCGTCAAAGTAAAATAAACCATAACGGCATTGAATTATGTACGATACCCTAAACGTATAAGAATGGGCAGACGAAATTGAGCTCTAATTCAATGCTGTCATGGTTTATTTTACTTTGACGCCGAACCTTTACCATTTGATCGACAATTCTTACGTAATCGGGGGGGGCAGATTATCATGTTTATTAAGATTTATGATTAAAAGAGTTCCTAAATACTTTTCTTATATAACATTCCCAATTATTACTTTTAAGTTTTTGCTAATTTCTAATATTCCATGTGATAAAAAGTGTTCAGGAGCTAAATTTAACTATTTAGTTAATACTTTTAATAGAGTTCCTATTAATTTTTTATAAGTATTTATATCAGTATACATGTGTGAAAAGAAACTATTCGATCCGTGAGGGTGTTCTTAAAATCCTGAGTCGGTGCTTAGGTAAGTAATATTAGTTACTCAGTCTCCAATCAAGGTTGTCGTTGGACATCCGTCGTTAAACGACATCCATATTATTGTGTTTATTAAGATTTATGATTAAAAAAAGTTCCTTAATATTTTTCTTTAACATTCCCAAAGTTATTACTTATAAGTTTTTGCTAATTTCTTATATTCTATGTGATAAAAAATGTTCTGGAGCTAAATTTAACTATTTAGTTGAACTAAATAGTTTTTATGGCTAGTGCCAGTTTTAACATTGCTATTTCGATTGATCATATTCGAGCGTCAACGTAAAATTGACCTTAAGTATATTGCTTTAGAGGTCAATTTCGTGTATGCATTTTCAGCTAGTGCTCCAAACCGAAAAGGTTCGAAATTAAAGTCGGTTGTACTGAATTTGTGAGTTTAATGTCCATCAATCGAAATTGCAATGCGACATTATATAATATCTGTACATATTGTAAAACTGTGCTGAATTTCTAAACATTTTTTTTTTATCCACTACAAGTTAGCCCTTGACTGCGATCTCACCTGATAGTAAGTGATGATGCAGTCTAAGATGGTAGCGGGCTAACCTGTTAGGGGCATGGCAGTTATATTAAACCCATACCCCTATTCGGTTTCTAAACGGCGTCGTACCGGAACGCTAAATCGCTTGGCGGCACGTCTTTCAGAAATTATAAATTTCCAAACCCTGCCGGGGACCTCCGCACGTTAAGGCAACAGCGTTCAACACTGCGCGACGGAGGTCGTCAAAATATTTGGATTCGTACTTTGATTCCGAGCTTATATTTTGAAATCCAGTGTTGTCTTATTAATCGAATACGAATCGTATCTACTGTAAAAGATAATAGATTAATTATCTTAGTCTTTTCTAAATTGTTGATTTTTGAAATTGTTCCTTTATTTAAGAATCATGTTAATCACTTTTTGTTACGTTTGATTATATTTTATTTTATAAGTTCTAAGGATCTAATCTAAGTACTACGGATCTCTTTTCTACCTCGATTTTTACTAAATCATTTAATAAATAAGTATGTTATTAAAATTTGGATTTTTGTGACCAAAAATTCATGTTTTAATGTGTTTTGTATTATTATATTAAGGATCTATTCTTAAGGACTTGCATTATTTTATTTTCATTTAAAAAAAAATGCAATTTGCGTTTGTTTCAAAAGAAAACTACTAAGTAAACAAAACTCCAGTAGAGGAAGTTTTGTCCAAAATGCAAACTTCGACATAGAATCATTAATTTTTCTGTAGCTATTTTTTTTTTGTCACAATGTCAACATTTCACTCTTCTGTGCATTCAATTCTATTAAGTATTTTTCAAATAATGTTTTCATAAGAAGTTCATTAATTTATTAAAATTTAGAACCGGTTTTGTAATAATTTGTCAATGATTATAACTGAAAATAATTTGTTTTCCACATTTTTTTAAATAGTTTTTTAGCGAGTCTACTTTGATTGCTATAATTTAGAACAGGATTTATTTTTCGAGATTATTAACTTTAGCACAAATCTGAGTCCACTTTGAGTGCTATAATTAAGAACAGGATTTATTTTTCGAAATTATTAACTTTAGGAACAAATATTTGTAAAAAGTTGATTTTGAAAAAATATAAATATTTATGAAAAACATTTTTTTTTGTTTTATTTATTTTAACATACTAGACTTTTTCAATGACTTCGCCATAGACTAATAATATATTTTAGTGTACTCATCCAGTGTCTTTGACTTAAACTTTAGACCTAGACACAGCGAAACGATTTTGCATAGAGGGATGAAAAAATAAATAGAGGGTCTTCCCTCCTCAGAAGACCTAAAATTCACATCCTCGGTTAGTTTTATGTTTGGTAACCAAAGGATAACCGTTTTAAAATGCAGATTAAAAGAAAAAAAACCGGCCAAGTGCGAGTCGGACTCGCGCACCGAGGGTTCCGTACAAACCTGTAGTAAGTTTTAAATTATTAAAAAAAAACTACTTACTAGATCTCGTTCAAACCAATTTTCGGTGGAAGTTTGCATGGTAATGTACATCATATATTTTTTTTAGTTTTATCATTCTCTTATTTTAGACTAGCTGATGCCCGCGACTTCGTCCGCGTGGATACCAAGTTTCATCGAAATAACTTGAGAAATGATGGACTTTTATACAAACTTTCAACCTCTATTTCACCCCTTAGAGGGTGGAATTTTGAAAAATTGTGAAACACGTATGTTTTCATTTCTAACCCGCTGCTCATATACCAAGTTTCATGGATATAACTTGAGAAATGAAGGACTTTCATACAAACTTTCAACCCCTATTTCACCCCTTCGGGGGTAAAATTTACGAAAACTGTGAAACACGTATTTCTTCATTTTTAACGGTAGGTTGTATACCAAGTTTCATCGATAAAACTTGAGAAATGAAGGACTTTAATACAAACTTTCAACCCCTATTTCACCCCTTTGAGGGTGAAATTTTGAAAAACTGTGAAACTCGTATGTCTTCATTTTTAACCCGCAGCTCTTATACCAAGTTTCATAGCTATAACTTGAGAAATGAAGGACTTTCATACAAACTTTCAACCCCTATTTCTCCCCCTTAGGGGTGGAATTTTGAAAAACTGTGACACATGTACTTCTTTATTTTTTACCATAAGCCAAAATAAAAAGTTTCGTTGATATAACTTGTAAAACATTTTGAGAAACGAAGGACTTTCAAACCAAATTTCATCCCAGTATTTCACCCTTTTGGGGGTCGAATTTTCAAAAACTGTGAAACACGTATGTCTCCATTTTCAACCCGCAGCTCATATATCAAGTTTCATGGCTATAACTTGAGAAATTAAGGACTTTCATACAAACTTTCAACCCCTATTTCACCCCTTCGGGGGTAGAATTTCGGGATAAAAAGTATCCTATGTCCTACCTCGTAGTATAGGCTCAAATCGTGCCAAGTTTCGTTTGAATTCATTCAGTAGTTTCGGCGTGATGCGCGGCCAAGATACAGACAGACAGACAGACAGACAGACAAAAATGAAAAAAATTACAGATTTGGCTTCAGTATCGAATAATGAGTGCCCTCCAAAAAAAATTTTCAAAATATCTTCAATGTACAGAATTGGACTTGTTACAGTTTTATTATAAGTATAGATTACGGGGGGGGGGGGACCAACATTTTACCACTTTGGAAGTGTCTCTCGCGCAAACTATTCAGTTTAGAAAAAAATTATATTAGAAACCTCAATATCATTTTTGAAGACCTATCCATAGATACCCCACACGTATGGGTTTGATGAAAAAAAAAATTTTGAGTTTCAGTTCTAAGTATGGGGACCCCCAAAATTTATTGTTTTTTTTTCTATTTTTGTGTGAAAATCTTAATGCGGTTCACAGAATACATCTACTTACCAAGTTTCAACAGTATAGTTCTTATAGTTTCGGAAAAAAGTGGCTGTGACATATACGGACGGACAGACAGACAGACAGACAGACAGACATGACGAATCTATAAGGGTTCCGTTTTTGCCAAATTTGGCTACGGAACCCTAAAAAAGTGCGTTGAAATTTGATGACGTCACAACTGTGGATTTCATACAACTTCCATACTAGAAGTGTGTTTTTATTAGGGTTCCGTACCCAAAGGGTAAAAACGGGACCCTATTACTAAGACTCCGCTGTCTGTCTGTCTGTCTGTCTGTCTGTCTGTCTGTCTGTCTGTCTGTCTGTCTGTCTGTCTGTCTCCAGGCTGTATCTCATAAACCGTGATAGCTAGAAAGCTGAAATTTTCACAAATGATGTATTTCCGTTGCCGCTATAACAACAAATACTAAAAATTAAAAATATATATATATATTAAGGGGGGTCCCCATACAATAAACGTGTTTTTTCGTATTTTTTTGCTCAATATTAAAAACGGTAACAGGTAGACGGTTCAAATTTTCACAGAATATTAACTTGGATTATTACCTTTCAAAATAAATAATTAAATATCAATAAAGTAAATATTAAAGGGGGGCTCCCATACAACAAACGTAATTTTTATTTTTAATACGTCATAAATCGTAAAACTTACTAGGTACAGCTACGGAACCCTCGGTGCGCGAGTCCGACTCGCACTTGGCCGGTTTTTTAAGTTTGATAAATCGAGTTGCTGATTTGATTGAGTTGTCATCATCCCTATTATGACAGAGGATATAGAGGAGTATAGCAGTAGACGGCAGTCGTAATTCCTTCTTCCATGAGCAGTAGTGGAGGATGAGAGTGGGACAGACTGAAGCAAATGGCATCTGCCAAAATTATCATTCTAAATTAGACAAACCATACATACATAATATGGGGCACATAGTTCGAAGATCCGACAGACGTTGGGGTCCCAGAGTGCTGAAATGGCGACCTCGCACTGGGAAGCGCAGCGATGGCAGACCCCCTACTCGGTGGACGGACGACATCAAACGAGTCGCTGGATCCAGGCAGCGCAAGACCGCGGTGTGTGGAAATCCTTGCAAGAGACCTATGTCCAGCAGTGGACGTCTTTCGGTTGGTGATGATGATGATGATGCTGTACTGCGTGCGATACTTATTCAATTACATGAAACCTTTTTTATTTACTTAGATTTCTGTGATATGACAGTGACAATATGTTATGATGACAATATAATATAAATCAATATTTTGAATCGTTTTGTGTATAGGTTTTGTAAAATACTTCAAATATTTGTATTGTATCCAGTGGCGATTCCTGGTGGTCAATCTTGGGTTTGCGCTAGTTGATGGTTACTTAGGTATTTTCTCATTAAAATACATTTACCTCATAAATCACTGATTAGGGGTAAGTATAGGTTTAATATAACTGATAGGTATATCCCTAACAGGTTTGCCCGCTAAAATCTTAGAGTAGGTACTTACATCATCACCCACCTCCTAGTGACATTGCAGTCAAGGGCTAACTTGTTACTTGTTAGAATAAAGAATACTATTTTTATGTATGTTACACTAGCAGATTCCCGCGACTTCGTCCGCGTGAAATAAGTTTTTTAAGTTTCCACGGGACCTCCCTAATTTTTCGGGTTAATCTCGGTTCTCGTACCAAGCCTATGACACTCACAAATAATGTGACTTTCTACTGGTACCAGAATTTTCAAAATCGGTTCAGTAGATCCAGAGATTACCCCCTACAAACTCACAAACTTAACCACTGTATAATGTTAGTATAGTGCGTGTTACATTATTACTATGATATCTTCTAAAATATTCATCTGAATTAAGTGGTGTAAGGGCGAATTTGATCTATTATTAAATTCTTGAGATTAACAACCATGTTATTTTGATAAGGATTAATACTATGTTGGTAAAAACACCTTCGCGAGTATAGCATTGTTTTAGACCAAATTTGAAAATCATAATGACTGTTATTGTGAGACGATCTTAAAAGATAGCTATATGCTATATATATATTTTTTTAGAACTTTTTGAGAGGAACAATTCCACCATACATTGTTTTCGTGTACCTTTTACCATTTACGCAGCGCACGCCACGGAAGCTCTCAGATGAGACAATTTTTTCCGACTTCATTCACGTTATTGAAATTTTCGTAGGGATCTTTAATGTTTTTGAAAATAAAATACAGCCTATGTTACTCGCTGATAACGTAGCTTTCTATAGGTGAATTTTTTTTAAAAATCGGTTGAGTAGTTTTTGAGTTTCGGCAAAAGCGAGTAGCTCGCAATGCGCAACTCATAGTGCACGCCTTCGGCCCGTAGTGAGTGGGGAGAAAGCGGGCCGACGGAGTTCGAAGATTCTCGCAGTACGAGCCACGTGGCGATGCGGCGCACGTCACAAGTCACAACTTACAACCAAGGTGCGAGGTGGTCATGGAGCGTGCGTGATTTTAAATTATTATCGATTAACGCAATCATTTAATTAATAAACTTATATGTTTTGTTAATGGTACCTATTTCATGTTATAAAATATTAGTATATTACTTAAATAGATCTAGTATAATTATTGGTAAGTAACTTATTCATAATTATTGGTATTGCGGCGCAAGCTGCGCAATCTTAGAGGAATCGCCACTGATTGTATCAGATGGTATAAAGTTAAGCTCAAGACAGATTGGCGCAAAATTCGCAATGTCGGAAGCGACATCTCAGCCGCAACGTAGGAAAGTGCCCAAAGATGGGCCCGGTCCCAGGGGAGTACCTGAATGCTACTATGTAAGTACCTACCAGCTGAACTTCCCTTGAAAAATATCATAAGAAGTATGCATCTCCGGCAGAGAGGCAGAGAGGCATAAAGTGACGGGGGATGACTTACGCTCCTCACCCTATAGAGGTGTGAGGCCGACATTCAAACGCCTTGGGACCCTAACACATCGTTTCTACGAACAATGTGCCCCGCCCATTGCCACTTAAGCTTGGCGACTCTTCGAGCTGTCAGTTACTCTGGTTCTCCTACGATCTCCACATTTCTGATTAATTCATACTCCAAGCATAGCTCTCTCCATCGCCCGCTGAGTGACCATGACCCTTATAACATACTAATTGACCGAGCGAAGCGAAGGTCTCTGAGTCTACTTGAGTGAATTGGCACTTGTCGGTCCGTCCGTCCGTCTGTCAGAGCCTTATAACTTCTGAATTAATGAACGTAATTACTTCAAATTTAAATATACCTAATATGTAACCCGATGGCCTCCCGCCGAATATGGCAATCTTTATTTCAGGGGGGCTCTCATAGAAGCGAATGCGAAGTAAAATATTTTTTATAGCGTTTCATATGGTTGCGGTATTAAAGATAATTAGGAGTCGAGTCCAAAAATATTTTTTAAAAATTTTTCCCCTTAAATTGACGAAATGGGGGGCTTTCAAAGTGGAGATTTTCTAACGTCCAAAGTTGACCTCAGAACTCTCAATTTTCTGAAAGGCTGAATTTCTGAAACTTATCAATTATTTGAATTATATCCTGTACTTCCTTACATAAAGGAAGCATTTCCATTTCATTCAGATTTCATTTCATTTGAACAACAAATACTTACTAAAATTAGATAAATATTTTATACGAAATTAATTTTCATAAAAATTAAATAAGTAAGTAATTTCGTTTCCTTATAATATGGAGTTCCCGCGGGAATCAAAAAAAACCGGCCAAGTGCGAGTCGGACTCGCGCACCGAGGGTTCCGTATAAACCTGTAGTAAGTTTTACGATTTATGACGTATTAAACATAAAAATTACGTTTGTTGTATGGGAGCCCCTCTTTAATATTTACTTTATTGATATTTAATTATTTATTTTGAAAGGTAATATACAAGTTAATATTCTGTGAAATTTTGAACCGTCTACCTGTTACCGTTTTTAATATTGAGCAAAAAAATACGAAAAAAACACGGTTATTGTATGGGGACCCCCCTTAATATATATATTTTTTTAATTTTTAGTATTTGTTGTTATAGCGGCAACGGAAATACATCATTTGTGAAAATTTCAGCTTTCTAGCTATCACGGTTTATGAGATACAGCCTGGAGACAGACAGACAGACAGACAGACAGACAGACAGACAGACAGACAGACAGACAGCGGAGTCTTAGTAATAGGGTCCCGTTTTTACCCTTTGGGTACGGAACCCTAATAAACACATGCGGACGAAGTCGCGGGCATCAGCTAGTAAGCCATAAGTAATTGACCATGTAATCTTCTGTAGGTAAGTAAATGGGTCAAACGCGTACACGCGTACAGCGCGTCATTATCGTGCTGGTTTTCAGACCTCCCGAGTGCTAAACTCGACGTTCCGATACGCGAAGTTCGTACGCAAGCTACGGGCCGAGGAAGAGGAGCAGAGGAAGGGCGCAGAGAATAAACTCAAGGAGCTGAAGGACAAACAGACCAGCGATTTCTTCATACACTGCGATCGAAAGTAAAACCCACTTTACTTGATAGCTTATCATTTTTTAGCCAAAGGGGTTGTTTCATCTTGGGCCAGGTACTTGTACAGTATTCCAAAAAATAGTATAAAATCATAGAAAACAAAATAAAATATGCTTTTTGGCAGTTTTACAGTGATTAAGAGGTACAAAAATAAAATGTTTAATTAGGTACATTTGTAGAATAGCAACTCTCGCAGCGCATCCATCCATCAATCTGACTGCTGTTGGATATTTTAAGGTTAATTCACATTTCCCAGGTAATTTTATGTCAAATGTCATCATGACACGTGTAATATACGTCAATGTCAAAATGGACGCATGTTGTTGCGCTTTTATTTTGCAAAATAATTTCGCATTGTACCTCGTAAATTGAACTTTTTAGTAAGAAATAAAGAAAAAAATGTTACTAGGTATTTTATGACCCCGATCATTTTGAAATACCGTACAAATACCTGGCCCAGGCTCCATATAAATTTGAAACAACCCCTTTGCGAGTTTCTCGGGCTCCGTACTTCAAGAGGAAAAAAAAACCGGCCAAGTGCGAGTCGGACTCGCGCACCGAGGGTTCCGTACAAACCTGTAGTAAGTTTTACGATTTATGACGTATTAAAAACAAGACGAAATGAACCACAAAACTAACTTTGTTTGTAGAGGTTTATTGTTAATATCAAAAAATTGCTTAAAAATTACGTTTGTTGTATGGGAGCCCCCCTTTAATATTTACTTTATTGATATTTAATTATTTATTTTGAAAGGTAATATACAAGTTAATATTCTGTGAAAATTTGAACCGTCTACCTGTTACCGTTTTTAATATTGAGCAAAAAAATACGAAAAAAACACGTTTATTGTATGGGGACCCCCCTTAATATATATATTTTTTTAATTTTTAGTATTTGTTGTTATAGCGGCAACGGAAATACATCATTTGTGAAAATTTCAGCTTTCTAGCTATCACGGTTTATGAGATACAGCCTGGAGACAGACAGACAGACAGACAGCGGAGTCTTAGTAATAGGGTCCCGTTTTTACCCTTTGGGTACGGAACCCTAAAAAGGAGGATCACTTCGTTGTCCGTCTGTCCGTCTGCCTGTCTGTCAACCACCTTTTTCTCGCGAACGCGTGAAGGTATCAAGTTGAAATTAATATCAAATAGGTACTTAGGTCTTCGGTCCCTTGGAGCTGTAAAAAAATCAAGCTTCTAAGTCAAAAGATACGGTCGTTTATGCTGCATATTTTCACACTCGCCAATAAATCAAAACCTATAGCACAGCTGAATAGGTAATAACCTATAGGGTACCTATACCTACAGTTTCTCGTTGACCTAGAATCATGAAATTTGGCAAGAAGCAAGGTCTCACAACACAATTATATAGGGAAAAACTCGAAAATTAGGGTTCCGTAGGTACTCATAGGGCGTAGAGTTGTTTGTCAGGCGCTAGCAGTTTAGCGCCATATGTACCTACCTAAAGCCAGTTATTTCACAGCTGATTACGTGTTGCTAAGATAATATTATCTTTCTTGTTAATTAGTTACTTACTAAAATAATTTATATTGTATCGTGGTACAGAACACTTTGTGCGCGAGTCTGACTCGCACTCGACCGGCTTTTTTAAATTTAGTAACAATAAGCAAGCACTAGATTCTTAATCTGTGTTATACTTAATTATTAATGTATTTTGAATCCATTTTTGTATAGATCCTACATCAACGACGTAGCACGTAGGGTGGACTTGTGTATGGCATCGTATGAGGAAGATCTCAAGGCAAAAAGGAGAAGGTACATTTCACTTGATCCGTATGAGAAACAGAGTAACTGTAAGCTGACATAACTCGTAGAGTCGCTAAGAGTGGCAATGGGTAGTTCGAAGAACCGATAGGCGTTTGGGTCGCAAGGTGCTTGAATAGCGGTCTTACACCGGAAAGTAGCGTTGGGCGACCCCCACTAACTAGGTGGAAGATCTCAAGCGAGTATGACTTAAGGTGATAGCCCGGGGGTCGAGCCCGCTAACACGAGGTCGGGTGTTTAAATTAGGCATTGAGGGACGAGTGGCCTAGTTGCGACAACGCATATCAGTCGATTGCGAAGGATAAGCAACGTTGACCCAAGTCGGTAACTGGATGGGTGACCGAATTTGGAGGTTCAAATTTGGCCTTTTCGTCTCCTCCGTGCTTCGGAGAGCACGTTAAGCTGTCGGTCCCGGTTATTATCACTAACAGCTGATAATTAATCGTTAAGTACAAAAACCTAAGAGTTTGAATACTCTTAGTCGAGACGTATGCGGAAGAACGTGGGAACCCACCGCATTATTATCCCAAGAAAACTCCTACCATTATTTGATTAATGGAAAGGGGTTACGACCCTCAGTAATGAGGAACACGATGCAGAGAGAGAGCTGCTATCATAGATAGACAGATCTATTAGGTTATATTTGACAGGTTGATCGAGCTATTCCAGCGCGAAGAAGAAGCCAACATCCGTAAGTTCGTGGAGCAGGCTCAGGCGGGCGCGGAGGCCGTGTGGCAAGACAAGCTCGACCGGCTGCAGTACTTGCTGGACAAGCGGAAGAAAGAGCACGAGGACAAATACAAGGATACACCGCTGTTAGTAACTTAGTGCCTCGTTCTTTCTTCTTTTTACCCACGATGGAACGGAGATGGTACATAAATGTGTTTCCTAGAAAAAGTTGTTTTTTTGTTAAAATTTTCCTAAAAACTACAGGACCGAATAATAAAACAGGCCGGATAATGCAGTTTTAAATGGCATTAGGTAGGCATAATGTATAGTTAACCGACTTCAAAAAAAGGAGGAGGTTCTCAATTCGACTGTATGTTTTTTTTTTTGTGTGTTTGTTACGCGATTTCTCCGCCAATTATGAACCGATTTTGATAATTCTTTTTTTGTTTGGTAGGTCATACTTCAGAGGTGGTCCCATTTTAATTTGGTGAAGATCTGATGAATATCTCCGGAGATGGACAACGGAACTCCTCAATGGATAAGAGTAAATTGCTCGCGATCAGTGTGATAGTTTTGTAAACAGTATGTTTTAACCATGCATAGCATATCTCGTTCTGGTTACACCCTGTATTTTGAAACAGTGGGGCCACTAAAAATTGTGAAATAAAAAAATTTCAAAAAAAAAAAAAAACCGACTTCAAAAACCACAAACACTAAAAAGTAAAAAATAATTTAATTTATTATGTATACAAGAGTTAATGTAGTTCTATAATAACATTTTTTGGAGTCGGTGCCAATGTGGAGTCACGTCAACAATAATGAAGAGTAGGTAGACGGTTCATGCGGCTAATTGGTACCGACTCCAAAAAATGTTATTATAGAACTACATTATCTCTTGTATACATAATAAATTAAATATTTTTTTTCTTTTTAGTGTTTGTGGTTTTTGAACTCGGTTTTTATTTTTATTTTTTCTAAGAAAGTTCTCTGGTAGGTATGTTTGAGTTATGTCTCCCTCAAACAAACCAAAGGGCGCTGCATTAATATTTTTCTGAAAAACTACTGGGATGAGACAGATGCCGTTTTAATTTTAGACATATAGAAGGTTCCGAGAAGGTTCTTAACCTTAGCCTAGTTAGCCTTTGACTGCGATCTTGCCTAGTAAGTGATGATGCAGTCTGAAGATAGTAGCGTGCTAATCTGTGGAAATTATATGAAATGATTTATTTACTTCAGGTAGGGCAACTTGTGTCATTTATGTTAAGGGTAGGTACATGGCATTTATTATTCAACCCTAAGTAATCGGTTTCTACACGGCATTACCGCATAGCTGAAGCTAGCCACAAAAATAATCACGTTTTGCCTTCGTCCAGTTCGAAGTGCGTCCATGTCCTCCCCTGCATATACAAATTGCGGGCGAAAGAGGCTGAAGAGATCCAATTGTACCAAATCAAAGAGAAGGAGGCGAGGAAGATGGTGGAAAAGGAGTTCGATAAGATGTGGCATGAAGTTGCTATGAAGGAATCTGAGGCTTTGGTGAGTGGTTAGATACAACAATTATGTAACTAGCTTTTACTCGCGACTTCGTCCGCGTGGACTACGCAAATTTTAAACCCCTATTTTAACCTCTTAGAGGTTGAATTTTCAAAAATCCTTTCTTAACGGATGTCTACGTCATAATCTGCATGCCAAATTTCAGCCCGATTCGTCCAGTGGTTTGAGCTGTGTGTTGATAGATCAGCCATCCTGTCAGTCAGTCACCTTTTCCTTTTTTATATTTAGATACTGTGCGAGGAAGGCAGAAGAAATTAATTTGTCAGAACAAAGAAGGCAACACGTAAAATGGCGTAAAAGAAATTTGTAAAGATGTCGAAGTAAGCGGTACAAGACCATTAATTCAGTTATGTGTTGCTTGCTTTCAGCCGCTCTCAGCTACTCGATTGAGATCCTCCGTCGACCTATTTAGGTCGTCCGATCCTTTCCTTCCGACTGCCTCGTTGGTCTAGTGGTTGGCATGTTCGACTACGGCCGACGAGGTCCCGGGACCCGGGTTCGAGTCCCGGGTCGGGCCAGAATTAGGTATTGGGTTTTTCTGACTCGAAATTCTCAGTAGACTAGCCCGGAGTTAGGAAGTTGGCGGTGTTTCACCCCCGTGCCTCGGAGAGCACGTTAAGCCGTCGGTCCCGGTTATTACCACTAACATGATAATAGTCGTTAAAGCCCGCCAACCCGCATTGGAGCAGCATGGTGGGTCTAAGCTCTAATGCCCTCTCTCCTATTAGAGTGGAGGCCTGTGCCCAGCAGTGGGACGTTAATGGGCTGTAGTGGATCCTTTCCTTTCCGGTGCTAGGCCGCCATTCAATCACCATAGGATCCTTACGTTCTCCTGGTTCTCCTACGGATCTCTTCAGTTTCTGATTTGACAACCCAAGCCCTCTCAAATGACTGCGGAGTAACCCTGAGCCTTCCTATCAGACTCTCAATAAGCGAATATATATCGGGGCTGTTAGATACTGCGTGCTTTAATAATATTAATCCTATATTTCTCTATACAGGCAGCTCGTATGGAACAAGACGTGATCGAGAGACTCCGTCGCGACCAGGAATGCAACAGATACTCTGACTACATACTGGAGCAGAGGCGGATTCAGCGGGAGAAAGAGAGGGAGATGTTGAAGGAAGAGTCCAGAAGGTTCAAGGCTTTATGGGACGCGGAAATTAGAAAGGAAGAAGAAGGTTTGTAGTCATGTATTTTGTTTATGGTATGGTTTACCTAAGTAGTGAGATAGAGGAACATGCAGTGAGAGTAGAAGGAGATGATAAAAGAAGAAAACAGAATATTCAAGACTATGAAACACCGAAATCCTGTCACAGGAAAGAGGTACCTAAATAAAGTTAGATGAAAAACGTTAGCGTCGACCAACTGTGTTCTTTGACTAAATCAAGTAGGTACCTACTTAATACTAAGTTAGAGGATCAACTTGCAAAATCTCAGTTTTCTAGATCTAGATCCTAGACAGGTAGATCTGTCAGTTAGTTTATAGTTTTAGATATACCTCACCTACTTACCTCAGCAAAAAAAAATTGTAGCCGAACGTCAACGCGTAGAAAAGAGCAAGGAAACGGCGCTGGACCGCAAGCGAATGCTGCAGGAAAAGCAAGAGATTGTAGCGAAGCAGCAACAGGAGGCCAAACTAATCGCCGTCACCTGGGACTCGCTGGCGGGACAGGGCCTCGCTGATGAGAAGGCGAAGGTCATGCTCAGGAGACAGAAGGAGGTAAGATGTTACGCGGTCCTTTTTTCTCTGTTTATCGGAAGACTCCGAAGCATGACGTCCTGGATTAGCTAGGTTTTTTAATAAATAATAAATAATGTTTTTTTTTTCAAATAAACTTTTTTAAAGTGCGTTTGAATCGTCGAGTTCTACCACTGATCTTCTGATTCTTGAGAATCTACCACTGGTTCGGAGTGCGCTTCCTACCGAGAAGTACCACCAAGAAACTCGGTGGTTGCTCTTTTGAAAAAAAATATTTAACTAAGGGTGGAGTTCACCGACTTTTTAATCGTCTGATTATCAGATAATCGGCTGATTAAATCTTTTTTACTGTTCACCACAACCTAACCAGTAATCACTGGTTACAACGCTTGATCGGCTGTTTAAGGTAACCGAGCTCGGAGGGGTCGTTTAACCGCCGGTTCCCACATTTTGACATTTGTATGGGAGTGCGCTTCTTTTGGCCTTCCATTATTACAAAATTTTATTAAAACACACTGGTCAGTTCAAACTTCAAAACTGTGAAATTAAAGATAGATCTTGTGCTTTAAAGGAAAAATATTTATGTGGTTTTATTTCGTGCAATATATTTTACATTGTTGTTGATTGTCACATAAATGACACAACCATAGAGTGGTGTCAAGAGGTTGCATATCCTCACAAAAACAATAGGGGCCATGACACCCTATTACCTGCCCAAATTCAGAACTACAGCCTGTGCTACAGCGTAGTTTATCCTCCCCAATGGTGTCGTTATACTTTTCATGTTGATAGCATTTTATTTTATACTACAAAATATAAACGTCACAGTACGTCAGGATGAACAGTTAAAACAATGTGACTACGCAAATGTGTTGGCTTTTATCATTCGTTCAGTTCAGGTCAATTTGCTGTGAATGGTTGATTATCGCCTGGTTTATTAATCGTCGTGCAAAATAACGTCGTGAACAGTAAATATTTAAACGGTTGTTTAAACGGTGTTGAAGAATAATGAGCCGATTACCCAAACATCGCTTAAGCAGAAGTCGGCGCACTCCACCCTAAGTACACCAAAGTTTACATAAGTACATATGTATCTAACCGCTGTCCTAAGCATTGCTGGGAGTGAGTCAAATCCAAACGTGTAGGCCTGATGTTAAATGTTTATACCCCATGAACATTTGCAACACCAGAGGAACCGCCAATGCGTTGAACATTAAACAACTTTACTCACTGTATAGCCCAATATTGTAATTTGTACCTAGTTTAGAACTTTTACATGGCAGAAAAGAAGAATAATTAATTTTTATTAGAAGTAAGTATTTTTTCTCAGAGAGAGCTGGACGAATGCAACAGAAAGATGATAGAACTGAAGGAGCAATTCGCGGATAGGGATAAGGATATGGAGGGGCCCCTGGAGGAGGAGGCGCGACAGAGACAGGAGATGATAGACAAGAAGCGCTGCGAATACCTCGGCTGGGCGCAGAAAACTAATAGGGTAAGGACCAACATATTATAGTAATTAATCTCGGTAAGGGCTCTTAACGGGGCCGTGTAGTCCCACAAAGTCCCACACGGTGATGAGCGTTATCTTCTAAATATACATAAAAAAGGAAAAGGTGCAGACTGACTGACTGACTGACTGATCTAGCAAGGACTGCCTCGTTGGTCTAGTGGTTAGCATGTTCGACTGCGGCCGACGAAGTCCTGGCCCCCGACCTGGACTTCCAACCCCTGGAACCTGGGACCTGGGACCCGGTCCCGTTCGGGTCCTAGGTCGTGCCATATCAAGCATTGGGTTTTTCTGACAAAAAATTTTCAGTAAGTACTAGCCCGGAGTTAGGAAGTTGGCGGTGCTTCACCCCCGTGCCTCGGAGAGCACGTTAAGCCATCGGTCCTGCGCCTGATCTCTCTCCGGTCGTGTCGGATCTTCCGTTCCATCGGGCTATTAGAGCAAAGGAACAGAGAGTGCACCTGTGTATGCGGGTGTACTTACCTATGTCTGAAGCCTCCCAAAGAAAATTAAGAAATTTTAAAAATCCAAAATTGACAATACAGGGATCGAACCCGGGACCACCCGCTTATAAGACAACAGTGCTCACCACTGCGCCGGGGAGGTCATCAAAATTAATGATGTTATAATGATGTTTTCATAAATAAAAAATACGCGCCGAATTGAGAACGTCCTCCTTTTTTGGAAGTCGGTTAACCCTAGAGTACTAATCATCGCCTGGGAGGCCGCACTGTCACAGTTTTTTCGCTATAATTTCAAATCGCGCGACCGTTGCAACTCGCGCGCTCATCTCAACTCAGCACCCCTTGCAACGCGGTGGTTAGCGGTCGCGCTCGTCTCGGGCTCTTGTGGTTGCCGAGCTACAGACCGTTGGATCGCCTGGGAGGCGATCCTTAGTATTAAAGGTAATTCTTTTTTATGGACTTATTTATTATTATTGGAGTTTTTGACATGACTGGTGCTAATTACATTTATGAAAAATATTATTTTGTTTACAGATGTACCCATCCGATAGTCAAATAGAAAAATGGTTGATGGAAGAAGACTCGGCCAGTGAGATTGAGGATAATTTAGAATAAGAGTATGATTCCGATGACAGCGTTGCCGATCCTACCTTTGTTCCGACCGATGTTTATGAAAATGATTGTGAAAACATCATAACACAATATGTTCCTGATCCAGAACCCCCGGCATTATTGAACAATGCAACAAACCATATTGTTTGGAACATCGTTCACCTAATTGCTTCTCGTGTGACAAGAAATAAAAAGAATAATTTCTTTTTAGATTTTTATAGTGATCTCAACAGACTGTTAATTTTCTTTTAGAAAATGTTAAAATATTTAAAAGTTTAAAGAAAAAAATAAAAAAAATCATACTCATAAGACATCTCTGTTTTGCCAAACAATGTAAGTATGTATTGCGTTAAGTTTAAAGAACCATACAAGACTGTATTGATTAAGAAAATATATCGACTTTTTTTTTCAAAAAGTAGCCTCCCAGGCGGTGAGTAGTAACAAGCAGTAGAAAAATTACATTAGTACTCTAGGGTTAAATATCGAATAGGTGTAACATTGCATGCTATGCCTATTGTCTATACTATACGTACCATTAGTGGTTCACCCCGAACTGAGACCTCGCGGTATCACAGAGCGCCATCTATTGACATCACTGTAAATTTCTGTTAAAAATTCTGAACCTCATTAAATATTAAATTAAATTAAATAAGTTTCAGGCTCAGCCTTTCAGAAAATTGAGAGTTCTGAGGTCAATTTTAGACGTTAGAAAATCTCCACTTTGAAAGCCCCTCATTTCGTCAATTTTAGGGGAAAAATAAAAAAATAAAATATTTTTGGACTCTATTCCTAATTATCTTTAAAATGATATAAGTACCTACCGCAACCCTATTTTTTATAACTTTTTAAGCCATATTCGGCGGGAGGTCATCGGTTTACATATTATATTTAAATTTTGAAGTAATTACGTTCAGTAATTCAGAAGTTATAAGGCTCTGACAGACAGACGGACGGACGGACGGACGGACAAGTGCCAATTCACTCAAGTAGACTCAGAGACTTTCGCTTCGCTCGGTCAATAAGGCCGTTGAATTTTCAGAACAATTGCGAACATCACAAACCCATTTGAAGGGAGGAAAATCACAGCTCAGTGCTCTAGATATTGATAATTTTCCTTCTAAAAGCAGGTACAGGTAGTACCTACCTAGGTACAGTTGTTTCTTTTGTTTGATCTTTTGACATCATACTTCCTGCAACGTCCTTTAATTCCGGGTTCATCAAAACTTTGATCGATTGAACAGCTATTTCAAATTATAAGCACGTAATCGTATGAGGAAACATGTTTGTAACAGACTCCAAAAGGAGTTCTCATTCCGATTTACGTTTTATTATATTTACATTCATAAACCATATTTCGAGTAAAATTAAGATCGCTTATTTGTGCTGCAGGGATATTTATGACAGGTTAGTTAAAGAACATATTTTATTTTATTGACGTGATAACGTGTTATAAATCGATGAACACGCACGAAAAAGTGTCATGTTCCGCCTGAGCCTGAGCGTGCAAGTGAGAGCGCGGAACAAGCGATAGAGAGGCACGATTGTCCCAAGCATTGGCTTGTGACACATTTGACGTCAGAGCTACCAGTTCGAATAGTTCTGTTACTGGAACGCCGTCACGCGAGCTTCTTCGAGAACTTCTAGTTACCTATCACGTAAAACTATCGTCCGTAAACCGACTATACAGACAACCAATTTATTTTATTTTATTTGTTTTTCAGTAATCAACAGCGTTACAACTAATATTTATATACCTACTAGATGATGCCCGTGACTTCGTCCGCGTGGATTAAGGTTTTTTGATTCCCACGGGAAATCCTTAATTTTCCGGGATAAAAAGTAGCCTATGTCCTTCCCCGGGATATAACCTACCCCTATACCAAATTTCAGCAAAATCGGTTGAAAAGATGGGCCGGGAAAGCGTAGCAGACAGACAGACAGACAGACACACTTTCGCATTTATAATATTAGTATGGATATGGATATACCTACCACCTACTACACTACGCGTCTCCCTACAGAAACACTAACCCGTTGTCCTACGTGAGCTACAAACTACAAAACGCGACACCGCGACTCGATACGAGGCGACGCGACAGTATCAAACAGTAGCTGACCCTTCATGTGCCCTACGTTGTCGCGTAGACAAGTTATCATTTTCTTTGGCGTCATGTCGCGTCGAGTCGCTTCTGTCGCTCACCTAGGACAACGGCTTAGCTTAATGCGCAAATATGTGAAAGCATAGATTCGATTTAGATGCTCGCAACACTGGCGTATACAATACAAAAAAACCGGCCAAGTGCGAGTCGGACTCGCGCACCGAGGGTTCCATACAAACCTGTAGTAACTTTTACGATTTATGACGTATTAAAAACAAAGATGTAAAACATTAATAATTACCTTTGTTAATGAACCGCAAAACTAACTTTGTTTGTAGAGGTTTATTGTTAATATCAAAAAAACTATGCTAGTTAGAGCATTGGCTATAGTTTTCCTGTAAAATATACATAAATTCCTATTGACCATAATTATTTCAGATTTTTCGATTGGTAAACTCCGGAGATAAGGGGGGGGGGGGGGGGGGGGGACGGTATTTTTTTTAGACTTTTTCCCCGATAAATCAAAAACTATCATGACTAAAAATAATTAAAAATCTGTTTTAGAATGTACAAAGTAAACCCTTTCATATGATACCCCACACAGTACAGTTATCTCACTTTTAAATTTCAACCCTCCGATTTTCCCCCCTTTTTAAATAAGAACAAAAGTAATTTCCAATTTTTTTTAATTCCAGTGTCTTTGGGCCACTAACATACACAACTATTCCAAATTTCATGTCGATAGCTTCGGTAGTTACTGAAATAATCGAGTGTGACAGACGGACAGACGGACAGACAGACGGAGAAAGTCGCACCATAAGGGTTCCATTTTACCATTTTGGTACGGAACCCTAACAAGCAGGTACATTTGGGGCTACCAGACCAAATTTTATTTCCCGCTATTTTGCTCTTACAGACACACTCTAGCGTAGTAACTAGCTACGGTCGATAGTTATCTCCCACCAACTCAAACCTGAACCAGTTCAGATTTGGTCAAAAATACACGAGACCAATTTACACAGCTAATTTTTGCAGTGCAAAAGCCAGTCGTATAGAATTTACAAAATCTAATTAAACTTCTACTTATTAACTAGATATTGTAATTTTGGAATTCCGATTCCGATTCCAGTTTCCGGTAGGGACCTAATTATGGCCTAGGGTCTCGTACTAAGACCACAGACCCAGCCGTGGCGCCATGAAAAATGCACCATACGAACTTGCCAAGACTTGATACTTATTGAAATCCAGGAAGTCCGTCAAGCGATGATCGACCAGATCAAAGACCGTCAGCACGCGCGCGAAGTGCTGAAACAGAAGATGCGCGACCAGGACGAGTACCAGCGGCAGGTGTTCTCGCAGCTCGGCGCACTGAGCCGACACAAGGACCTCACAGATGCGCAGGCCAGGAAGAACCATCAGCGGGATCTGGTGCAGCAGATCGAGTATAACAAGCTACTGAAGGTATTTTTGAGGGACGAGTGGCCTTGTTGCGACAACGCATATCAGTCGATTGCTATTGTTAAGCAACTTTGACCCAAGTCTGGATGGGTGACCAAATTTGGAAGTCTGAAGTTCCGTGCGTCGGAGAGCACGTTAAGCCGTCGGTCCCGGTTATTATCATTAACATCTAATAATAATCATATACAACCTAAGAGTAGATATAGATCTTAGTCGAGTCGTATGCGGAAGGACCTGGGAACCCACTGCATTTTTATCCCAAGAAAACCCGTGCCACTGTGTGATTAATGGAAAGGGGTCACGACCCTCAGCAATGAGGAATACGTCGCACAGAGAGAGAAGGTATGTTTACAATTTTGGATAAAAACAAGGGTTAGGTTTGCGGAAGTCCGCGGTTAACTAGGTGCGGATTATCATAATGAAGGAACTAGAAGTTTAATTCGCTATAATCCGCCAAAGCAGACAAATCTATGTGGTACAGCGTGTAGCTTGTATGCAGAATTGTTACAATGATTGATGCAACTTTTTAGAACTTTTTAGATTGCGATAGATAGTCGCTGTAAAACTATGGAAGTCGTTGAAGTAGTAAACTACTACAACTAAGAAACTATTGAACTATTGCAGTGCTGACTAAGTAATTGCATTTTGTACGTCATAGCTAAAACATGACCTTCGCTTCTCAGGAGCGCGCGCGTCAGGAAGAGCTCGATCAGATAAAGAAATGCCAGCTAGCCACGGAGGAATACCAGAATGAGATTGGCAGAATGCTGTGCAGGTAATATTCTTTTAATTGTGCGATTTCTGGACTCGTTGAGTGAATTCTGGAAAGTATTAATAACCGTGCAATAACTGGCTACCTAGGTACCTATAAAGATTGCATACAGTGTAATGATTCTCGTCACTATGGCCAAAATCCACTGCTTTATAACTATAGGAGTATGGGTTAATATAACTGCCATGCCTCTAACGGGTTAACCCGCTACTATCTTAGGCTGCATCATCACTTACCCAGGTGAGATCGCAGTCAAGGGCTAACTTGTACCTAATGGTTAAAAAAACTAGATAAGTAGTTTAAAAATCCCATACAGTTTGCTACATCGAGTCGGATGTTTAACCTTTGTTTTTTATTATGCAATCCTAGTCAAAACGATCATAGACTTCGTAATTAGGAAAAAATGCATTTTTTCCATTCTCTGACATTGGTCGACGTCCTTTGCAATAGGTACAAGATTACGAAGCATGATTCACGCTGATTTACCTACTGTTTATCTTCCGGTTACTAAGATTTTTAAAGACTTTTAGGTGCAGTGGTGGACACCTTGCAAAATATCCCGAGTTCAAGTTAGTTAGGTCAAATACAGGACATAGGCTTCATTTCCTAGTTACAGACTTTTAAATTGCAACGTAAATGTATCTAGTTGTAATCCAGTTAGGTACGTGTGTCAAACGGATATTCTGAACCTGTGTAAGAAGTTCATAGTCGATGCCTGTATGCTGTTTGCAGTATGGAATGGATTTCTTAGACTCTGAGGCACAGAGGCTAGTCTACGCAAATCGTAGTCATTTGACAGCTTAAAACGTATTACTCGAACTGTTTATGGAGTTGAAACATGCTTTTTGACGTGCAGGCATCTATGAACTCCTTGAACAGGTCGAATTATCCGTTTGACAAACCATTACGATTTCCATATACAATCCTATGTATCGCGTAATTTTTAACAAGTAATATTTCAGTTTCTACGCGTCAGTGACCCGGAATGCTATAGCTTTTTATGGTTCGGTACAGCCACAAACGGACAAACCATACAACCTACCTACTCGGTGGGTACAGCCTTGCACCTAATGGTAACTAACCACGACAGAAGCCTCTCTCGATACTGAAGAAGCACGACAGGATGACCCTGCTGGGAGTCGAACCTACACTTATAAAATCACAGCACCACCACTGCACCCAAGAAACTTTATATTACTGTAAACAAAGTACTTTAAAATATAATTTTTCTTTTAAAATTTACACGTGTGCACCGCCCTGTCTTCTTGCAACCAATCAATCTCCTTTCTTAAAAAGGTTGCCTGCAGGGCTAGCATGGGCCGGAGATAAAAAAATTATCCCCCGATTTTATCCACTGACAAGAGATAAAATTAACTTTAAATACACTCCCCGGAAGAGATCACTCATAGTGATAAGGCCACCTTTACACCGTAACAAGTTGTAAATGCTGTCACGATTCGTTTTACCTCTGTTTTGTTATTTGTTTGTGTGTGTATTAAAGTGTTTTTACTTACTTGCTTACTTTTAAATACGTACTACTGTTCCAGACCATTCTTCAGCGACGAGATCCATCCATTCATGAAGCAAATGGCGAAAGGTTTGGAGATGAAGAAGAAGTGTCCGTGTTCCATGCCGGACTATTGCAAATGATGATCCTTTTACATTTATTAAATGAATCATTTAAATTTTTACATTTATTACTTAAAAAATCATTTAAGTTAGATACATTTTTTGTCACTTTAACCTTTGCGTTATTATAAAATTTTAAGTGAATAAAGAGATTTGAATGAAGCATTGCTTTTTTTATTTCGCAAAGGTTTCATTAAAACACTAATTACACTACAGATACCTAGGGCTTATCTTCGATTTTTTTAGAAGAAGTAGCTTTCGCAAGATCGATCGTTTAAAAATACTGTATTCAAAACGTACTTGAAATAATTGTATCAAATAATCCCACAAACAGTGGCGGCCTTAGGGGGTAGCAAGCAGGGCAGCCGCCCGGGGCCTCGCTCTTTCAGGGGCCTCGCGCCTTCGCGCTATAGCCCCAGTAGAAAAAGTCATCAGGTACTAATGTGTATTTGTATACATTAGTACCTAACGTTTGATGTAAGATCCTATTTACTACCTACCTAAGATGTAGAATCTTTATTGCTAAACCTTTTCTATGTTAGTTTATCACCAATAATAAATAGTAGGCCATATTTGGGCTTGTTAACATTTGTTAATTTGCAATATACAAAATTAAAGCTCTAAATTTATTTTTATTTATAACTTTTCCATTTCTTGTCAAGCCTCATGAATAAAAATCCTTTCAATTCACATAAATTCCACAAAGCAGGGCCTCAAAAGCCTAGAGCCTCGCAATGGCTAAGGCCGGCCCTGCTGCCACAAACATTATTATGTTTAGATAGTGTTACTTATGCCGAATTTTATTAGCGTCAAGTTTTAGTCTATTACAACCTGACCGCCTTGTCTAACACTAGCGGTTGTCCCTGACATTGCGTATCTTTCGGGCATCTCGCCTCTCGGAAACGATCTACATGCTAGTTGTTACGTCCTCTAATTTTTATGCGCTTAGCGTACGCTGATACGTACGTCGATAAAGACGTATGTTTGGTACAGTCGGCTCCAAATTGAACGGAAGTAAAGTTTTGAGCAATTACACAGTAATAATAAAAATACAGTATAATAATATCCCAGGGAGCTGCTGGATCCAGGCGGCGCAAGTTCGCGGCGTATGGAAGTCCATGCTGGAGACCTCATAATGTCCAGCAGTGGACGTCTATCGGTTGATGATGATGATGATGATGATGTTGAATAAAAATACCTTAGCTGATACATAGAATAAACTTTTTATGCTATCGAACGAACCTGGCCGTGTAAAAAGTGGCAAAAGCTACGGCCTGACCCAATTGCTATGGTGAAGGATAACATCGTGCGGAACCCATAACACCTGGGAGGTTTCCATAATGACTCAACGGGTTGGGACATTTGCTAATCCGCACTAGGCCAGCGTGGTCGACTGTGGCCTAAACCCTTCTTCAGACTCAGAGGAGAACCATCCTTAGTTGTAGGTACTTGTGAGCCGGCGATGGCTTAGGATAATAATGCTGAAATTAGGATCTACAAAATATAAGCTTCTAGCCTTACTTTGATAGCAATGAATTTTTTGCACTTTTAGCTAAATAACAGTGCTAAGTAAACAATGGAAACAAAGTAAAAATTAAATTCACCCAATAATGGGTGGGCTGTAAGCGAAAATTTTATCTTTATCAAGTGCAGATATGAGATGTTATTGACCGTTGGAAAAAAAGAGATTGTAGAGATTAGACATTAGATTTAGATTATGTAGGTACTTAGATACGATACGAATAGCTTTAAACAAATCGACTCAGTAGCGTTACCATGCCTAGATACCCTTGATTTGAATAAAACTGAAAAATTTCCTTTAGGTACTTCGAAACGTTGTGCAATTTTCTTCGAGGCTGATGAATTCGCATGCTTCTCGGATCACGCAAGTTTAGATAATAATATAAGTGGTCGCATAATAATTTTATCTTTTCTATTTAATTCTATCTATAAAACCACAAGAGAATGGATGAGGCAATTTTTCTTACATTTCCGATTTGTCAATGACTGTACACTTAACTACAGTTTTCCTCTAGGAAGAACTTATTTCGTGGTCAATAAAAATGTACTTATTACGAAGGCAACTAACGCTGTAACTTCATCTCAATATTTTCCTTAAACAACCTTAACTATATAAGAATCGCGCTTGAGAATCCTGCCACAGTCTAACGATAGCATTCGAAGATGCATAGTACAGTGGTAGTTTTATTATGTTTGTTTTGTATAGGATGGAGCAAGGATATAACGCTCGGAAATGCGGAAGGAAGGAAGATCTTCGACGAAGTTCGACAAGCGAATCCCGCTATATGGAGACAGTATGAAAATGTAACCGTCATAGCACCGGACAATGAACTCATAAGCAGATTGGTCGTCACAGATATGCGCCCAGAAAAAGATGGAGATGTCCAAATAATTAATGGCGGAGACGGGCAGAAGTCTGTTACCATAGAATTAAAAAGTCCTACCGTTTTAAGAGGCTATGAGTTCCATATTGAAGTCTACTCTGTGCCTGATACAGTAGCCACTGATGCGGAAGAGGATTTGTACACAGAAGGCGTGACTCCAGAACAGAGCAATGAAAGTACAGAACTTCCTGATAGTGCGAATAGTAAAGACATCAAAGATTTTCCTACCTTAGTTTCAGACGATGTTCAGAACGATAATAATCGATCAGCTCGTAAGACTGAAGAAACTGAAGTAAATAATTCGCAAATAGATGTACCTGAAGATGAAATAACAGGTGAAAATAGTGAATCTGTTTCTGAAAGTGAAGAAGATAGTTCAATAAAGCAAGATATGACGACTGAGTCACTTTATACACCGATAGAGGATACTGTGGCCGACGGGAACCCTGATAGTATTAGACCTGCCCGTGAAACTGAACTCCGTACTGTTGCAATTGCTAGTGAGCCTCGAGTTACAATTTCAAATGAAGGTGAAGAGACAACTGAGGCTGCACGTGAAACTCCAGTGACTGATGCAACGAACGAAGTTAATGACTCAACAACGACAGAAGCTGTTGATACTACACCACCCTACGAACAAGCTACTTTCACACCTGTAGCTTATGATAACACTAAAAACATACCCGATTATGCTTCTCTAAATATTTTGGACTATATCAAAAACAGAGAATCGTTAAGGTCTACACGTCGTACAGGAGAAGAAGAACGTGACGAAAATGAAGGAACTTCTGGATCAACATTGGAATTTAATGAAAATAGCGATCAAACCACTTTACTGGGAGAAGAAACCAGTTCTATTAAACCTGATGATGGCACTTTCGACTTACTTCCACCTAAGATAGAGCCAAGCTATAATACTGATTATGCTGACGTAGAAACTACAGCAAACTCTACTGAACAAGGCTCTACAATGAATAATGTACCTAGAGCTGGACGTGGAATTGACTTTGTTAGTGACAATGAAGAAGAACGTGACGAAAATGTAGGAACTTCTGGATCAACATTGGAATTTAATGAAAATAGCGATCAAACCACTTCACTGGGAGAAGAAACCAGTTCTATTAAACCTGATGATGGCACTTTCGACTTAATTCCACCTAAGATAGAGGCAAGCTATAATACCGATTATGCTGACGTAGAAACTACATCAAACTCTACTGAAAAAGGCTCTACAGTGAATAATGTACCTAGAGCTGGACGTGGAATTGACTTTGTTAGTGACAACGAAGAAGTATCTACTCCAAACCTTGTTAATATTGATGAAGAATCTTCTCCAACCCTTGTAAATACTGATGAAGAATCTTCTTCAACCCTTATTAGTACTGATGAAGAATCAACTCCAACCCCTGTCAATACTGATGAGGAATCCACTACATCACCTGCAAATGTTGACCTCACAACTCCAACATCAGATGATCATACTATAACTCCATTAGATGATAAATTTAGAAATACTCGTGGTGCTGACACGGGCTTAGAAGCTGAAAATGATGTAAATATTGCTGAAGAAACGACACAAGGTGACATGTCAAATGAAGAAGTTATACCTTCCGGAGAAACTGACGTAAAAGAACCTAACAGAAATGTAATAATAGTAAATTTGGAAGAATTTATAGCAAGGGATGAGAATAATAGGTTTATGTATTCTTTACCAATTGTACTAGTAATAAACAGTGAAAATAATAAATATCCTATCATTAAAATCATCGCTGAGAATGCGTCGAATGATCGTGATAAGGAATTATTTCCAACTCTATCTTCAAACGAGTCTTTAGAGCCAAGTGAATTTGATTATAAAATTATGGACAATGATAGAATAAAAGGAGATTATATGCCATCAGGAGATTATGATCAGAGTCAGTAATCATGAGTGATATTTTAAGTTTTGAGTTTTGTTTTCATGCTTTCTGTTAATATTTGTTTAATTATTTAAATAGTATAAGCTTATTATATTTTCTTATTAGGAACAATAATATATGTACCTAGTTACTTCTAAATATTTATTGTGCATTTAAGAGTTTTTTTTTTACCTCATGTATTTGAAGATAAATAAAATTCAGATATTATAACAAAAATAAGTATAATATACATGTTTTCTTTCAATCATTTCGTACATAAATAAACAAAACCCCTACTTACATCTACTTTAGATGCCTTAATGTTTCCTGTAAGATGTGATATTATGTTTTCTGTAAGATTAAATTGTAGTTCAATCTAAAAATTATACTTACACGTAAAAATGCTTTGCATAAAAAAATTGCATAAAATTATATTTTAAAAAGCTTTAGTATCAAAAATTGTTTGTTTTCAATGTGGAATGTATTTGCATATTCATGAGAGGTAAGGGTCTTAAAATATTATGTTAACTATAAAAGAAAAATTGAGCTTTTATACAAAACCATTGCCATAAGAATTATAAAGTTGAAGTGAATTATTGTCTAAAAATACATTTAATCATATACCTAGTTTAAAAAATATGCAAGTATAAAATCGTACTAATATTATAAATGCAAAACTCTGTTTGTTTATTGGTTTGTCCTTCAATCACGCCACAACAGCAGCGGATTGGCGTGATTTTTTTGCATGGATATAGTTAAGGACCTGGGGTGACATAGGCTTATTTTTATCCCAGAAAATTATGGAGTTCTAGTGGGAATTTAAAAACTAATTCCATGCGGACGAAGTCGCAGGCATCAGCCAGTCTATATCATAAACATTATACCAACAACAATAATTGGTCCAAAAGCCATGAAGAGACACTTGATTCATTTAAAAATTGATAAAAGCATTTACAGCGTTTTTCTTTTATTGCCCTTTTTTACTTTAATCACAGTGATAGTTAAGTAAAATCTAAAAGTTTTTAATTAATCTTTATGGCATCAAACTGGAACCCTTAAATGAAAATGCTAATCATATGTAATCAAAGAATGGACAGAGATACCATCAGGAATGTTGTTCCGTCCTTTCAAAGCTGTTAACTCCATGATAACAAGGCTTCCGACAATATTTGCTTCACAGTTTTGAAGTAACTTAGCCGCAGCTGCAATGGATCCACCGGTGGCTAATAGGTCATCTATTATCAGGCATTTGACACCTGGACGGATGGAGTCCTTCTGTATTTCTAGGACATCCTGTAACCAAAGTGGTAGATTCATTCGACTACTCATAAGCACTTGTAAAAAGTCTATTTGAATAAAAAACTTTTGAATTCAAACATTTTGAGGTCATTCAACCAAAATCACTACCCACAATATAAATGAAAGTGTGTTTGTTCTACAAGGACAAATGATAGACACATGATTTTTGACATGGATAATGGATATAAGTAGGTCAAGTACCTGGAGGGTGTCTTATCTCATACACTAATTTTAATTATATTCTGGGAAATCAAAGAGCTCCCAAGGTATTTCTACCAGGGATGTTACGGAGCTTCGATTCCGATTCCGATAAGTCGGAACTTCCGATTATTATTACACTTTCGGTTCCGATTTCGGTTCCGAAACTTTTTAATCTAAGGTTTTAATCGGAGGTCGAATAGCAAATAGAAGGTTTTTTTATAATTAAAATGAAAAAAGGTTGACTGAATGATGTTTTTATGTGTTCTTACTTAAATGAAAAATATCTCTCTTATGACCACTTCTGACTCTGCCTCTGACTCCGACTCTGCCTCCGACTCCGGTTCCGATTCCGGTTCCGATTCCGATAAATCTAATTTAAAAACTCTGATTCCGACTTCGGTTCCGATAAAGTTACCTCCGTTACATCCCTGATTTCTAAAACCTAAATCCATATGGATGAAGTCCTGGGCAGCATCTAATATAAAACAATTTAAATTTAGTTTAAGGTTTGATGGTGAGAGTTTAAATAGAACTAAAAACCAATTTCAAGTTTGTGAAATAAATAGATTTAAATATAATTTTATCATGCATAACTTGTTGCTGTTGTGAATATCTGCAGTTACCTACTTATTTAGTAAAAGAAGATTTTTCAAAAAAGAGGAAAAATATGTCAACTTACAGAACCATACTCCAAGTCATACTGGTATGAAAGCACTTCTCCCGGCAATTTCCCTTTCTTCCGTATGGGCAGACATGCGATACCCAGTTCAGCGGCCACGGAGAATGAGAACAGGAAACCTCGAGCCTCTAGGCCGACCACTGCTTCAACATCTGGGTACTTGGTACGAATAGTTTCTACTAGCAGACTTTGTAGTAAACTGCATGTTGGTCCATCGGATAGGGCGGAGAAAATGTCCCTGAAAAAGTTAAGTTTTGTAAATAACCTCTTTGGTGCAGTGATGGGCACTAGTTATAACCTAAGTGAGGTTTTGAGTTACCTAGTTTCCCCAGATTTGGGATTATTATCATCCCAAAACCTCTTACGATTATGTGATGCTCAGAGTACCTAGTAGGAAAAAATGTGTGATGCAGTGACAAAATAGGGAGATCAAGACTGTATTTCTTTCTGGCAATGGCAGATATTGTGTGGTTTATGAGGTTAATACAAAACAAAGGAACTCACCAAAATAAAATGCCTTTTTTAGGAAAGTCAGAGTAGCTTCTTATTTTTGATTTCAGCTCTTGAACTTTCTTTGCAAAGCCTGGATCCATTTCTGAAGTTTTGAAATTGGGAGTGTACATAAGTACTTATTGATTAAAATAATTATTCTAACAATATCAGAGTTGGTACCTACTTAGGTAGGTACTGAAATGGAAGACCCAAGGGCCCAAGGGCCAAAAGCTAGAGGTAGCCTGGTAGGTACATGCCTATAAACAGTTTTGTTCTTTTTCAGTTCAATCAGTTGGTTAAATGGTTATCAAGAAGACTAATCAACTAGCCCTAGGTAATCATAATTTTATAAGTTTAAAAAAACTTTATTTCAAAGTGATAAAATTTAATTTTGCTTGAACTTTTTCAACAAATGTGTCCTTGAATAAAGTCATTAGTTTTTTTTTTTAATTTATTTTACAGCCCGGGAGGGTTGTGAAAGTTGCCGACAGTCTAACTGCGTTTGCACTTTGCCAGTCCATAGGATAAGTGACATTGTAGGATCACAGACTTAAAATAATTTGTCTACCTAACTCAATGACTAAGGAAGTACTTCTTCATAAAATTGACTCTCCATTTCATGGTTTATTAAAAAAGCATAGGAATCACAGGAATATACGTCATGAGGCACCACAGAACACACCACAGAACGAGGCACTCATGAGGGGACATAGCGACACGAGTACCTACATAAACATAGCGCCTGTTTTCGTTTCCCAAAACGCCGCGTCAATAAATAATTTATGATTGGCTGAATTTATGGTAGGTAGGTATCCTTGCTGCGATATTGGCGGATAGAACCATTTATTTATTTACTACTGGATGCTTAATATTCATTTACTACTGGATGGATCTGGATTTTTTCTAATCTATTTTGGAAAACTAGAGTTTTTGAACGGTAATATGTCAGTCATGAAGTTGCCACTGTCAAGTGTCAATCAACTTTGACAATTGACATTTATTTTCAAATTTTGGAAATTGGAGGCGGTTAAAAGTTCGTAAAGCAAAAACCATGCAAAAACTTTATAAAACACATAACTGAAGAGTATTTTATTAGATAGAAAGATAGACACATTTATAAGTTGCTTATTAATAGTTTAGCTTGTGCAAAACTCCTGTCTAGTACAATAAACGAAAAGCGAGCAATAATTTCCCGCCGTATTCGGAAGAAAACTTTTGAAACTGGCTCACCAGTCATCACAATGTTATCAACGGAAGATTTAGAAAGGCTAATTTCAGAGAAAAGGCGTGAGATAGAGCAAGAGAAAACTTGCCTGGGCCTTTCGCCAGGTAACAATGTAAGAATTTTGTTTTCTACAATTACAGCCCTTGCTTTACTTACCCATCTGTTGCCTGTAGTTCTACACGTCGATGGAAAACTCGTAGCTATTGATTTTCCGCCAGTCGCCGGTCGCCGTCCTATCGATTCGACGGCCGAGACGTTTTCATAGATAAATTCAAGTTTTCCAGTAATTTGTAAATGTTTAAAAATTATTTTTAAGAAGTTTAATAATTGAATTTTTGAGTTTAAAAAGTGACGTGAATGGGGTAATTTACATATATTTTGCTGAAGTAATTTTAAAGGAAAAACATTAGACTGTTTACCTAAACCATAAAGTTTATTAAATAAACTATTGGTATACTTAGTAGTTAGCTGTTCACATATTTATTTTGTCCGTTTCTAAGATCTCGTAAACTGAACGTAACGCAACTTAACGTAAGGTCTTAACATGAAATCTTATGAAATAAAATTTACTTACTTATGTCATGTTTTTAACTTTTTAAAGGTTTAGTATTAATTTTGAATAGTCAAGTCATTTGAATAATAAAATTAAGAACTCATGTACCAAAAAATTCAGCTATGAAAAATGGTTAGTTCTTTTTAGGGATCCATACCCAAAGGGTGCCAACGGGACCCTGTTACTAAGCCTCTGCTGTCTTTTTGTCTGTCTGTCTACCAGTGGGCTGTGTCTTATGAACCATAATACCTACGTTTGTATTTCTTTTGTCATTAGGACTGCAGTCTGTCTGTCTAGACCCTAAAAGGTACGATAAAACCCCAGACCTAAGAAGTCTTAACAACTAGGCTATCACTGCCCTAACATACACAGCACACTACTGTATAGGTAAATGATTAATACAAAATCTTTTGTAACTCATTGAATCAAAAGTTCAAGGCGAGACTCGAGCAACTATTAATCTTGTAGGAAGCTTTATTGTGTGGTTATGACGGCTGCTGAACATTTTCAATTCAATGGTTCCTCTAATATTCATTGAGTGCTAACATGAAATGTCAAAATGTATTGATCATTATGTGATATGGCTAGATATATTTCTTGGTGGTTTGTTGTGTGTTGAAAAGATTTTTAACCAATACCAACAGATAGGCATTAAAATAAAATAGTGCAAGCCTACCATCTCATACAATAAGAAGTAGTGACATGACAAAGTTGTATGGAAGCAACTGACTTTGGGTCCAGCTCCCACAGGATAGTACAAATAATAACTTACACTATTGTATTTAATTTATATACTTACCTACGCAATGTAATATATTGTTTTTAAAAAAAAAAGAGCAACTGCTGAGTTTCTTGCCGGCTCTTCTCTGCGGAATTTTCTTTCCGAACCGGTGGTAGAGTCAAAACATGACGTCATGTTTTGACTCTACCACCGGTTCGGTACCACAGGTGTCTCTTATGTTACGTAACATAAAAAACACCTGTATGTCGTACCATGTTTTAAATAAATAAATTGAAATTGAAATAGTCTTGACTCACTCAATCAAAGTCTAGCCAAAACCCTGAGGTTTCGAAATCGGCAGTCATAACAGCTTTTCCGACTGGCGGTCGTCATCGTGACCGATAGACGTCCATTGCTGGACGAAGGTCTCCTGCATGGATCTCAATAGGACACGCTTGCTTCGAGGGGTTCCCAGCTACTCACTTGAGATTGTAGGTCCCCCTGGCTTAGCTGTCATTAGAGAAGTATTATATTTACCTATGTCACTCCCACCCAAAAAAGGTCTGGGTTACTCTAGAGTATTTGAAAGAAGTTTGCCATCAAAACAATGATTTGTTTCAGAATGTAGAAGAAAACAGTATCTCAAAGAGTGAGAAGCAAGTGCAAGTCAGCCGCCCCAGAGCCCTGTCCGAGAACAATGTGCTGCGAGATGCAGTCCCCGAGGAAAACCCCCACGAAGATGAAATCTCGCCTGATCTAGAAAGGTACATTCGGGTAAGTAGTACTGCATTACTTCGAGCTGACCCTCTAGCTATTCTATTCGCTCTTCTTCTTTTCTTATTTTCTTCTCTTTATCTTTCCTCCCTCCTTAACATTATGCCCCTAGCATCAGGGGGTCTACTCTCTTTCTCTCAAACGAATCTTCGCAAACGAACGAACAAAATTTCGTTAACTCCTCTCCTACATAATATTATCTCTATGCTCCTCTCTATTTCATTATCGTACACGCAGACGAAGTACGGATCCATAGACAATTTTCGTGACCGATTGGATTGAACGATTTTGTGTGGGTCTAATAACCGACTAATAACGTTCGTTTGCGAAGTTTCGTTTTAGAGAAAGAGAGTAGACCCCCTGGGCATATCTTTGCCACGCGTCTGCACCAGCCAACATGCGTGAGACTAGGTTTTGGCCATCCACCCCGCTCTCGCTCGTTCCCTGGGCCGTCTCTCTCAGGTCAGCAGAAGCGGGACACTCAAATAAGGCGTGTCTCAGGGTGTCCTCCTCGCCGCAGAAGTAGCACTTATCACTCGATGCTTTCCCGATGGCAAAGAGGTAAGTGTTGAACACCCCGTGACCGCTGAGCGCCTGCGTTAGCCACCGGTCTACCTCTCCATGTTTCCTTTTGTGCTATATTTTGAGATCTGTAATTAACTCTCTTGTCCAAGCCCCTTTTCCCGCTCCAGACCATTCCCTTTCCCACTCCGTTAGGGTATGCTCTCGCATCTCTACAGGCGTTTTCGTCTTGCATCGAAACAGCTTAGCAACAGTGCCTATGCACTGTTTATTTGGTATTATTAGTCGCTGATTTCAAACTTCATGCCTGCTTATAGCTATGTAGGTAACTATGGACGCGAGATTGTCGTAAAAACAGATTTCCTTTAGCAATTACGTTCAGTGCTTACAGTTTACGTTTACCTGTCCGGCGCTCGCTAACAATTACTCGCACGCTATCTTCCGTAAATATGGGACTATTAGTCCCATGGGTTATTAGTAACCACTCACAATATAATCTTTACATAGTTTCCTTTATATGGAAAATTGATGATGCCCGCGACTTTGTCCGCGGATATGGGTCCCGTAGGAATAAATCCTCCTGGCCAGTCCTTTCCCGGAGGGAGCATTGTGAAAGCGATAGCAATACAATAATTATTAGTCTTAAGTCATTTAAGTTTATGGACTGTGAGCCACAATCTTACTTGTAGGTATCTTACAAGTTCTCCGGGGCATGGAGATGAAACACCGCCTGCATACAATTCCGGGCTAGTACTGAGAACTTCTTACCAGGAAAATCCACCGTCTTCACTATTTTTGTCCGACCAGGGAATCGAACCCCAGCCCTCATCTTCGAACAATCACTACACAACGAGACATTTGCAAAATGTACCATGAGGTCGTATTATTTAGTTAAATCGTAAACGGTAATTCGCACAATTTGATACGCGTATAAGCGATTCGCGCTTTACTACTGTTACATTGATTTGGCATTGGCAATGACGAACTACCTAGTTGTTCCAGCTTCTATTAAGATTCGCAAAACGTTGGCTTAACTTATTTATATAGGTACTAGATGATTCCCGCGACTTAGTCCGCGTGCATTCAGTTTTTTGAAGTGAAAACTTCTTTAGCCGCGTTGAGCACTTTTTGGTAGGGTGTTAAACTTGTGGATTCGCGTCACCGACACCTCGCTCCGACATGCTCGCGAACACCGACATACTCGCGTTGTTACGAAGACAAAAGGTCTTAAATATAAATATTCTACATTCGTAATAAAACTTTAATGCCTTAGTTTTAATTTTTTTTTATTATTTTATATATTCGTTTTCACTTCTCTCGGCAGTCCCTATATGACTGCCAATTTTTTTTATTCGGTGTATAAGTAGCCTATGTCTTTTCCCTTGATGTTTCACCATAAGGTTTAATTTTACTATTTTGGTACGGAACCCTAATAAACTAAACCTATTTCATTGTAGGGGAAATGGTGCTATTTGAAACTGCAGATATGCACGGTCGTAACATTGGCATTTCCTAAAATTTTAGAAAGGTCATGTCAGGTCAGATTACATTTTTAATGTGCCATCATACCATGCATGACCTTTCTGAAAACTGTTACATAATTTCACACGGAACAGCCCCCCAATCATGTAAGAATGGCCGATGAAATCGTTAAAGTTCTGCGGCAAAGTATAAACCATAACAGCATTAAATTAGAGCTCAATTTCGTGTACCCATTCTTATACGTTTAGGTATGTACGATACTCTAACGTATAAGAATGGATACACGAAATTGAGCTCTAATTCAATGCAGTTATGGTTTATATTACTTTGACGCTGAACCTTTACCATTTGATCGACAATTCTTACATAATCGGGGGGCTGTTTATAATAGCTTGTAGTAGGTAAGTATAAGAGGCTTTTGTAAAGTTCAGGGTAAATTTGGCCACCTGCGGTAACAATAAAGGTTTTTTTACCTACCTACTTGGACTAAATTTTCGTTATGTTGTTGACCTTCTTTTAGTATTACCAGTGGCCTGAAGTTCAGTTGCTGTTTATAGACATAGCCTAGTGGTTTAGACCGAAGCCTGTCGGCTTCAGTTTTAGGTGGTTAGGGTTTCGATCCCCGGGGACGGGTGACTCTAACTTTTCGGACTTATGTCTTGCCTTTCAGAAAATTGAGAGTTCTGAGGTCAGCTTTCGACGTTAGAAAATCTCCACTTTGAAAGCCCGCCATTTCGTCAATTTTAGGGAAAAATTAAAAAAAAAAAATATTTTTGGACTCTATTCCTAATTATCTTTAAAACGATATACCGCAACCCTATGTAACGCTATAAAAAATATTTTACTTCGCATTCGCTTCTATGAGAGCCCCCCTGAAATAAAGATTTTTATAACTTTTTAAGCCATATTCGGCTGGAGGCCATCGGTTTACATATTATATTTAAATTTGAAGTAATTACGTTCAGTAATTCAGAAGTTATAAGGCTCTCACAGACGGACGGACGGACGGACGGACAAGTGCAAATTCACTCAAGTAGACTCAGAGACATTCGCTTCGCTCGGTCAATAATTAATGTCACTTGCTTCAACGATGAAGGAAAACATCGCGAGGTAACTAGCATGCCCGAGAGTTCTTCACAATGTTCTCGTAGGTGTGTGAAGGGTACCAATTCGCACATGGCCAGCGTGTTGGACTATGGTCAAATCCGTCTCATTCTGACAGAAGATGTGCTCATAAGTGAGCTGACAATGAAACAAACTGTCAATGCCTTGCAGTTTCAAGTAAAAGTTCTTAGAACTATGCATTTCAGCAAATAGTGAGAGAGTACCAGCCAATCAGAATTATTTATAATCGTCATATTGTATACTAGCTGATGCCCGCGACTTCGTCCGCGTGGACTAAGTTTTTTCGATTCCCGCGGGAATGTACTTCTTCATATTTTTTATTTAATTTATTATAACTTGAGAAATTAAGGATTTTCATACAAACTCTCAACCCCTATTTCACCCCTTCGGGGGTGGAATTTTGAAAAACTGTGAAACACATATGTTTTCATTTTCAACCCGCAGCTCATATATCAAGTTTCATGGCTATAACATGAGAAATTAAGGATTTTCATACAAAATCTCAACCCCTATTTCACCCCTTCGGGGGTGGAATTTTGAAAAACTGTGAAACACATATGTTTTCATTTTCAACCCGCAGCTCATATATCAAGTTTCATGGCTATAACATGAGAAATTAAGGATTTTCATACAAACTTTCAACCCCTATTTCACCCCTTCAGGGATAGAATTTCGGGATAAAAAGTATTCTATGTCCTACCTCGTAGTATGGGCTCAAATCGTGCCAAGTATCGTTTGAATTCATTCAGTAGTTTCGGCGTGATGCGCGGCCAAGATACAGACAGACAGACAGACAGACAAAAATGAAAAAAATTACAGATTTGGCTTCAGTATCGAATAATGAGTGCCCTCCAAAAAAAATTTTCAAAATATCTTCAATGTACAGAATTGGACCTGTTACAGTTTTATTATAAGTATAGATCCGTCAAACGACGGCAGATTTCGTATCGCATGGTTTACATATATAGCTATAGAAAGACTTGTAATAAAATATTGCATAGAGTACACATTAATTGCAGCAATGCGCATGTTCGCAGTACTGCAGATCCCCCCTCCTGTGGGAGGAATATGTCCCTCGGGGCACCAAGGTTATGCATTTATTCTGACGGCTGATCAGTATCGCGACAGCCAGTCTGGGTTTAGCTTAAACAAAGTTATTTCCGAGTATAATCTTTCCTACTTACCTATTTAAAGTTGACTTCTAAGTTCTAACTAACCTAGGCGATGCCCGCGACTTCGTTCGTGTGGATTTAGGTTTTAAAATACCGGGGGAACTTTTTTATTTTCCGGGATGAAAATTAGCGTATCACGTCCTTCCCTGGGATGCAAGTTGCAACGTGCAACCTATCTGTACTCATACCAAATTTTGTCAAAATCGGTAAACGGATGAGGTGTAAAAGCATTGCAGATAGATAGACAAACACACTTTCTTTATAAATTTTAAAATTAGTATGTTAGGTAGGTACATACTAATATTAAAATTATGATAGTATAACAAAAATCTCAGACTATATAGCCAACAGACAATAGAATGATCACATTTTCATAGTCAAATTTCTCGAGATATTTACTGGAAGCTTTTAATCTATCTATCTATACCAATATTATAAAGAGTTTGTAGGGGGTAGGCAATCTCTGGATCTACCGAACCGATTTTGATGGCTGATTTTTATATGTTTTGTAGAATATTATTCTAAAATAGTATCCTAAGTGTCAGACACTGTCCATGGGCCAAAACTTTTGTCAGACGGAGACAGTTTTGTGCCCAGGTGTCACAAGGAGAGCTCCACAAGCCCGCAGGTATTCAAAGAACATGAGACGCTACTGAGAACCTAAGGTTTCATCTATGTGAAAATAAGTTATGTCAGATCGCTCTGGGATCTTACTCTACAATAGAAAGCCACATTATTTGTAAGTGTCATAGGCTATATTATATTAACACGAAAAATTAGGGAGTTCCCGTCGGAATTTAAAAAAAACTTATTTCACGCGGACGAAGTCGCGGGCACCTGCTAGTATATTATAAAATAGATTGCTGGTATAATGGGTGTAGGTAGGTGACGCAGCCAAGAGCTGGATTGCAACGCGTTGATGCACTGATATTCGTTTCCGTTCCGATATTAATCGCGTATTGTTTTGGCCAAGGCTGCAGCCAAGTTCATACCATAAACACTAGGTATAATGCTCACTATGACTAGGTTTGTGAGGGGCTATGATTGACCGAGCGAAGCGAAGGTCTCTGAGTCTACTTGGGTGAATTGGCACTTGTCCGTCCGTCCGTCCGTCTGTCCGTCTGTCAGAGCCTTATATAACTTCTGAATTGCTGAACGTAATTACTTCAAATTTAAATATAATATGTAAATCGATGGCCCCCCGCCGAATATGGCTTAAAAAGTTTTAAAAATCTTTATTTCAGGGGGGCTCTCATAGAAGCGAATGCGAAGTAAAATATTTTTTATCTACACTAATGTTATAACATTCTACTTATGTTTCCAATACTTGACTTATAATTACTACTGTTATAGCGCAGATAACAAAACACTCAATTTATGCAATTTCACATGATGGTATAATATCCACATCGATATCGTAAAATCTCATTATAACATCAATAAAACGCGACCAATTAACCTGGCGAGCCTTATGTCAAAATCCTCATACAAGTTGTATAAAATTTTGATAGCTGGCTTTTGAAAACAGTTGGGTTATACGAGAAAACTTCGTCGAAACTACTAAACTTACATACACAAAACTCTTTGGTAAGATCGTGCCAATTAAATAAAAAACGAACAGCGCGCGCTCGCTCCTGATTGGCCCTGCGCGCGCAGCTGCGCTCTCATTGGTTAGATTTTAATGGCGGCAAGTTCACTGTGACAATACACGTACGCGATAAACTATTGTCAGCTATTACTCTTGTTGTTTGATAAATTGCATTAGTGAAGATAAAGTAGTGTATGCAACTGCATATAACACGGGTATTAAAACACTCGTTACTATTATGAAACTCGCTGCGCTCGTTTCATAAACTCACACTCGTGTTTTAATACCCTTCATTATATGACAGTTGCATAAACTACTATTATAGCGTTACATAGGGTTGCAGTATATCATTTTAAAGATAATTAAGAATAGAGTCCAAAAATATTTTTTTTTGAATTTTTCCCCTAAAATTGACGAAATGGGAGGCTTTCAAAGTAGCGATTTTCTAACGTCCAAAGTTGACCTCAGAACTCTCAATTTTCTGAACTCTCAAGCCTGAAACTTGATCAATTATTTGAATTATATCCTGTACTTGAACAACAAATACTAAAATTAGATAAATATTGGAAACGAAATTATTTAATTTTTAATGATGATGATATTTTTAACAGAACTTCACACTGATGTCAATAGATGGCGCTCTGTGAAACCGCGAGGTCTCAGTTCGGGGCGAACCACTAGTTATATTGTTAATTGTATATGACTAGTTTTTTGATTCCCGCGAGAACACCTTAATTTTCCGGGATAAAAAGTAGTCCTCAACTATACCCATGCCAAAAATCAATTCGATCCGTTGCTCCGTTGCGGCGTGATTGAAGGACAAACCAACAAACAAACACACTTTCGCATCTTTACTAATATTATAAAGAGGTAAAGTTTGTAAGTTTGTGACGTTGTAGGGGGTAATCTCTGGATCTACTGAACCGATTTTGAAAGTTCTGGTACCAATAGAAAGCCACATTATTTGTGAGTGACCCGAAAAATCAGAGAGCTCCCACGGTAATTTCAAAAGCCGTAGTTCACGCGTGCGAAGTGGGGGTATCTTAGTTTGAACTACCTTTCAAAGCAAACAATGGCTTAAATGGCAGAGAAGTCTAAAAGCATCGGACCAAGATACATACTGGAGCTTGACTGCTAAAATATCATTGCGAGTTATGGAGACCAGGACCCCAATCATGTAAGAATTGTCCATCAAACGTTAAAGATTTTTTGTCAAAGTAAAATAAACAATAAATGCATTGAATTAGAGCTCAATTTCGTCTGCCCATTTTTATACGTTTAGGTATGTACGATACCCTAAACGTATAAGAATGGGCAGACGAAATTGAGCTCTAATTCAATGCTGTCATTGTTTATTTTACTTTGACGAAAATCTTTAACGTTTGATGGACAATTCTTACGTAATCGGGGGGCTGACGGGCTCGAATCGCAATTGGTTTACTTTGCGCCCACGGGCCACGAACACTCGTGTGATAAATAACATCATTATTTTAGTCGCGTTGCAAAAACCACCGCGGCCATTGAATCCGTGATCCATGACGTAATGATGCTTTTAAAGTGATGTTCTGTGCAAAATTGCTTAGGGTGCGTAGTTTGGAATGTTACGTTTCATCATTGTTTCAAATATAGTGGAAATATTTCTGATAAAGGGCAACCCTGGATTAACGACCTCAAGCTACGCCATCAATAATTATTGGTAATTAGCTGATGCCCGCGACTTCGTCCGCGTGGATTTTAGGTCGGAGTCCCGTGGGAACTGGTTTTTTGCCCAGTATAAATGTATATAATATATGAAACTGAATAAATGACCGTCAGTCTGACAATATATTTGAAGATCTCTCTACTGTCTTATGTCTCATTTACTTTTGTATACTTATGGAGTTTTTTGAACCCAATTTTTTTACTTTTCCGTACAATAACAAACACAACAAAAAAAGAATTAGCGAAATTGGTCCAGCCGTTCACGCGTGATGCCGTGACCAAGGGAAATAGGGATTAATTTTTGGTAATTATATCGAATCCTTTCAAACGCTTTTTAATGTTACCTCAAGAGGAAAAAGAAACCCGTATAGAATCACTTCGTTGTCCGGTCTGTCTGTCTGTCAACGCCCTTTTTCTCGGGAACGCGTGGAGGTCTTGAAATTAATATCAAGTACTTAGGTCTACGATCCCTTGGAGCTGTAAAAAAAATCAAGCTTCTAAGTCAACACAGTCAAAAGATATGGCCATTTATGTCGCATAATTTGTATATTTTAGCACTCGCCAATAAGTCAAAACCTAATTAGGTATATGGTACTTCCCGTCGACCTAGAATCATGGGCACGAAGCAAGATCTTAAAAAACTTAGTCTGGTCACACGAGTATACTCTGTGGTCTGGTCTAACGACCTCCTATTTGGAAGGTCCGGGTTGCGAGTAGCACTCAACAATATTATTAATGGTGCGTAAGTCTGCAAATCTAACTTTTCCTTTTCATTCTGTGGGGAGACTTGTGGTCAACAGTGGGCATTGTAGATTGTTCAAACCACATTGACACTTTCGCTCACGATATTACCAGATATACAGAGCTGTGTGGGAGTCACGAAATTGCCGCATTTGAAGAAGCAGACCCGAGTCTGAATGCAAATCTGTGATACCGGTTACCACGCACAAAAACTGCATACAAAAAGTGTTTCCAAAACTAAGTAATACAGTATGTAACATATTATAAGTCTTGTTGGTAAAATGGCTTGAGACTTGAAAGTTAAAGAAAAGTTATGGAAGAGACTTGTGAAATAAGTGAAGTAAGTTATGTTTTAGCATTAAAGTTCCTATACCTACCTACTGCGATCCGACCCCGGGGATATAGGCCTTCCCTATCAAGCGTCGCCATACTCTGTCCTCAGACTACTCGTATATCATCTAGTCGCTTTCCACAATCCTCGCTACATATCGTCACATTAGTAGAACCTATGTGGTCACCACTATACGGCTTTTACACTCCAACGACCATGCATCGCTCCTACGAAGAATATGGTCTGCCCATTGCCACTTCAGCTTGGATTACCTTGGTTCTCCTGCGGATTTCCTCAAATCGGATGTTATGCTTCAGGGTAACTCCCAACATAGCCGTTTCTCGTTTTCTTAATGACACGGAGCGACTTTGGATTTATGAATTAAACCGCTTGAATCCTCGTTTCAGCGCCATAATTGTGTATTTGACAACTATTCAAATAAATAGTGATTATTAAATAAAGGATCTCCCAAAAGTCGTAATATCCACGTCCCCTGCTGGGTTTATGTTGAATAACTATATTAAACTATCGATTAAAGTTAAAAAGTGCGTCGAACTTTGATGACGTCGCTATTCAATATTTCATACAAAATCGCATACTAAGCAAACGTTTTGATGTTTGATAAAAAGTTGCTGATTTGACCCAATTCATTGGCTTCTCAGAATTCGGCCGTTAGAGTGCTTCCTAAGTTAGTACAACTAATCCTTCAAGTCAGGGCTAGACTAGTTCTTATTAATTTGGTAGCAAAAATCTATTTTTTCACTTAATCAATATCTGGGTGCGACAGGGCGTGTCTCAGGGCGTGTAGAGGGTTGGCATCAACATTATAGCCAACCCTACATTACAACATTAACTAAATTAGCTATGATATAGTACAGTAGTCCTCACTCCACACCCCTTAGTTGGGCTTGTCTGAACAAATATTATACAGGAAATAGGGTTGATGTAATATTTTTCGTTCAATGTTTTACCGTATATTACCTAGGATGTAGGAAGCAGGTACTAAGTATAGAACGATAAATGATAATAATGATTTTGATTGGGTATCTTAAACTTAGTAAAAAAGCCATAGAGCAACCACCGAGTTTCTTGCTGGTTCTTCTCGGTATGAATGGCATTCCGAACCAGTGGTAGATTAACTCGACGATTCAAAAGGACTTGTAATAAGTTTATTTGAATAAAAAAATATGAGTATGAAGGTGTTTATTACGTTAATTATAAACGTAACCCACCGTTTAATACGGCTTATTCATACATTTGTAAATTGCAATCATTTAGAATGTTTTAACTATTAGCTACCCACTTTTCCACGTCATCATAATAGGTATGTGTGTGGTAGAGATAGGGAAGTTGTTAATACGAAAGACTTTATGTAATAACATTGTTATGAAAACGGTTAAGCTACCCGCTCACCGTCCATAGTTTACTGGTCACTTGCACATCAGTCAGTCCGGCAAAGACGTGCCGCCAAGCGATTTAGCGTTCCGGTACGATGCCGTGTAGAAACCGAATAGGGGTATGGGTTTAATTAACTGCCATGCCTCTAACAGGTTAGCCCGCTACCATCTTAGACTGCATCATCACTTACCATCAGGTGAGATCGCAGTCAAGGGCTAACTTGTAGTGGATTAAAAAAAAAAAAATCAAATTCAAAATTCATGTATTTAAAACATGTAGGACATACATGTGCCTCTTATGTTACGTCATGTTTTGACTCTACCACCGGTTCGGAAAGAAGATTCTGCTGAGAAGAGCCGGCAAGAAACTCAGCAGTTGCTCTTTTTAGGGTTCCGTAGCCAAATTTGGCAAAAACGGAACCCTTATAGATTCGTCATGTCTGTCTGTCTGTCTGTCTGTCTGTCTGTCCGTCCGTATGTCACAGTCACTTTTTTCCGAAACTATAAGAACTATACTGTTGAAACTTGGTAAGTAGATGTATTCTGTGAACCGCATTAAGATTTTTACACAAAAATAGAAAAAAAACAATAAATTTTGGGGGTCCCCATACTTAGAACTGAAACTCAAAAATTTTTTTTTCATCAAACCCATACGTGTGGGGTTATGGATAGGTCTTCAAAAATGATATTGAGGTTTCTAATATCATTTTTTTCTAAACAGAATAGTTTGCGCGAGAGACACTTCCAAAGTGGTAAAATGTTGGTCCCCCCCCCCCCCCCCCCCCCCCGTAACTTCTAAAATAAGAGAATAATAAAACTAAAAAAATATATATGATGTACATTACCATGCAAACTTCCACCGAAAATTGGTTTGAACTTTGAACGAGATCTAGTAAGTAGTTTTTTTTAAATAATTTAATACTTACTACAGGTTTGTACGGAACCCTCGGTGCGCGAGTCCGACTCGCACTTGGCCGGTTTTTTTTTGTAAACAATATAAATTACATTACGTAGGTACTTAGTTAAGTATGTAAATTCATCAATCATCAAGTAGAATCATCAATCATCATTCGATCAGTCTGCGGACACTGTTTGAATGAAGTCTTCCCTAGTGAGTGCCACACTCTGTACGCTTTGTCTAAGATTAGGAATTACATTGGAAATATTAAAGTGCTAACTTTTGTGAGTGTCTAGTGTTCCCCTCTGCAAGCTAAACGGTTTTTTTTATACGTGAAAAAATTCATTGCAGTAGTTTAAAATGTAACGAATTTAAGAGGAAAACTATCACAGCTAAGTAGGCTTTACAAGTTAACGAGTGATAGTCGACCATCTTATAAAAACCGGCCAAGTGCGAGTCGGACTCGCGCACCGAGGGTTCCGTACAAACCTGTAGTAAGTTTTAAATTATTAAAAAAAAACTACTTACTAGATCTCGTTCAAACCAATTTTCGGTGGAAGTTTGCATGGTAATGTACATCATATATTTTTTTTAGTTTTATTATTCTCTTATTTTAGAAGTTACGGGGGGGGGACCAACATTTTACCACTTTGGAAGTGTCTCTCGCGCAAACTATTCAGTTTAGAAAAAAATGATATTAGAAACCTCAATATCATTTTTGAAGACCTATCCATAGATACCCCACACGTATGGGTTTGATGAAAAAAATTTTTTTGAGTTTCAGTTCTAAGTATGGGGACCCCCAAAATTTATAGTTTTTTTTCTAGTTTTGTGTAAAAATCTTAATGCGGTTCACAGAATACATCTACTTACCAAGTTTCAACAGTATAGTTCTTATAGTTTCGGAGAAAAGTGGCTGTGACATACGGACGGACAGACAGACAGACAGACAGACAGACATGACGAATCTATAAGGGTTCCGTTTTTGCCAAATTTGGCTACGGAACCCTAAAAATGACCATCTTACTCATACATATAAAATGTCCGCTTAATGTAACGGAAAACTACGGAACCCTACACTGCGCGTGACTCGACACGCACTTGGCAGGTTTTTGTTCAAAATTGCATCAAAATGTTCCCATTTCAATTACCTTATCCCGTAGTACAAACTCTTATCATACTAATATTATAAATGCGAAAGTGTGTTTGTTTGTTGGTTTATTGGTTTGTCCTTCAATCACGCTGCAACGGATCGACGTGATTTTTTGCATGGGTATAGTTAAAGTCCTGGAGAGTGACATAGGCTACTTTTTATCCCGGAAAATTGAGGAGTTCCCGTGGGAATTTAAAAAACTTATTCCGCGCGAACGAAGTCGCGGGCATCAGCTAGTACATAATATCACGAAGGCGGTGAGCGTACTGCTTTAGCGCTGTTATTTACACTACTTTAAACAATATTTGATAACAGGTCTGTACCTACTCATTTCCATGTAATTATAATGGCTCGTCTTGGCGGGAGCACTCCCGTGCCCCCAGATACATTCATGGAAATTATTCAAATTCGTGCTTAATGTCTTTATTTATAAACTGAAATATTTTCCGGTCGGTCTCGGCTCAGGTATTTTTAGAGCTAGACGCATTTTTAGAGATAGAGGCATTTTTAGAGCTAGAGGCATTTTTATGTGGTCTGCATATTTTCTCAAACTTATTTTTTCATGTCTCAGTAACTGGTAACACGTGAACAAAGTGTCCAAGTTTGTCAAGTATGTATATGACTAAGATGCGTCAATGGACAATTTCTTGGTAAATTATAAGTTTAGGTTAAAATAAAACTACTCATTAGCCAAATAGGCTATATCGTAGTTACAAGACGTTGGTACTCGATAATAGGGAAAACAAATGTCTCAGTTATTGTTATAAATCCAAAACAAAAACGCGAAAAAAGTTATAACTCCCATGGGAACACATTTTGCGGGATGAAAAGTAGCTCAGTATGCCACTCTCCTGGTGCTCGACCTCGTATTGCGGCATGTCACAGCGAATTTGTGAGCACTGTTTCTGTGTCTATTCCCAATGTTCCTTTGTCCTTTGATGCCTAAATGAAAACCCACAAAAGTCGTCAAGTCGGGCTTGGCTTGGCTGGAAATGTACGCCAAGTGTACTGGACCTATAAAAAATTTCTTAAAGACTTGCAAATAAATTGACAACAGAAGAATAATTAATTTTTCATCCCACCATCTCGGAAAGAGTATTTTTACTCTTCGATATCTGAAGGTAAAAGCCGTTATTATCCTCTAGACTCTAGAGGATAAAGTAAATTGAATTTAGAACATCGTGTGCACGTTAGTAAATATCACTCGTCTATGAAGTTTGTGAATTCAAAACATCATTAAAACCTATTTACTTCTACCTCTATGGTGCCGAATTTCCATACAATCGTTTTTGTTTTTAATTTGTTAAAAACTCACACTCGTAACCTTCTTGGTGTACTTTTTTAATTTGCTTTGCGCGCACCATTTTCTTTCACGTCATATTCTTTAAAATTAAAACCGATTAAAAACAAGAAAATTGAAAATAAGTGAAAAACCTAAAATGAGTGATTCTAGTGACGAAGAAATTAACAGAATTGAATTTAATCTTGTGATTTTTTTTGCATTTAGTCATTTCCTCGCTGAGGTGGGATGAAAAGTTACGTGTTGCACTCGAGTGAAAAGATTTTTCACCTCGTGCTCTTTTGATTCCCTCGCTGACGCTCAGGATTCTAATTTTTTGAATCACTCGCTCCGCTCGTGATTCAATTTTAGAATCCTTCGCTTGCTCGGTTATCAAAATTGAGCACGCGGTTAAAAAACAACTTTTCACTCTTGTATAACAAATAACTATTAAGATTTTAGGGAGAGAAAATTAATCTTACAAACTATTAAAACTTACCGGCTACCGACGCGACATACTTATTGATTGTACTTTGAAATTAATTAATGGTACAATATTTTTCCAGCTTATCGTTTATATTAATGTACCTACGTAGTAACTATCTAATGCTCGTCTCTAACAAGAAATGCGGGCCCATTCATTTTCTATACCATTCGAAGACGTTCCAACAGTCTATATAGACACTTATCTATACCTACTAATATTATAAATGCGAATGTTTGGATGGATGGATGGATGTTTGTTACTCAATCATGCCAGAACGGCTGAACGGATCTGGATACCGAGAAAGGCACCGAGATAGATAAACACATGATAGGCTACCTTTTTATCCCGGAAAATTAAAGAGTTCCTTATATTCCTACTTATGTGTTATTCCAGACTATCTGAGTGCCAAATTTCATTCAAATCCGTTCAACCGTTATGGCATGATTAACAAACATCCATCCACCCATCCATCCATCCATCCAAACTTTCTCATTTATTATATTTAATCCTTATTTTAGCATCATCACGTTACATATTAGTAGTTTGTGATATAAGGGCGGTAAATAGGTTTTTACATACGAGTTGACTAATGTCAGCCCGATGACGCCAGTCGAGGGCTGACCATCGTCACGAGTTTGTTAAAACCTTAACGCCCGTGTATCACACGATATTTTTCAATACATTTGTGAGAAAACTTGAAAATAAAACTCGAGTAGGTAGGTACAAGGTACTCACTAGAAAATGGTTTCTCACGCCCGTACTTATTTCGAGATTTTTGGCGGCTATTAATAGCGCGATTTTTTTCTCACATCTAAAATACCTAATTGTTGATTTAATTTTATTATTCCACAACACATAAACCACTCATATTTATTTAATAACTAGCTGATGCCCGCGACTCCGTCCGCGTGGGGTTTTGAAATATAGATAGTAGCCGATTCTCATACTTAGGTACTGAATATGCATAAAAAATTTGGTAAAAATCGGTCTAGCCGTTTCGGAGGAGTACGGTAACAAACATTGTGACATGGAAATTTTATATATTAGATTTATAAGAAAAACTCAATGAAACTTTTAAAAATAGCGCGCACAGATTAGTATCTACGGCGCGTTGTTGTAATGGTTTTTTTTAATTGGCTTCATGGCTCTAGGTTCTAGCTCTTAACTCCCAACCTGGACTATTCAGCCTTTACTTTTTTGATTTTTAATACTTAAAACAATTTTAATTAATTATATTAAATACAATTTTTAATTTCATGAATTGATTTCATCAATCTACATCTAAATGTTATTATTTTTTAGGTTTTTTACTTACAAAGTCAATATCATTATGAACCTTCTTGCAAGAAAACTTTTTAATTAGAAGTGAAATAGACTTAAAAAAAAATTAAAAAAACTGAAAATTTACTGCACGAGGGCAGTAAATTCTGCAAATTTACCGCACGAGGGCAGTAAATTTAACTTACAAGCCCTGTTTACTGCCTCTGTAAGTGCATTTTTCGAGCAAGTGTATTGAAAAATATATAAAAGTCATTTTGAAATAATAACCCTCCAGTAAGGGAATAGGCACCCCTATAGCGCACCTACTAAATTCAGAGTTCAGTTTGCGATGTAACGTGCTTACCGATGGATGTATACCAACTTGCCGTGGCGTAGAGTTTAAACGTGCGGAGTTGCCAAATACTTACAAGGTTTTTTAAAATTGAATTAGTCTTTTTAGTCTTTCTCTAATGTGATCATTTGTGGTATTAATTTATTATTCGTGTGTGTATATGAAAAGCGGTAATAGCCTAGTTAGTGGCTACCTATTCCACTGGTAGGGGTTTCGATCCCCGGATACACAGTACGCAGCTATATCTATTCGGAGATATGTGCGTTTTAAAAAAATATCACTTGTTTTGATGGTGAAGAAAAACATCGTGAGGAAACCGGCATGCCCGAAAGTTCTTCAAAATGTTCTCGAAGGTGTGGTGAAGTCTGCCAATGCGCTCTTGGTCAGCGTGGTGAATTATGATCTCCAGTCATTGAGAGAAGAGATTCGTGCTCAGTACAGCCGGCAATGGATTGAAGTGTGTATAAGATGTGATAGTGTGATGTTGTAACCTGTTGGATTGGGATAATGTAGGTATGGCGTACAATTGCATTTTGTATGCAGTGGCGTGCACAGGATTTGAAGCCAGGGTAGGCATTTTGTTAAGAACCTATTTACTGGCTGGTCACAATCGAAAATAACAGGGTAAGCAGTGCTTTTATGCCTCTATAATGTGCACGCCACTGTTTGTATGCACTTCCTGCGACCATTGAAGTTAGGAATTCTGCTTCGGAAATATTGCCGAAAAGTTTTATTCAGGTACCTATACTTATCGATGAATCTATATATCGTGATTATTTTCGGGCCGTAAAGCCGTCGGTCCTGCGGCTGTCTCTGCGGTCGTGTTTGATTTTCTGTCAGAGAGTGAGCAATTTAATTAATAAGAAATCGTTTCCCATAAAAATATTCATTAAACAACTTATGGAAAAAAATAAACGTTTTCACGCGGGACGTTTACTGAACCTCTACCATCGATCAATAGTACATTGTTCACCGAGGGGAGAAAGTGACCGATTACTATCGAGGGTGTAGTTTGAGGCCCGAGGCGTAGCCGAAGGGCCGCAATACACGCGAGGTAGGAATCGTACTTTCTACCGAGTGATACATAGTGCTTTATACTACACCTGCGAGGAAAATAAGCGATAATTAGTGATTAAACGAACTTACAAAGGTCTAAAATAATAAATAAAATAAATATTTTTTATTTCAGGCAATTTTACAAACCCATATTCAAAATACAGAAACATAAAAAAAAAACCAAAAAAAAAAAAAAACAAAAAAAAAAACAAAAAAAAAAAAACAAAAAAAAAAGAAGAAAAAAAAAATTTAGGTTAATAGTTAATAATAGTTAATAGTCCTGAATTAGGTTAGGCTAGCTAGCTTTAATTTCTAATGTATTGTTTTCAAAAAATTAAAAAAAAAATTAAAAAAAAAATGACGTTCTATCATAAGTCATAACTATATGAGTCGCTTCATTCGAAGCTTCACTATCACAACTAGACTACATTTTGAGGATTATTTCAATATAGATTTCGATATCGACAATCGACATCGATATCGACAATCAACATCGATACCGACAATCGACATCGATACCGACAATCGACATCGATATCGATATCGACTATCAATATCGGATATCGATATCGACTATCAATATCGGATATCGATATCGACTATCGATATCGATAATCGACGTCGATGTCGACAATCGACATTCACCATATTATTTGACTTTTCGATGTCAAATATGGTGAAGCTGCTTCTAATATTATATTTCCTTAAGGTAAGACATCCAAATTCTCAACGTCCATACCATATTTACTTAAAATTAAAAAACAACAGCGCGTTAGAAATGGATTTTCATACAGTTTTCTCCCCGCTTAGCACGTTAGAAATGAAATTTCATACATCTTTTCCTCCCGCTTAATTGGTTTGTAGCAATGACGTACTTTCTACCTCGTTTTGACAAAAGCAAGAGGGTACTTTCCGAGCGGGTGTAGTATAAAATAATAAATAGCACGACGATGAAGTCGTTCCAGTCGTCTGGGGGTTGTTCTAAACGATACGTCGCACGCAATATGGAGATTAACGGGTTTTGGGTCACGGGGATTATAGAATGCCTCGTAAATACGTTTTTATACATGGATTTATTGTAATTTCACTTTGTGGGCCATTGCATCGGTTGCGATTACGTCTGGCGATTGTGTGGAAATTGGGGCTTTGTTCTGTTGCTCGTTGGAACAAACTATCTAAAAGATTCGATGAATAGACAATTTTCTTCGTCCTACCAATGTTCTATCCACCTTACTTATAGGTTTCCTAATGCCAGTGCCAGTGGTTGAAACTTCGGCAATCCGGCCGCAATTCCGTTGAAATCTCAAGCACATTATTAACTTTTCGGAACTAGGCTATATGTGCATTTTTTTAAGCAATTAAATATCTATTTTACTTGCTTTAACAGTGAAGGAAAATAACGTGGTGAAACTTGCATGCCTGATACTTCGCCAAGGTGTGAAATCTGCAAATCCGGACTTGCCCAGCGACTATGGCCAAAAACTTTTTCATCCCACCATCTCGGAAAGAGTATTTTTACTCTTCGATATCTGAAGGTAAAATCCGTTATTATCCTCTAGAGGATAAAGTAAATTGAATTTAGAACATCGTGTGCACGTTAGTAAATATCACTCGTCTATGAAGTTTGTGAATTCAAAACATCATTATAACCTTAAATAGGTTATAATGACCTATTTACTTGTACCTCTATGGTGCCGAATTTCCATACAATCGTTTTTAATTTGTTAAAAACTCACACTCGTAACCTTCTTGGTGTACTTTTTTAATTTGCTTTGCGCGCACCATTTTCTTTCACGTCATCTATATATATATAATTCAAAGTCCTGACTGACTGACTGACTGACTGACTGACTTATATATCAACGCACAGCCTAAACCGCTGGGGTTAGAATCTTGAAATTTTGACAGTAGGTTCCTTTTGTGACGTAGGCGCACACTAAGGAAGGATTTTTCAAAATTCCACCCCTAAGGGGGTGAAATAGAGGGTTAAAGTTTGTATGAAAGTCCGTCATTTCTCAAGTTATATCCATGAAACTTGGTAGTTTGGCTTAAAGTAAAAAATAAAGAAGTACGAGTGTCACAGTTTTTCAAAATTCTACCCCAAAGGGGTAAAATAGGGGTTGAAAGTTTGTACGAAAGTCATTCATTTCCCAAGTTTTAGCCATGAAACTTAACATTTGGGCTTTCAGTTAGAAATGAAGAAGTATGTATTTCACCATTTTTGAAAATTCTACACCCAAAGGGGTGGAATAGGGGTAGGGATGAAAGTTTGTAAAAAAATCCTTCATTTCTCAAAACATTTTTCAAGTTATATCAACGAACCTTGGTATTTTGGCTTTCAGTAAAAAATAAAGAAGTACGTGTGTCACAATTTTTCAAAATTCCACCCCCAAAGGGGTAAAATAGGGGTTGAAACTTTGTATGAAAGTCCTTCATTTCTCAAGTTATAGCCATGAAACTTAGCATTTGGGCTTTTGGTAAAATAAGAATAAGTGTGCGTCAACATTTTTCAAAATTCCACCCCCAATGGGGTAAAATAGGGGTAGAAAGTTTGTATGAGTCCTTTATTTCTCATGTTATTTATTTCTCAAGTTATAGCCGTGAAACTCAGCATTTGGGCTAGCGTACGTGTTTCAACATTTTTAAAAATTCCCAAAGGGGTGAAATAGGGGATGAAAGTTTGTATGAACGTTTTTCAATTTATATCAACGAAACTTGGTATTTTGGCTTTCGTTAAAAAATAAAGAAGATCATGTGTCACAGTTTTTCAAAATTCTACCCCGAAAGGGTTCAAATAAGGGTCGAAAGTTTGTATGAAAGTTCTTCATTTTTCAAGTTATAGCCGTGAAACCTAGCGCTTGGTTTTCCAGTTAAATATGAAGAAGTATGTAATTCACCATTTTTAAAAATTCGATCCCCAAAGGGGTGAATTAAGGGATGAAAGTTTGTATGAAAGTCCCGCATTTCTCACGATATTTTTCAAGTTATATATAACGAAACTTTGTATTTTGGCTTTCCGTAATACGTGTGTCCCAGTTTTTCAAAATTTCACCCCCGAAGGAGTAAAATAGGGGTTGAAACTTTGCATGAAAGTCATTCATTTTTCAAGTAAAAGCCATGAAACTTGATATTTGAGCTGACGGTTAAATATGAAGAAGTACCTACGTGTTTCACCATTTTTGAAAATTCGATCCCCAAAGGGGTGAATTAAGGGATGAAAGTTTGTATGAAAGTCCCGCATTTCTCACGATATTTTTCAAAATTCAAGGTCCTGACTGACTGACTGACTGACTTATATATCAACGCACAGCCTAAACCGCTGGGGTTAGAATCTTGAAATTTTGACAGTAGGTTCCTTTTGTGACGTAGGCGCACACTAAGGAAGGATTTTTCAAAATTCCACCCCCAGTGGGGTAAAATAGGGGTAGAAAGTTTGTATGAGTCCTTTATTTCTCAAGTTATTTATTTCTCAAGTTATAGCCGTGAAACTCAGCATTTGGGCTAGCGTACGTGTTTCAACATTTTTGAAAATTCCCAAAGGGGTGAAATAGGGGTTGAAAGTTTGTATGAGTCCTTTATTTCTCAAGTTATAGCCGTGAAACTTAGCATTTGGGTTAGCGTACGTGTTTCAACATTTTTGAAAATTCCCAAAGGGGTGAAATAGGGGATGAAAGTTTGTATGAACGTTTTTCAAATTATATCAACGAAACTTGGTATTTTGGCTTTCTTAAAAAATAAAGAAGATCATGTGTCACAGTTTTTCAAAATTCTACCCCGAAAGGGTTCAAATAAGGGTCGAAAGTTTGTATGAAAGTTCTTCATTTTTCAAGTTATAGCCGTGAAACCTAGCGCTTGGTTTTCCAGTTAAATATGAAGAAGTATGTAATTCACCATTTTTAAAAATTCGATCCCCAAAGGGGTGAATTAAGGGATGAAAGTTTGTATGAAAGTCCCGCATTTCTCACGATATTTTTCAAGTTATATATAACGAAACTTTGTATTTTGGCTTTCCGTAATACGTGTGTCCCAGTTTTTCAAAATTGCACCCCCGAAGGAGTAAAATAGGGGTTGAAACTTTGCATGAAAGTCATTCATTTTTCAAGTAAAAGCCATGAAACTTGATATTTGAGCTGACGGTTAAATATGAAGAAGTACCTACGTGTTTCACCATTTTTGAAAATTTTTTGAAAATTTTGACAGTAGGTTCCTTTTGTGACGTAGGCGCTCACTAAGGAAGGATTTTCCAAAATTCCACCCCGAAGGGGGTGAAACAGGGGGTGAAAGTTTGTATGAAAGTCCGTCATTTCTCAAGTTATATCCATAAAACTTGGTATATGAGCTACGGGTAAAAAATTAAGAAATACGTATTTCACAGTTTTTGAAAATTCTACCTCTGAAGGGGTAAAATAGGGGTTGAAAGTTTATATGAAAGTCCTTCATATTTCAAGTTATAGCCATGAAACTTGGTATTTGGGCTTCAGGTTTAAAATTATGAAATACGGATTTTACAGTTTTAAAAATTTCTATCCCCAAGGACGTCAAATAGAGAATTTGTCTTTCAATCACGCCGCAACAGAGCAACGGATCGACGCGACGCGATTTTTTGCATGGGTATAGTTGAGTAGGCTGGAGAGTGATGTAGGCTTCTTTTTATCCCGGAAAACTAAGGAGTGCCTGTGGGAATTAAAAAACTTATGCCACGCGAACGAAGTCGCGGGCGTCCGCTAGTATTGTTTATAATTAAAACCGATTAAAAACAAGAAAATTGAAAATAAGTGAAAAACCTAAAATGAGTGATTCTAGTGACGAAGAAATTAACAGAATTGAATTAAATCTTGTGATTTTTTTGCATTTAGTCATTTCCTCGCTGAGGTGGGATGAAAAGTTATGTGTTGCACTCGAGTGAAAAGATTTTTCACCTCGTGCTCTTTTGATTCCCTCGCTGACGCTCAGGATTCTAATTTTTGAATCACTCGCTCCGCTCGTGATTCAATTTTAGAATCCTTCGCTTGCTCGGTCATCAAAATTGAGCACGCGGTTAAAAAACAACTTTTCACTCTTGTATAACAAATAACTATTTTCACTTTACCGCACAAGGTTTCCAAGACCACTCTAATTTATACAGTACTAGCTGATGCCCGCGACTTCGTCCGCGTGGATTGAGGTTTTTCGGTTCCCGCGGGAACTCTTTAATTTTCCGGGATAAAAAGTAGCCTATGTGCTATTCCAGACTATAATCTATCTCTGTGCCAAATTTCATCCAGATCCGTTCATCCGTTGGAGCGTGATTGAGTAACAAACATACATCCATACATCCAAACTTTCGCATTTATAATATTTATTTGATAGAAAAAAAAGGGTAATGGCTTTTCTTTACGGGCTATTCCACCCTTGAGACTCCTTTACGAAAGACCTTCGAATTCCCTCACGGCATTTTACCATAAACTCTTGTCAGAAATTGCCGGAAATTAAATAGCCACTAGTTAAGTGCCGTGGCTGACTGTATCAAAAATTTATATAAGTAACTAAAGTTTGGTATTAAATTGATTGTTACTCCTTCCGCCCTTTATTATAGGTATTAGGTAATAGGTAGGATCGCAGCAACTGTAAGAGCAACTTTTATCAACAAATTAATAAAACTAAGTAGGTACACGAATTTCTCACCTAATAAATCGTTCAAAAATCACGCGAGAACTCTTTGATTTTCTGCGACTAGGTATGTCACATGCAAAAAACCACGTCGATCCGTTACAATTGCGGTGTGATAAAAGGACAATAAATACGTGCAATATTAATAGTTAGGCACTACATAATGCCCGCGACTTCGCCTGCGTGGATTATTTTTTTTTTATTCGCGTGGGAACTCTTCAATTTTCCGGAATAAAAAGTAGCTTGCAACCTATACCAAATATCATTGAAATCTGTTGAAAAGATGGGCCTTTAAAGCGTAGTAGACAGACAGACAGACACACTATCGTATTTATAATTGACCGAGCGAAGCGAAGGTCTCTGAGTCTACTTGGGTGAATTGGCACTTGTCCGTCCGTCCGTCCGTCCGTCCGTCCGTCCGTCCGTCTGTCAGAGCCTTATACCTTCTGAATTGCTGAACGTAATTACTTCAAATTTAAATATAATATGTAAGCCGATGGCCTCCCGCCGAATATGGCTTAAAAAGTTATAAAAATCTTTATTTCAGGGGGGCTCTCATAGAAGCGAATGCGAAGTAAAATATTTTTTATTGCGTTACATAGGGTTGCGGTATATCATTTTAAAGATAATTAGGAATAGAGTCCAAAAATATATTTTTTTTAATTTTTTCCCCTAAAATTGACGAAATGGGGGGCTTTCAAAGTGGCGATTTTCTAACGTCCAAAGTTGACCTCAGAACTCTCAATTTTCTGAACTCTCAAGCCTGAAACTTGATCAATTATTTGAATTATATCCTGTACTTGAACAACAAATACTAAAATTAGATAAATATTATAAGGAAACGAAATGATTTAACTTTTAATGATGATGATATTTTTAACAGAACTTCACACTGATGTCAATAGATGGCGCTCTGTGAAACCGCGAGGTCTCAGTTCGGGGCGAACCACTAGTATTATAGTATGGATAATGAGGTGGATTGATGGTTTGTGCGATGGAATCTCCCATGGCAACGTCTCAGAAAGCATCCTATACTTTCCTCACATTTATGAAAACCTTATTGGAACTCTCGTAGTGTGGATATATCTTGGCAATTGTAATTCAAACAAGAACACACAAAATATGTCTTGATTATTACAGATAACAAAAAAGTCATAATGAGGCCTTTACGTCAAATTAAGCAAAAAAAAATATTTGTGTGGATATATCTTGGCAATTGTAATCATAGACATAGAATTTTTTCGCTTGATTGTAATTCAAACAAGCTTTAATTGGTGTAAGTGCCGCGTTCTTCAGCAATCTGTAACAAAAGAAACGAGTAGTTTGCATGATTAACTGCGGCTACGTGCTGTAACGCGTTAATAAGTTAATTGAGCTGTCACAGTAAAGATCAGTGCACATTGTTGGTACTATTAGTTATTTATTCTGTGACAATAAATAAAAATAAATATATAAATAATCTTTTATTTGCAAGAATATGGTGATAACCCATACTCCGGAATATAATAATCCGGATAATGGTCCGGAATACCTTCTACACATTTCCAAAAAATCTCATTTAACATTATTTATGATTGACTCACTGATGGCCGCGTCGTCCTTCGTCTTTGAGTGCTTCATCCGCGTGCAGGATTGAGGTTTTTTTTATTCCCGCGGAACTCTTTTATTTTGTGTCCTTCCCCGGGATACAAACTATCCCTATGCCAAATTTTATCATAATCGGTTGAGCAAATGGGCCGTAAAAGCGTAGCAGACAGACAGACACACTTTCGCATTTATTATATTATAGTATGGATAATGAGGTGGATTGATAGTTTGTGCGATGGAATCTCCCATGGCAACGTCTCAGAAAGCATCCTACTTTTCTCACATTTATGAAAACCTTATTGTAACTCTTTGGTTTTCCTGGATAAAAATGGTCCTGCCCCGAATCCCCAGGGTGTAAGTTGTTACGCTATAGAATTTCGTAAAAATCAGTTGAACAGCATTTTTGAGGGGATAAAATGAGGTCGCTATATTACATGGAACTCGTGTGCAAAATGTCACGCTTTGGGACTCACCGGTGCTGTGCGTTTTCCTTCAGATACTGAAGGAAAACGCAATGTTTAAAATTTTGTTCAGTAATCGATTTTTCTTTCCTAACTATTAGGGGGGATTTTATAAATCAAATCAGCAACTGTGGTGTTACATGAAATACTACACATATTTCTACATACACATCTTCTGTACCTATATATAAAAACCGGACAAGTGCGAGTCGGACTCGCGCACCGAGGGTTCCGTACATACCTGTAGTAAGTTTTAAATTATAAAAAAAAAACTACTTACTAGATCGTTCAAACCAATTTTCGGTGGAATTTTGCATGGTAATGTACATCATATGTACATCTATTTCCCTTGGTCACGGCATCACGCGTGAACGGCTGGACCAATTTCGCTAATTCTTTATTTGTTGTGTTGGTTTGGACCCCGGGATGGTTTATATTCACAATTGGACCCGGTAGGGGGCGCTACAATCGGGTTCGAGGTTCAGGGTAGGTCAAAGTCTGCCGGGCCCACTAGTAAATGCTACATACACATTTTGTGATGACTTCGACATTCGACGCACTTCGATAGATTAATGGTTACCAACAGGGCGTAGATTTAACCTCTTCTTCCTTCCTACTGGGCAGCACTCTGGGCAGGTTTCCGCACTTAAACCTCCAGTTGGAGGTCTGTTGTATGTGGATTTAACCTCTACTAGACCCTCCAGTTATTCATTTTTGACATGGTATATAATACGTCTATTGTATAGACCCTTAATTAATTTTTGACATATAAGTAGACATTCCTATCATGTATGTACCTACCCTTAGAACGAGTATTTAAATAACGTGACGCCTCTATGATAAATCGCATAATTGCAATCACGCCTTAATTACACGGCCGGAGGATTTATTAAATGTGGAAACTTGGAAAGAGTATTTTGCATGTTGCAACGGCAACGAGGTCGATGACCGCTTAGTTACTACTTACTGGTAATACATTATGAGCACTGTACAATGTACATGTGCATATAATCATAGGTTACCGACGATCTCTATTATACGTTATTAGCCATTGTTTTCTTTTACAATAGCATTTAAGCCCGCGTGATAAGTTTTTAATCCCAACTATGGAAGTTCCAACTGAGAAAGAGTGACATAGGCTACTTTTTATTCTGGAAAATTCAAAGAGTTTCATTCCATCTCATAATCTTGTTGTACCCATTCTTCCTTCACAACCTTTCTCACTGCCAAGGGTCACTTATAGAGATAAAGATTTAAAAAAAAAAGTTTTCGCGGGAATAAAAAAACTTTATCCATGCAGACGAAATCGCGGCATCATCTTGTTTCTAATACTGTTTTAAGAATTTCATAACAGACAAGGTTGGCAACCTTGATCTTTCGTCATCTATCTCTTCTTTAAGTCTTCCTTGTTTCATTCCACAGCGCTGCGTAGGGTTGCCAGCAATGCTGAAAGCCGGCGAGTATTCTCCCAACAACCCGCTGATCCGCGGCGAGAGAAACTCCGGCGATGTTCTACTCGGCCTCGGCGAGTACGAGCGACGCCGCAACACGCTGCGCAAGATACGACAGCGCCAGTACAAGGAGTACCTCGACCAGGTAACTCGCAGGGCTATATAGCCAGCTATACTGCTAGCCGGCCACTCGCCCAACAACAGAGAAACTCCAGCGATGTTCTACTCGGCCTCGGCGAGTACGAGCGACGCCGCAACACGCTGCGCAAGATACGACAGCGCCAGTACAAGGAGTACCTCGACCAGGTAACTCGCAGGGCTATATAGCCAGCTATACTGCTAGCCGGCCACTCGCCCAACAACAGAGAAACTCCAGCGATGTTCTACTCGGCCTCGGCGAGTACGAGCGACGCCGCAACACGCTGCGCAAGATACGACAGCGCCAGTACAAGGAGTACCTCGACCAGGTAACTCGCAGGGCTATATAGCCGGCTACACTGCTAGCCGGCCACTCGCCCAACAACAGAGAAACTCCAGCGATGTTCTACTCGGCCTCGGCGAGTACGAGCGACGCCGCAACACGCTGCGCAAGATACGACAGCGCCAGTACAAGGAGTACCTCGACCAGGTAACTCGCAGGGCTATATAGCCGGCTACACTGCTAGCCGGCCACTCGCCCAACAACAGAGAAACTCCAGCGATGTTCTACTCGGCCTCGGCGAGTACGAGCGACGCCGCAACACGCTGCGCAAGATACGACAGCGCCAGTACAAGGAGTACCTCGACCAGGTAACTCGCAGGGCTATATAGCCAGCTATACTGCTAGTCGGCCACTCGCCCAACAACAGAGTAGCTCCAGCGATGTTCTACTCGGCCTCGAATATTAGGTAACTTGCAAGGCTAAATAGCCCGATATACTTCTAGCCGACAGCTAATCACACAAAATCCGCAAGTTGAAAACGCATTCGGAATCATTTGAACGCATTTGAATTCGCATCAGGAGAGATCGCAGTCAAGGGCTAACTTGTAGTGGATTAAAAAAAAATAGAAGAGTCGAAAATAGCAAATCTGGCGGATTTAAAATTGCACCTAGAAATATGGCCTCAATTACTCGTACGTAATACCTTACGATGGATAAAGGCTGAAAATTTACCTTTCATGTCTTCAATATCCAGTTATATTTATCACATCTAACATGGTGGGAAATATTTTCCAACTCAGATTTATTTAAATTATTTCTTTTTATTTCAAGCAAGCAAAAAAGAAACAGGAAGCCAAAGAGCAAGCAGAACGGGAGCAAAAGGAGAGAGAAGAGAAAGAGAGACTTCGCGAGGAGAGAGAACGAGAGAGATTAGAGCTGGAGAGGATTGAGAGTCCTGTGGGACGGCGAGCCAGTGTTAGCCATACCAGTGTGTCGGGAGCCAATAATACTTATATGACGTGAGTAGACCTTTTTACTTGTCCATTAAAGAGAAGATAGAGAAAGAAAGAGATTGGCAGAGAATGAGACAGAAGAGCTGAAGAGAATAGGAGTCCATTGAAACGGTGAGCTAGTGTCAACCATGCCTTTATGTTGGAACTCGGAGCTAATTATACCTACTGCCGAGTTTTTCGCTGGCTCTTCTCGGTAGGAGCGCATTCCGAACCGTTGGTACATTCACTTGAAGATTTAAACACACTTTTAAAAGTTTATTTGAATAAAAAAAAAATTAATTTGTTCACATAAGTGGACCTTTTTACTTGTCTCTTGAGAGAATGGAAGAGATTGATGATTGATTGATGGATGCCAAGTGTGGATTGGCAGACTTATGCTGAGATCTATAGAGCGTACTTTGACTTGGCTCAGACTTTACTCAGAGTTATATTATATTAATATATATATTATATTATTATTATAATAAAATTTCTCAGCAGCAATATAGACCTCCACCCGAAGCAAACTCAATACAGTGTTTCCTCCATTCTTTCTCATTTTTTCCTACAGACTGCATAGAGGTTAAGAACATCATTCAAACCCTTAAAAATGGAGCTCCAGGGTTTGATAACATTAACACAATAATCTTAAAAAAGTATTATACCTACCTAATCGAACCAATAACACATCTATGTAACATATCACTGGAAACGGGAATATTTCCAAATATACTCAAACAAGCAATCGTTACACCGATACATAAGAGTGGTGACAAATCTATGCCCTCGAATTATAGACCAATCTCTCTGCTTTCCTCAATATCAAAAATTTTAGAAAAGATAGTCCATAAAAGAATCATGTCATATTTAAACAAAAATAATATACTAGCAGAAAATCAGTTCGGCTTTAGACCACAACACTCTACAGAAGACGCAGTATTGAAAATTACATCTTTAATAACAGCATACTTAGACAAAGGAGAAAAGTGCGTAGGTGTTTTCCTCGACCTTCAGAAAGCATTCGACACAGTTTCAATCTCTATTCTAATAACTTGCTTAGAAAAGATCGGCGTACGTGGTATTCCACTACAATGGTTTACTAGCTATCTTTCGAACAGAATACAACGTGTACGAATAGGAGATCACTTAAGTGAACCCTTAGTGTGTGATTTCGGGGTCCCACAGGGTAGTACCTTAGGCCCGTTGCTCTTCTTAATCTACATCAACGAACTCTGTAAGAGTAGTATAATGAGGGCTGATTTAATAATGTATGCCGACGATACTGTACTACTGTTCCATGACACTTCCTGGAAAAGTGTACAAGCTACTGCAGAGAAAGGACTGTGCACAATAGCTACCTGGCTGGAAAACCACCTATTAACACTAAATGCACAAAAAAGCTCTTACATATGTTTCAGCAACAGTACACCTGGCACCGCTGAAACAACATTTAATTTACAAATACACAATACTTCCTGTAGTAGTCTAGATAACCGTGTGATGACGAAATCCTGTGCGTGTCCTAACCTAACTAGAGTAAAAACTACAAAATATCTTGGCGTTATAATAGACGATCAACTCACATGGACTCCTCATCTCATGGCAACAGCAGCTAGGGTTAGGAAATTAATAATAATATTTAAGAACCTAAGACCCTTATTGGACAAAAAACGGTTGATACAAATTTACAAAACGCTTTGTGAATGCGTTTTAACCTACTGTATCACATCATGGGGAGGAGCGTCTAAATCACACTTCATTATTTTAGAACGCGCCCAGCGTGCTATTCTTAAGGTAGCATTAAAACTACCTTACAGATACCCAACACACTTACTTTATGAAGAGGCTGAGGTTCTTAGTGTAAGAAAATTATTTATATATAAAAGTATTTTGAGGTATCACCACAAGACTGTCCCAATTCTACCAGCAAACAATAAAAGAGTATCCAGATACCCAACTCCAACTATAAAAACTGCGCTGGCGAAACGTCAGTTCAACTTCCTAGCACCGATACTATATAAAGCGATTGATAGAAAAACCCCTATTAAAAATAGTAATTCCTACGCTGCCAAAACAAAAATTCTTTCCTTTCTTAAAAATCTTAGCTACGAAAATACTGAACAACTCTTAAAAATTCCACAATAATTCTCGATATTCTATGCTTAGTTACAAAAAAAAAAAAAAACCACTAACATTTTCGCACTTATCACTAGCTTACAAACGTATATGTACCCCCCCCACACACACACACACACACACACACACAAACACTCACAAACACACACACATACACATCATACACACATTCACCACACACCCACACCATAAACACGTCTTAGATAATATACCTGTATTCTATTTGCATGTTAACATAAGCTAATAATAATGATTAATTGCAAAAAAATAAACAAATGTGATAGGGAAGGCACTAGCTCCCATAACACAGTTTTTACTTTTTTGGGAGATAGAGGCCAAATTATACAATGTACAAATGTAATTTTTGCAAATAAAGAGATTTATTTATTTATTTATTTATTTAGTTAAAACGAGATGGACTTATGTGAGTAACATAAATCTGTCTCGTTTTAACCATGTCTCAAGTCTAAGCAAAGTCAAAGTTCGCTCTATAGATCTCATATTTAGTCATTTTTAGTCATTTATTTATAAATAGCTTTCATGACATACTAATACAATATTCCTAATATAATTAGCAGTTAGCATGCATGGACATGAGGCCCTGTCAGGGCGTTGCTAAATGTTAACATTATTATTAGTTAGTTATATATAATTACTAGCTGATGCCCGCGACTTCGTCCGCGTGGATTAAGGTTTTTCGGTTCCCGCGGGAACTCTTTAATTTTCCGGGATAAAAAGTAGCCTATGTGCTATTCCAGACTATAATCTATCTCTGTGCCAAATTTCATCCAGATCCGTTCAGCCGTTGGAGCGTGATTGAGTAACAAACATCCATACATCCATACATCCACACATCCATACATCCATCCAAACTTTCGCATTTATAATATTTATTTGATTATCATTAATTTATTTATCACATTATAGATGTGAGACACCTTAGTGAACAATACTCTCGGGCACTCAGCTTTCCTCACGATGGTTTCCTTCAGCGTTAAATCAAGTTATATTTTAATTGCTTAACACGCATAGCCCAGAAAAAATCGAAGTACGTGCCTGAGGATCGAATCTTCGACCGCCTGAACTGTGTGCGTAGTGGGAGATTTTCTTACCATACGATCGCGACGACGTTACCGACAATTTGTATGGAATTAATTGTCAAGCGCTTAACAACTGACGCTCGATCAATTCCATATAAATGGTGGTTAACGTTGTCGCGATCGAATACGTAAAGAAACTCCCACTCGGCCTGCTGGAGGCCGAAAATCTAAGGCCGGCCATACACGGGCTGCTCGAGCAGTTAGCCAGTGATCAACATACACGGACCGTTCTAGCAGTCGTAGTCTACAGCTGGAAGTTACCATTGATAACTGCTGCCAACCGCCCGAAGCAGTCGCAACTGCTCGAGCGGTTCCATGTATGTGTGTACGTAGAAGACTGTAGTTCACTATGCAGTCGCAGATTGAAGCAGTCCATTCTGACTGCTTCAAGCTGTCCGTGTATTCGAGGCCTAAAAGTCACTATGCTGTCATCGCTAATATAATCGGGTTATAATAAAGCGGAGTCCCAAGCCTAACAATCACTACAGTTAGTCTCGTGTTCGCAGCAAGGTGGACACGGGCGTGCAAGTGGACCGCCGCAGCACTCCGCTCTCCGTGGCCGTACAGACGGACGACGACGCGCTGTACCGAGTGAGTTTATACTATCACCATTTACATCATTGCCTTACATGGCCGGCCCATACTGGGCACAAGTCTCCTCTCTGTATGAAAATAGTTTGGCTACAGTGTGCCTAGTGGGAGTTTTTCGACGTTAACGACGATTTGTATGGAATCTTCAAGCGCTTGACAGCTGACGCTCGATCAATCCATACTAATATTATAAATGCGAAAGTCTGTCTGTCTACTACGCTTTTACGGCCCATCTGTTAAATCGATTTGGATGAAATTCGGTTAGGTTACATCCCGGGGAAGGACATAGGCTTATCCCGGAAAACGAACGAAGTCGCGTGCATCATCTAGAAAATATAAATGCGAAAGTGTGTCTGTCTGTCTGCTACGCTTTCACGGCCTATCTGTTCAACCGATTTTGATGAAATTTGGTGCAGGGATAGGTTGTATCCCGGGGAAGAACATAGGCATACTTTTAATACCGGAAAATTAAAGAGTTCCCGCGGGAATCAAACAAACGTAATCGAAGTCGCGGGCATTATCTTGTTCCATATAAATGGTAATTAACGTTGACGCGATCGTTTAGTTTGGATGACAATGCATAGCTAACTACGTGACGTCATTCTAAATCCAATATGGCGGACTCCCAAGGATAGCGGACTAGTTATTTTTTATGCACCCCCGTGATATGGGTATCAATTAAAAGAGTTTGTTGAGAAGAATACGAAAATTAACAAATCGGTATAGAAACCACGGAGATATATTATGCACCGACATACATTATTAAAAAAAAAGTCTGACAGACAGACAGAAAGATTGTCTGTCTGTCTGTCTGTGTGTCCGTCCGTATGTCACAGCCACTTTTTTCCGAAACTATAAGAACTATACGGTTGAAACTTGGTAAGTAGATGTATTCTGTGAACCGCATTAAGATTTTCATACAAAACTAGAAAAAAAACAATAAATTTTGGGGGTCCCCATACTTAGAACTGAAACTCAAAAAATTTTTTTTCATCAAACCCATACGTGTGGGGTATCTATGGATAGGTCTTCAAAAATGATATTGAGGTTTCTAATATCATTTTTGTCTAAACTGAATAGTTTGCACGAGAGACACTTCCAAAGTGGTAAAATGTGTCCCCCCCCCCCCTGTAACTTCTAAAATAAGAGAATGATAAAACTAAAAAAAATATATGATGTACATTATCATGCAAACTTCCACCGAAAATTGGTTTGAACGAGATCTAGGAAGTAGTTTTTTTTTAATAATTTAAAACTTACTACAGGTTTGTACGGAACCCTCGGTGCGCGAGTCCGACTCGCACTTGGCCGGTTTTTTTGGAAGTCGGTTAAAAATACTTACACCACACTTAATTCAATATGGCGGACGATAAAACCTTGAATTTTACAAGTGTTTTTGAGTGTGATTTAAGACTATTTTTCAAATTACTTACTATTAGCTCAGTGTTCAGAGAAGAAATATAATTTTGAATACTATGAGATGTTTGTGTTTTTCAGACAACTCCTTCGCCGGGCCATAACCTGCTAACGCAAGCGGAGAGAGAGCTCTCTCCACACACCGTGGGCGATGGGAAACAACCGCAGTGCGATTCCCACCAGTGGGAGTGGAGAACTTTAGACAGAAACCACGAGCGAAGACGTAGCTATGGGGATTTTGATGGTCGGTTGTCATTGTATCATACTAATTAATACACACATATCATTATAATTAAATCCGCGTGGACTTCGGCTAGTATTTTTGTTTCATCTTTATTATTGGAGATAGCTGTACTTTTGGTAACTATCAGTAGGAAGGCTGATTCAGTATTTGGTGGATGTAGGGCTCTTCTCTGGTTCAAATAGTGATGTTCTGCCCACATGCGGGTCTGACAACTTATCGCCGCTCAAAGACGTGTTATGGTTACCAAAAATGAACAATAACTAGGAAGGCTGATTCTAGTACATATATACATATAGTATTAGAGTATGCGCAGTACCTATGTGAGCAGTATAAAAACTGACGCTATTCATCGGGCCGTTCACTAGATATGGCTGTGGGGGAGATCGTGTACAACAGAATCAGCCCCATTATAATTGACCGAGCGAAGCGAAGGTCTCTGAGTCTACTTGAGTGAATTGGCACTTGTCCGTCCGTCTGTCCGTCCGTCTGTCAGAGCCTTATAACTTCTGAATTACTTCAAATTCAAATATAATATTATGTAAACCGATAGCCTCCCGCCGGATATGACTTAAAAAGTTATAAAAATCTTTATTTCAGGGGGGCACTCATAGAAGCGAATGCGAAGTAAAATATGTTTTATAGCGTTACATTGGGTTGCGGTATATCATTTTAAAGATAATTAGGGATAGAGTCCAAAAATATTTTTTTTTTAATTTTTCCCCTAAAATTGACGAAATGGGGGGCTTTCAGAGTGGAGATTTTCTAACATCCAAAGCTGACCTCAGAACTCTCAATTTTCTGACAGGCTGAGCCTGAAACTTATTAATTACTTGAATTATATCCTGTATTTGAACAACAAATACTAAAATTATAAAAATATAATAAGGAAACGAAATTATTTAATTTTTAATGAGCTTTGCGGTACTTTTAACAGAACTTCACAAAGATGTCAATAGATGGCGCTCTGTGATACCGCGAGGTCTCAGTTCGGGGCGAACCACTAGTTTATTTGGTGGTAATATTTCCAGATCGCATATCAGCTGGTCGCAAGCCGCGCGAGCGCTTGTCGTCAGAGCTCCGTCACACACACATGCCGTCCATATTCGACGCCGAGGCCATTCGACTGAGGAACGAACGCGCCGAAAAGGTGCCTAATCGATATCTATCTATGCTAATATTATAAATGCGAAAGTGTGTTTGTTTGTTGGTTTGTCCTTCAATCAGGCCGCAACGGAGCAACGGGTGTTTGTTACTCAATCATGCCATAACGGCTAAACGGATCTGGATGAAATTTGGCACAGACATAGATTATAATCTATGTCTATGTATCCACGGATTACACATGGCTACTTTTCATCCCGGAAAATTAAAGAGTTCCTCTGAAAAAAACGGAAAACCCTCAGTCGCAGGCACCAGATAGTACAAAATAGAAAGACTTATCTGTCAAAGCACAGTGTGAAATTTTAATATACTATTGGTTAGAGGTTGGTTTCGAGTTGCTCTGTTGTAATTGTTTTCCTAACAATTTTTATTTAAATTAATCAATTATTGTACTACCAAGACAAAACCATTTCGCGAGGGAAAACAACCATCATAATTTCAGCGTGTATAATATTATCAACTTTACGCAATTGTATCATAATACTTTACACTCTAGGAAGCAGCGGAACGACGGCACTCGTACCAGCAAGAATTGAAGAATCAGATACTCGAGCAACAGAGAATTAAAGAGGAACGGAAAAATAGAGAAAAGTAAGTAAAATAAAACCTGTAAAATAGGTTTCTAGAAAAGTAAGTCCATCTGTTTATGGATGGAGAATGCGAAAACCCAACCAAAAAAAAAAAGAAAAAAAGAAAAAAAAACCGGCCAAGTGCGAGTCGGACTCGCGCACCGAGGGTTCCGTACAAACCTGTAGTAAGTTTTAAATTATTAAAAAAAAAAACTACTTACTAGATCTCGTTCAAACCAATTTTCGGTGGAAGTTTGCATGGTAATGTACATCATATATTTTTTTTAGTTTTATCATTCTCTTATTTTAGAAGTTACGGGGGGGGGACCAACATTTTACCACTTTGGAAGTGTCTCTCGCGCAAACTATTCAGTTTAGAAAAAAATGATATTAGAAACCTCAATATCATTTTTGAAGACCTATCCATAGATACCCCACACGTATGGGTTTGATGAAAAAAAAATTTTTGAGTTTCAGTTCTAAGTATGGGGACCCCCAAAATTTATTGTTTTTTTTCTATTTTTGTGTGAAAATCTTAATGCGGTTCACAGAATACATCTACTTACCAAGTTTCAACAGTATAGTTCTTATAGTTTCGGAAAAAAGTGGCTGTGACATACGGACGGACAGACAGACAGACAGACAGACAGACAGACAGACAGACAGACAGACATGACGAATCTATAAGGGTTCCGTTTTTGCCAAATTTGGCTACGGAACCCTAAAAAGATCGCTTAGTAATAAATATATTAGTTTTGAGGCATATTTAGAGAATAAGTACATCAAATGCGACCGGTTCAGCCGTGTGACGTCACGACTCACGAAATGGCACTGCGGTTTCTCCATACAAACATACTCATCTGTTTTGTCTGTGGATATTGTAATAGACAAAATATTTTTGTACCATAAAATCCATATCTGTGCCATGTCTCTATGTTTTGCTTTATTCAATAAATTAATAAATTTAAGAACAAGGAACCTTCAAAAATTGCAAAAATGGCCCAGCCATCCCGCAAACAAAGACGAATATAATCAAAAAAAGAAAACCACACCGACATAGCCAAAGTCCTTCTTAAATTATAGAATAGAATATTCTTTATTTGCATAATGTGTGTAAGTACATAAGATGTTAGTTTATAAAACACAGTCCAGCGCATCATACGTATCGGCGTACAAATATTATATTATTCTTGAAAATGATTTTAATTTCAGTTTTGGAGGAGGAAACCGTACCAAGCAATCATTTTTATTAATTTCAGTCCATGTTAATTTTTCCACCAGAATGCTGGAGGCGGCGGAAATGCGTCGTTTGGAGGAGCAGTTGCGATCCCTGAAGATGGCGCAGGAGCGAGAGACGTACAGACACAACGACATCACTGCCGCGGTATATATACATTACTAGCAGATGCCCGCTACTTCGTCCGCGTGAAATAAGTTTTTAAATTCCTACGGAAACTCCCTAATTTTTCGGGTTAAGGCGCCAGCGGTGGGTGAATTGCTCATACAAACGTAATACCAAAATAATTTGTAATTCAAGCATATTTCCTCCATATTATGCGTTTATTAAGATTGAATTTGTATTTATCTAGGTTCCTGGATAATTATTTTTTCAAAATACTTTCCCAAAATTAAATGTAAGCACATTGCGTTTTGCTTGTTTTTACGACATAAATGACATGTTTTATCCTTATTTGTTTCATATTAAAACCCCTTAATCTTACAATCTTACATCTTTACAATCGTGCATTGTCGAGTCAACATCTCCTGAAGATGCTCCGGTTTCGGAGTGAAACGTACGTTGAGAGTGATTTGGAGGATTTGTGTGGTGTGGTGCGGTGCCGGTGCGAATTGCTGGGTGGGTGGGTGTTCGCATGCTATTGGTGAAGGGCACGCACTGTACCACATAGATTGGTCTGCTGTGGCGGATTATAGCGAATTAAACTTCTCGTTCATTCACTAACACTTGTAGTTGGCACAATCGGCACCACTATTCCCGAACCACTATTTTTCTCTTCGACCGTGGCTAGTTACGGCAAAATAAGTGTTTTAGCGTTCCGGCACGACGCCTTGTAGAAATCAGTAATAATAAACCCACACCCTAAACAGGTTAGCCCACTACCATCTTAGACTGCATTGTTAATTACCATCGTCATTTAATTTACAGATGAAACACAGCGCAACCGAGTACGAGAGAAAAAGAACAACGCTCCAAAAAGAAATAGACTTGGAACAGCAGGCGCTCTTAAAGGCAGCCATACACCCCAAAAGACACACAAACACATCAGAAAGCGACTCCCCAGTTCACGCGCGCTCAAAACTACCCTTTTACTACAAACACGACCAAAAACCAACGTATTCCACCAACATTCCAGATAGTTCCATTTTCTCGCAAAACTACGACGTCGAAAGTTACCTAAGAAGAAACCTCAATCCAACCAAAGAAAGTCTTTATTCAAATAAAATTGATAACAAAAATACTGTCACAGAAAAAGCACTAGTCCACGAGAGGCCAAAAGAATTGAGAAATTTAAACGCAAACGTAGAAAGGTTTTACGAAAGAAATTTTCCTGGAAATACGGAAAAAGAAACTAGAAATATTCCCGAAAATACTGGTAAGTTATACGGATATTCCAAAGATGTAAGAAAATTTTCGGAAAATATGCCATTAGATACGAGAAAGTATACGGAAAACGTTGGAAAAAACGAGAATTTAGTAGATTCAAACAAATTAGCCGAGAATATGGAAAGAAATAGAGATTTCGAAGATAAGGCTTTCGATGCATTGCCTATACCGGTTTTGAGGCATTCTCCAAAACCGAAAGTCAATTTTGAGGAGAAATCATCAGAATTGAGTGAGAAAATGCAATTAGTCGAAGATAAATGGAAGGTACCAGTTGTTCAGAAGAACATTCTAAAGTCTCTGCCGGGCGAGAAAGGGAAAAATGTTAGCATTCTTACACAGCTGGGTTCCATTCGACGACAGTTGCAATTGGAACAGTTGAAGTTAGACAAAATGCTGTCAAAAAACCATAATTGAATTTATTTATATTACTTTAATCTGAAAAGCATAGTAGTTAGACTAAAGGCCTGAATCTCTGCATTTTTTAATCACCAGCTATATATAGCTCTATTCAGATATTATTAAACAGTTAAAGTAAGACGAAATGCTGAATAAAACTAAATTCAATTATTGTCATAATTGTATTTAGTTTTAGTTTAATCTGTACTCAGACTAAAGTAAAAGAATAGAAGATAGACAAAAAGCCTAAACATAATAATGCATTTTCAAAAATGCCACTAATTTCGAGATTATAAATAAAAATTAACTGGCTATAAAGAAAATTAAATAATTATGGTGATGTAAAATTTTATTTGTTATTTTGTTTTTGCTGCGCATGTGCATGTTATAAATAAAATTAAGAATTATTGCCTTATTTTTATAATTACATATAAATATTATTAAATTGCATAAAATTCTATTGATATAGCGTAATGATAATAATAATAGTGCTTTACTAATTAATAAGGTAATTTGTAATTTTTCGGATGTCTGTATGCAACTAAAAAGTATCTAAAAGTTACACTCGCCAAGTCGAGTTATTAGTCCGGCCTTGTAATAAATAATTCATTATTAAGCATGTAATTAATTCTACTACTAATTAAATTTAATATTTTTTTTTTTGTTTTGTATAAATATTTAATATGAAATAATATTTTAATAATTTCCGACGTAAGACATTTTTAATTTCGCCCTAATAATCAATATAATATCTCAAAACTAATATTTTTATATATATTTACAAGGTAGGTGATACAAACCATTTTTGTAAAAGAAAAAGGTATTTTGATCATCCCTTTCTTGTATTTACATAATGTTTTATAATTCAAAATATTAATTTATAATGAATACTTTGATTGCATTTCCAATGTTAGAATCATGTTTTTTTTAATGTTAGGTACCTAAGTACATACATTGAGTAAATTTTAGTGAACTATTTACTGTGTACGAAATTTATAATATTGATTCCAATCGATATAGTAGAACCTTCAAAGAAAAAGCCAAATAATTAAATTCCTTCATAATAGTGTAGTGCCAAAACCACTAATTTTCTTCCTTGAACTTTTTTAACTAAACTTTTCAAACAACCTTATCTCAGCTTTTCTATCGATTTCTCAGTGATACTTCACTAGATATTTTATTTGAATACTTTCTAGGATCTCAATATAATGTTTCGTTTTCTTGATCTCTATAATAATAAAATTTTAGTAAATACATAATTATTGTAATTACTTATTTAACACCAAAAACACTACAAAACTATTTAGTTTATACTAAGTCTTTCAGTCTGATATTTTAGGTAACTGTTTTATGAACTCCAGCATGATTACTGTATTTTATTAAAAATAGTAATAATTTTAGTGCAATGCGCCAGGATTATTTTTAAGTTGCATTTTCGTTATGAAATACCAGTTGTATACAAAACTAAATTTAAGAAACTAAGTCAATATGCGTAAAAAAAAAAATTTTTAGTTACATTTGAGTTTTGCATACAAATTGGTATTATATTTATATAAGTATACGAAAGACTGTCGTGTAGGATAAGTCCAAAAGAGCTTGTAATTTGTAAATTGGAAAGTGATATTAAAGATAGGTGTTATAATTATTGCTATTTGTTAAAGTAGCCAATTATATTTTTTACACGCTTTTTTATGTATCTGTTACGGGCAAACGTCGTAAGGTGGGCAAACTTGCCCAGGTAATATTCTTTTTGGATTGATGGTTCTTCAATCACGCCGCAACAGACCGACGTGACCACCACCCTACCGGCAAAGACGTGCCGCCAAGCGACTTAGCGTTCCTGTACGATGCCGTGTAGAAACCGAATAGAGGTATGGGTCTGATATAACTACCATGCCCCTAACAGGTTAGCCCGCTACCATCTTAGACTGCATCATCACTTACCATCAGGTGAGATCGCAGTCAAGGGCTAACTTGTAGTGGTTAAAAAAAAAGGTAAAAAGGGAATGAAATCTTCGATACAATGTAAATTTACTCTGGGAATTCTTCACAAAGTTAACATGGTCCATGCAGTCACTTTTGCACACCTTAAGTCCTTAGCCCGCTGCATATTAACGCCAAATTTGTCCATTTTTCGCACATAAGCTTTATAAAAAATGATGATTAATAAGAAATAATAATGTATCAAAGTAGTCCATTACAGTTATAGTTAAGAAATAAGCATGATAATGTTATATAGAAATATTTGTTTTTTTCTATTTCAATAAAATTCTGTTATTGCTATTCATTTGTTTCATTCTATACTCCTTAATTATTTCAAATGATAAATTGGGTTACTGAATACTTATTTCATCACAAATTCAATATGGCGGCTATGTTAGACAGGTTATAATGACGTCATGTCAAATCCAAAATGGCGCATATGATCGGCAGGCGATGCTTTTTTTATAGTAATAGGCCCTGTGTTTAACACATTTGTTTGTGTTTGTAAGTCTTCTTATTATTGTGTAGAAAAATAACCAGGCATGATTAAAAAAAATCATCTTTATTCAGAAATCTTGGTATTTTTTTGGCAATATGACACAAATATAACAATCAGACAACTTTACAATAATTAAAATGGAGAAACTAGAATATCGGTTTAGCTAAAATATTTTGTTGTCTCAAGAAGTTCACTGTTAAAAATATTAAAGCTCGAACCGTTTTGGTCTTGCTATTTCAAAACCTTGCCTGTTTTGAAAAAGTTGTCGAAATTTTATAGTTTCATATGCGAAGACCATCGCCACAATAGATTTATAATAAGATTCCATTATCATTCACTAAATTCCTTTATAAATCTTTTAAAGTTAACGGTGAAAATATATAAATAAACAATAGGATATAGCATCTGCCCTTCCAGCTTCCGTTTTCCCATCCACTTTTAATATTAAGTAGTTACTTTCAAATTAAAAGTGGATAGATATTCGCGCTCCACCCTAGTTGCATCAACGCTTGCCAGCAGCTTTGATGCCGATGGCATTCAACGCAGATGGCAAGTCAGTAAGGGCCTGTGTTTTTTGTTGACTAACCTCAACCTTAAGGTTGACCTTAAGGTTAAGGGTTATTGACCTTAAGGCGCTATCAGTTCACGAGATCAAAATATAGGCGCGCGGGGGTGAAAACGAGCAAGCGCATGTCGCAAAAAGTGGAAGAAATAATTTGTAAGAAATATATATTTACTGTTCAATACAAATTATTCGGCCTTTCGATTTAGAAACGTAAATTTTATCTTATATTTTGAGAGCAAATTATTAGTTTCAATAAGGAGAAAAATTGCTTTAAAAGGTAAACCAAGAGGTATGTTTAAAAAAAAATTCAATGCAGATTTTTTTTTAATTGTGTTTTGAGATGCGTCAATGGCTGCCCAAAGGTCTTGAAAACAACAAATTATTTTTACAAGAATACATTATGACACCTTTAATGGATACCTAAAAAACTCCGTTTTGCCGATTTTACGATGTGACAGAGCCTTAAAATGTGTTGCTAACCTTGTCGATGGTCTTCACATAGTAAATTGTTAAAATTCATACAACACTACAAAACTTTTTATCTTCATAAAGGTACGGTTTCCAGGGTATGAAGTTATGAATACACCCATACACGCTGATTTTAATGGTTGTTAAAATATAATATAAGCTAAATAAATTTATAAAAGGAAAGAATAACTGACTGATCTATCAACGTACAGCTCAAACCACTGCACTGGACGGATCGGGGTGAAATTTGGAGGAGGGTGCGATTGTTAAAATGTAGCAATCATTTATATGTAATAAGGTTCCAGTGTCTCATTTCAACATTATTCGACTATAACTGCGTTGCGTGCAACTTCTGAAACACCAAGGAAACCATACCTTAAAATATATGAGTGTTACAATAACTAAAAATTGAATAGGTCATGTGTGAAAAAACACAATCCGTTTTTTATCTAATAATATTTACGTTATTTTAATAAATAATTAAGTTTTAACAGTAGGTGTATTACGATACGTGTGACTTAATAGTTTATTATTGCACGGCGTAGGTATAGACTAATGCTAAGATATATATAGCGTACTTTGACTTGGCTCGGACTTTACTTAGGCCCACTTGCACAAGGACTCTTAAATTGATTTAGTTAAATGTTTTAATGCTGTCCCTTTTTGGCAACTACAATATGCATTTGCCAAAAAGGGGCAGCATAACAAAATTTAATTAAATCAGTTTAAATTTTCTTGTGCAAGCGGCCCTTAGAGTTAAAACGAGATGGACTTATGTGAGTAACATAAATCTGTCTCGTTTTAACCATGTCTTAAGTCTAAGCAAAGACAAAGTTCGCTATATATCTCACACTTACTCACGCGCCTATTAACTTTTTGAAGTCACGAGTATCATAATATTATACATATTATGACGCGTTTACATTAGGTCGGTTTGACCGTATTCGAATTAAGCCGTTTTCGGTCACCGACTCATGTCATTCGGTTGGCCGCATTCGATCGCATCTGATGTGTGATGTTTTATTTTTTTTCCACTACAAGTTAGCCCTTGACTGCGATCTCACCTGATGGTAAGTGTCGATGCAGTATATGATGGTAGCGGGCTAACCTGTTAGGGGCATGTCAGTTATATTAAACCCATACCCCTATACGGTTTCTACACGGCATCGTACCGGAACGCTAAATTGCTTGGCGGCACGTCTTTGCCGGTAGAGTGGTAACTAGCCACGGCCGAAGCCTGCCGCCAGGCAGAAGATGTAGTGCACAAGATGTTACGGTTGGGCGTCTTCGGTCTAACCGACTTATGGAAACTTATCGTTGGCCGAAAACCAAGTACGTCGACTGATGTAAATGGGCTCATTTTATTATCGAATCCGGTTAAACCGAATGCGGTCGACGCATTCGGTCACCAGCCTAATGTAAGCGCGCCATTATTATTTTATAGCTCTTGTGACCTAAATCCGCGTAAAGCTTACCCGTGGTTTAAGTTGTACATACACAGTGAAAAAATTTATTATTGAAAGGCATGAGTTAGCGATAAAGCCGTGCAATAATATATTTGCACACCAGTACCAACAACAACTGTACAATGTTTCAACTCGGATAAGCGATGCGCGAACGCATATATACAGAACAGAAACCAGACAGACATGAATTATTAAATACAATACAAATAGTTTAGATAAAGTAATTCTCCTCTAGAGTATTTCCAGTTAAAAGAGAAATATGTAGTGAATTTTTAGAAAACTATTGCAAAATATTATATTTTCCTCATAATTTTTCCTAATCAGTACAGTTTAGAGCAGAACTACTTTTAAAAAAAACAAATAAACGAAACTACAGAAATTTAAAAAAAAAACTTTAAAAATACTTCTCTATTCCACTCACTCTGACACAAGATTTAACACAAACAATAATATCACATGTAGAAAAATATAAAATATTGTCTTTCATAGTCTTTATTGTGAAAAATATACTCTGTCTTTCTATATTGTCTATGCCGCTACGCGGGGTGTCTTAGAAACTGTTCCAACGTGGGCCCGGTGCGCCCTAGAGGGTCCCTGGGGAACATGAGCATATCCCCGACCCACGTGAACTGCAAAAGTCTATTCTCTATGACATGGCGCCATCTTGGATTCTCGAGTAGCAGGTCTCTATAATTGTCTCCTGACACTATGACTCCATCGAACTCCGCGGCGCATTGCACTATGTATCTGGAAAAATTTAATACACAACTGAGTATAACATCAGTTTTTTTTTAATTTCTGAGGTCATTTCATTATTTCAATCCTTGGCTTACTCATTCTGAGACTTGTGCTCAACAGAGCAGGAGTCAGAATGAGAAGAAAGGATTATAAATAAAAAGTATCATTGTTTCATTAACTTAAGTGAAAATATATAACATGTATTCTATCTCATTCTCTCGCAGGCTCAATCCTATTATGAATATGTTTGTCTCTTTTTAGTGCTGCTTTTTCGTTTCATCGAATTTTCAAATCAAAACGATTCTAAAGAAGTTATACTTCAAAAAAAGACTACGATTACTAAGATGAAGTAGCTTACTTATATTATACTAGCAGACGCCCGCGACTTCGTCCGCGTGAAATAAGTTTTTTAAATTCACACGGGAGCTCCCTAATTTATCGGGTTGATATATACACACACAAATAATGTGGCTTTCTATTTGTATAAAATTTTTCAAAATCGGGTCAGTGGATCCAGAGATTACCCCCTAAAACCTCACCAACTCACAAACTTTACCTCATTATAAAGTGGCGTGCACAGAGCTTGAAGCTAGGGTAAGACAATAGTCAGTCAGTATACCTTTTTATTGACTGTTATAATGAAAAATGAACATTGACCTATTTCCATTAGGGTAAGCAGTGTATTCATGCCTCTATGAACTGCACGCCACTGTATTATTATAATAGTAGTATAGATTTACTTATATAATAGCAAGTTTCACTGACCTGTCGTCGTAGGAAGCGACCAGCCGGCCCTGGATCTCCCGCGAGGGCGTGAACACCACCAGCCCGCGTCTCTCCAGCTCACTGAGCAGCTTGCCGTCTGTGCTCTTGCCTAATTTACACCTGCAAATATACACAACTAGCTGATGCCCGCGACTTCGTCCGCGTGGTTTAAGTTTTTTTGATTCCCGCGGGAACTCCTTAATTTTCCGGGATAAAAAGTAGCCTATGTCGCTCTCCAGGTCTTCAACTATTCCCATGCCAAAAATCACGTCGATCCGTTGCTCCGTTGCGGCGTGATTGAAGGACAAACCAACAAACAAACACACTTTCGCATTTATAATATTAGTATGATATAGTGTGTTTTACAAGCTTTTACTTTAATTTTAAAACCCCTATACCCAAAATCCTGAGAAATTATGATAATAATTAGTTAGAAGCATGGAAGCAATCAACTTTGGGTCCAGCGGCCCCACAGGCTAACATATACTACTGTATATTTATTATATACTAGCTGATGCCCGCGACTTCGTCCGCGTGGATTGAGGTTTTTCGGTTCCCGCGGGAACTCTTTAATGTTCCGGGATAGCCTATGTGCTATTCCAGACTATAATCTATCTCTGTGCCAAATTTCATCCAGATCCGTTCAGCCATTGGAGCGTGATTGAGTAACAAACATCCATACATCCATACGTCCATCCAAACTTTCGCATTTATAATATTTACTAGCTGATGCCCGCGACTTCGTCCGCGTGGATTGAGGTTTTTCGGTTCCCGCGGGAACTCTTTAATTTTCCGGGATAAAAAGTAGCCTATGTGTTATTCCAGACTATAACCTATCTCTGTGCCAAATTTAATTCAGACCCGTACAACCGTTTTGACGTGATTAAGTAACAAACATCCATCCAAAGTTTCGCATTTATAATATTTTATTTTATTTTATTTTTTGTATTTCGGTATACCAACGGCGAGTACGCAAAGCTTAAATAAAAAATAGTACATAAGGTCTTTTTCCGTGTGGCACGCCACTTATAAGTATACACAGCTATTATTATATATTAGTACTAGCGATCCGCCCCGGCTTCGCACGGGTAGCACTAATAATCCTAATCTATATAATATAAACTATCCTATCTCTCAAGTTAGATCGAACTGCACATGGTGTGCGAATTTTATTATAATCGGTTAAGTGGTTTAGAAGTCCATTGAGGACAAACATTGTGACACGAGATTTATATATATATAGATAGATAGATAGCGATCCGCCCCGGCTTCGCACGGGTAGCACTAATAATCCTAATCTATATAATATAAACTATCCTATCTCTCAAGTTAGATCGAACTGCACATGGTGTGCGAATTTTATTATAATCGGTTAAGTGGTTTAGAAGTCCATTGAGGACAAACATTGTGACACGAGATTTATATATATATAGATATAAGTAAGTATGGACACTATACCTGAATTGGGGGACAAATGCCTTAACAACATGCCCGCGTTGAACAAAATAGTCGATGCAGATTTTTAGCCCTTTCACTGAAAACACTCGGCCATTACTGTGCCTGGAAAGTTGAAAAGTTATTTTGTAGATATTTTTAAAAATGAGTGACACAATGCAGATCAAAGTGCGATTTTTCACACACACTTTTGTGTTGTAACACGTCCACGCGGTGTCGAGGCTGAGATCTATAGAACGTACTTTGACTTGGCTCGGACTTAACTTAGAGTTAAAACGAGATGGACTTATGTGAGTAACATTTATTAATTTGTTTATACATAAATCTGTCTCGTTTTAACCATGTCTTAAGTCTAATCAAAGTCAAAGTTCGCTCTTTAGATCTCACACTTAGTGCCATAGCCTTGGATGAAATAAACATGGGATAGTAAACATAAGAAAAATGTATGAAATCACGTTCGACTAACTTTTGCGGGGCGAGGGGAGAGTGCCTTGTCATTTTTCCACCCAATTATTGACACAAGTGCATGAAAAAGTCGATCACTATGTCATGAAACTGCCCAGTTCGCGGCTAGAGGGTTAAGGCGAATATGGCCGATATCACGCATCCCATGGTTAATTCGTCCAAGGTCATAGGCACGACACGCGTCACGCAAAATAACAAACTTGTCTACACAAGTCACAAGCTACTGTTTGATACTGTCGCGTCGCGTCGTATAGTCGCGTTTGTCGCTCACAGAGGACAACAGGTTAAGGCCATTACCGCGGCACGGTCGCCCCATCGCGCACGGCTTCTCTTTGAAATAATAAACGCGCACGACATCTTATAGAGTGCGTGTTGAAAGGATCTTATGTAGGAATTTCTAAATATTCATAGTTCTAGCCGACACCTGCAGCTTTGCTCCACAGGAAATTTCCTACATCCAAACAAATATCCCTATAAATTATAGCTTAAATGTTATTCCAATGTAGCAACCACTACAGCCCATTAACGTCCCACTGCTGGGCACAGGCCTCCACTCTCATAGGAGAGAGGGAATTAGAGCTTAGACCCACCACACTACACCAATGCAGGTTGGCGGGCTAATGTAGCAATATGTAGCAACTTTAGTTTTAAATATCAAAACCTATTCCAGCGTTTTTGAGGAGTAACAAACATGCTTCGATCCATCATCACAAATTTTCCAGTTTATAATAAATAAATAATAAATAAAAATAAAATAAAAAGTTAATAATATAAGTAAAAAGTAAGATATCTATTTTATTCTCTTTATGATACATACTTCATAGCAACGTTGCTGCCATCTATGACAACCATCCTCAAGCCAGTCTTATTGCGTACATCTCTCTCGGGATTATAAATATTACTGCCGATGCTGTTGCGAGAGGCCGGCTGCCCCAATATCACCTCCTTTATGTACGTGTCCTCCACAGTTTCGGTCGCGCGAGTCACGCCATTCTAACAAAAATTTGTTAGTGCAACGTAAGTAAAGTAAAGGGAAATGTCTGAACAAATTTGGGCAATGGTGGCCAATATCCAGACAAATTAGCCATCTGGGTGGAAGATATTATACTGCATAAGTTTGTATGCAAAGTATGTAGGTGCACAGGTGTAACAACTGTTAAACGTGCTAACCACAGGCAAACAGGTATTTTGGTGTAGCATGTAGCTACGCTGGTAAATTTTTATTTTGAGCTTCCCTCATTTAATGTTATAGATATCTCACAATAATATTATATCTCAGTTAAACGCTATTGTGTTAACACTACTAAATGAAAATAAGAGTAGGTGAAATTACTATCTAATGAGCAAACACAAGGAATACCAGTGTACGGATAAAACTGATCAGGCGTTTGATACACCTTAATGGACATTAATCAATGTATTAGAATGTATACTGGTTTTAAATAAATAAATCTACCATCAAATATTCAGATTAAGTAATAAAACCCAGTGACTTACCTTAAGGCTTTGCAAACTAACATTTTTACTGTTAGGCCCATTGCAACCATTAAAAATCCTCTGTGCTATAAGTTCCCACATCTTCCCCTTTTCCGTAGCATCCATCTTCGCAATTGCATTCAAAAACGTCTTCATTTGTGTGCTATTCTTTCTGTTTTTACGTTTCTCAACATTTATAACAGTAACATCTGAATCACCACTCATAGACAAACTAGCATTCGACAATGTGTGATTGTCTATGGTATTAGCTAAATCTATTACTGTGTTGTGCTGATTTGTTGAATTGAGAGTAGTATCATTAGTTAGATCTATTGTTAAATAAGAGTCGTTATTAATCTCCTTTGTTAAATCTTCGACTTCCTTTTGAAAATTCTGTGCCGAGCTTGTATTATTGTTTATTCGGACAGGTGATTTAGTTTTTAATGAATGTTTGCTGGATAGTGGGGTTGAGCATTTTACAGGGCATGGAGTGGCATTTATAATTAATTCATCATTAAAATTTCCACCACCAATGATAAAACTACTGGACATATTCTGCCCATCTTGTTTGTTCTCTGAACAGTCGACTTCTATGACAGTATTGTTAGAAGCAACAGAAGTAGATGAATCACTCTCATTGCGAAGACGTTCAAATAAGACTTTTATATTTTTCCTTGTTTTCCTGGATTTTTTCTTTAGGATTTTATTGTTCTTTTGTATATTCAAAAGAGAGTGTGTGGTTTTCTGGAAAGTAAGTAAAATAGCATTAATAGCAAGCCGTTTGCCGTTTCAAAAAACTCGAGTTTTTACAAGGATTTATAAGTGGCGTCTTTTAAAAGTAATTTAAGGAAAAATACTTGAGGGTAAATGGGAAAATAGGATGATGCAGGCACTTTAATATAAGTAGGTTAACTTTAGACAATATTTTTATACAATTACTTAATAAGAATGCGATAGTCATAAGATTGAAGTTAGATAAGATTCTATCGTCTTGGAATAACAATAAACCGAAACATTAATTTGGATATAAGTAATAAAGATGTTTTTAACAGAAAGCAAACTGTAAACTTAACTTACAGAATTATTTCGTTGTTTTGATTTTTTCCCCATTATACCAATTATGAAAATTTTATGCCGTAGAAAAACAATATTTTGTACAAAAACTATTCAAAGGTTCTCTGTGAATTCAAGAGTTTCATATTTTTTCACAGGCGAAATTCGAAAAGCCAAAACACGAAATGGTCAATCAAAAATATGTGTAGGTAGTAGGTACTTGTCTGTGGTAAAAAAAAAAAATAACTTCAAACCAAAGCTTCAATTGTTCAAACCAGCTTCAAAGTCTACGTTCAAATCTATGTTCCTAGCAAGGAACACATATTTTGGTTCCTAGTATTGCTTTCTCTCTTTGACGTATGACGGCGTCCCTCTCACATTTTCTATCTCGTATATAGTGATGGCATCCCTTTCGCACGAACCACAGAGTTGAAAATTCCCGCCAACACTTAATAATTCCAAAACGATAATGTGCTGTTGACAGATATTTAAAGGCATACGAAAATTCCTGCAAGTGTATAAACTACTAAAGGTGCCAATAGCCTAATTTCAGAGGAAGTATCGCTAGTTTCATATCATATAGGTAGTTATCATTAATTTATTTATTCATTCAGTGGCATTTTTAGATTTTGAAAATAGATTTATATCTGGTTCATAAGATCTTAATAATATATTGAATAATCTTTTTTATTGCCTTGATTTTATTGCCTCGCGAGGTGTGAAAATTAGAGTATTCAACGCAGGGGTAATGCTGTCTTTGTCTTGGGCGCCCCTAAACCCCGCGCTTCACTCAGGATTCTAGCTTTGATGGATTCTAGATGCGACACCCTCGCTACGCTCGGGAGTTACTCTAAAATCTCTCGTTGCGCTTGGGGTTTATCCCGGCGCCCGTGACTTACAATAAGACCTTGCATTACCCCCATGTTGAATAATCTAATAATAAACGTCCTACTTACCTGCTGTAGGTACCTATAGTAAACACATAATAATATTATGTACCTATACATGGGTAGGCTCACGTGTAAAGCCGAGGTGGGTCAGCTAGTTTAAATTTAAACAACTATTTCAGTTTTAATAATTCTTTATTCATTTAAACTATTTGAATGTTCACAGGTCATCTAGGCAACGACCTCAATTTACATAGACGGGCCCTGTCAAACAAAGAATGTGGGCGTATTTTACTAACGCCATCTAGTTAGTCTGAAAAGCGGGACAGCGCTATGGCGGGGACAAAGACAGGCTTATACAGGTGTGGAGCGCGCTCCACAGGTCGGACGCCCAATTTTTTTTCTATGAAAGGGCCCATCTAGTACCCACATTATATACCTATATCGATGCAATTATGTACATAATACTTAATATTGCTGAAGTTTGCCATTATTACCTGCTTCTATGATGGTAAAGACAGAGTAACTAATTAGTTCCACGGGTCTACACAACGTTGCCAGTATGCTCTGCTGTCTGCTCTGCATTATAAACCTGTGATGTTCCTGTGAGCACTTGATTTTCATGGAAAATTAGGTACATTTAAGAGGATCGTCTAGTTGTAAATTTTCATACAAAAAGCGATAACGTTTTTCTTTCCGTAAATGTTGTCCAATTTTCATAATTTTTAAAATGTTGCAGATACAATGAAGAATTATGCTCGTACGTTTTAATTTTAAAGAAAATTGCTTATGTTAAAAGTTATTAGCCTCTAAATATCCATATTTTTGACCTAAAACTTCCTCGAGTATTTTAATTTTTTTAAATTTAACTAAACTAAGTAAAATATTAAAAAAATAAAACGTACGAGCCTAGATTAAGGTGTAGGTACTGAATCTTACTGAATCTAATGAGACCAAAATTGTCTAATTTCGTAAACGTTTGGGGGGGGGGGGGGGGGTAAAAACGTTATCACCCGAAACAATATTTCCAGAATAAAATGTAGGCGTATGCCTACTGGACTTGCAACTCTCTCTATCGCACGATACGGAGTAAGCAGCGAAGCGTTGTGAAACAGATCTAGCATTATTGAAAATACCTGCTCGCGTCGCGTTTCGTCACTAGACGATCCTCTTAAAGGCTCTCATAGGGCCCATTTTCACATTTTTCTTGTCCGTTGCCGTTGTGTACAATAAAATTGAAGCAATAAATGACTTTTAATCTCTTGATCGTACCTACTAGCTGATGCCCGCGACTTCGTCCGCGTGGTTTAAGTTTTCTTGATTCCCGCGGGAACTCCCCGGGGAGTAATTAATTTTCCGGGATAAAAATAGATAGCCTTAGTCACTCTCCTGCAGGTCCTCAACTATACCTATGCCAAAAGTCACGTTGATCCGTTGCTCCGTTGTGGCGTGATTGAAGGACCAACCAACGAACCAATAAACCAACAAACAAACACACTTTCTTATTTATAATATTAGTATGAATGCACCGTTGCTTATGTTATGACGCGGGAGTGTTGATGTCAAAGATGGCCGCCATCTAGCATGTTCTTACTTCTTACATGTACCGGGGTCCGGGATGGTTGCAAAATGCATGCTTCCATTGAAGCGTGATTGAAGCATGCCGCATTGTCGCGACAGTAAGACGGCATTAATAACAAGATGCTCACAACATGTAATTATTTATTCTACACAAACATTTGCTAGATAGATAAATTGCATTTTCCTAAGCTGTTTTACTTAGTTATGTACCTTACTATAAATCTTCTTCATCATCTTATCTTAGGTACGAGTAATTAATTATTCATTGCTAAGGAATCTACAAACAATAAAATACAAATAATATTATTAACTTATTTCCTTATATTAAGGGTACTTACTTAGTTATGTACACAATATTGTTTTTAACTTACTTGAAGGAATTGAGCAAAATATGCAGGATAGATGTATAAGTAAGTACTTGAAAACGTTATTTCGTTAAGAGAATATTAAGGAACTTTAAACGTACCTACCTACATAATTACAAACATAGATATACTAACAAAAGATCGCTGCTTATATTATGCTGCTATGTACTGGATCTTTAGAGTAAGCAGGGATCGTATGGTTGAATAAGTAATTGAACAGTTTACAGTAAAATAATTTGATCCTATTTCACCTCAGCCCCCCGATTATGTAAGAATTGTCGATGAAATCGTAAAAGTTCGGCGTCAAAGTAAAATAAACCATAAGAGCATTGAATTAGAGCTCAATTTCGTGTATCCATTCTCATACGTTTAGGTTATGTATGAGAATGGATACACGAAATTGAGTTCTAATTCAATGCTTTTATGGTTTATTTTACTTTGACGCCGAACTTGTACGATTTGATCGACAATTCTTACAGAATCGGGGGGCTGACTCCATTGGTCTACTCTATAATTAGGTATTCTAGAAATCACAAATTAGGTTCGATGGAATTTCCATTTGTTACAAATACAATTACTTACCTACAAAGAATTTTTAAAAGTTGCATAAATCTACAAAGCTCTCCTACGAATCTATACTTCTGCGAAAGTTCGGATGGATGGATGGATGTTTGTTTTACCCCGGAAAATTAAAGAGTTCCCGCGGGAACCAAAATACCTCAATTCACGTGGACGAAGACGCGGGCATCAGCTAGTTTATATTATAAATGCGAAAGTTTGAAATGATGGATGGATGAATGTTTGTTACTCAATCACGCCATAACGGCTGAACGGATCTAGTTGAAATTTGGCACAGAGATAGATTATTATAGCCTGGAATAACACATAGGCTAGTTTTTATCCCGGAAAACTAAAGTGTTCCCGCGGGAACCAAAAAAACCTCAATCCACGCCGACCAAGTCGCGGGCATCGGGCTAGTTTATTATAAATATAATTACCTACAAAGAATTTTTAAAAGTCGCCTATTAGATACATACAAAGCTATCCTACGAATAGTTTCATAAATACTTATATCCTATTTTCCCTTATCACTATTCTCTGTCCAATCATTTATTTTACTTTTGGGAGCTCGATTCAATAATGTTCCAATGCGTTACTGATTCGATTTTTGATATCTAACAATCGACTTTCTTTATGAACGTATGTATTAAAATAAATCATTTATATGCAACAGTACAGTAAATGTACATGAATCCGTCAGGTCATAGAAACCATCCATCGCTAAAGATGTATTGCTTAGAGGACTAGCAAGAAAGCTAGTGTTGCAGCTCCGTGACTATTTTGAAAAGAAAAGTCATACTTGTAAATACTAGATGAGTAGTATACGAGTTACGAAATATTGGTTAAAAGGGCACGTCGCTTCAATATTGTAAAAAATGATAGAATAATAATTTATGCGTCTTAGATGGAGTATTGCATTTTTGAATTGAAAACTTCATCAGCCGCATTGAGCACTTTTTGGTAGGGACTAGGGGGTAAACTTGTGGATTCGCGTCACCGACATACTCGCGTTGTTACGAAGACAAAAGGTCTTAAATATAAATTTACTGCATTCGTAATTAAACTGTAATGCCTTAGTTTTTACATTTTAATAATAATCATTTTAAATATTCATTTTCACTTCTATCGGCAATCCCTATGACTGACAATTTTTTCGTCGATGGTTGCCTGTCAATAATTATGAAACTTCAAAGGCGTGATGTCAAAAGTAAAATAAATGGTTGGTTGAATAATACGTCACTATTTACAAGTATACACTTCCATAGTCTTTACACAAGTGTTGCAATCCACGCGACAACACCAATGGAACTTGCACTCGCATCGCTCCCTCACAACAATCTTCTTGGTGTTGTGCCCGCGTCCGCAACACATCAGCGCGCACCCGTCAACGCCGGCCGCGGTTTTGTTGCACTCCCTGCCCGCTGTTCCCGGTGAACCCTGAATATAGATGACCATTAGATGACCATGAAACTGCCTCGTTGGTCTAGTCACTAGACCAACGAGGCAGTTTCATGGTCATGCTCGGCCGCAGTCAAACATGCTAACCAGTAACCACTAGAGTCTAGTGGTTAGCATGTTTGACCGACGGTTTTACTGCGGCCGACGAAGTCCCGGGTTCGAGTCCCGGGTCGGGCCATAATTAAGTATTGGGTTTTTCCAACTAGAAATCCTCAGTACTAGCCCGGAGTTAGGAAGTTTCACCCCCGTGCCTCGGAGAGCTTTTTGAAAACTTTTTTGGACTCTATTCCTAATTATCTTTAAAATGATATACCGCAACGCAACCCTATGTAACATTCGCATTCGCTTCTATGAGAGCCCCCCTGAAATAAAGATTTTTATAACTTTTTAAGCCATATTCGGCTGGAGGCCATCGGTTTACATATTAAAGAAGTAATTACGTTCAGTAATTCAGAAGTTATAAGGCTCTGACAGACAGACGGACGGACGGACGGTCAAGTGCAAATTCACTCAAGTAGACTCAGAGACCTTCGCTTCGCTCGGTCAAATAAAGGGTTAGCAATATTTTTGAAGCTGTCATTTTAGTTTACGACAGAATCAGTCCCTAATATAAAGGATATTTAACATCGTTCCGGACACATTTGGTTAAGTGCGTAAACTTAAGTAAATGGGCTAAATCCTTAGTAAATTAATATACCACTTTTCAACGTACGTACCAAAGAGATATTCTGTATACAGTAATTGGGTGACTCTTCCAAATAGACGAGATCTTGCGCCGTCGGCAGACTGTAGGTTGGATTGCTAAGCCTCAGTTTCCCTCGACGAGACACCTTTACTTCCGTAGCACCTTCATATTTGTCACGTAGATAGTCTCCTGGTAAAACAAAAAAAAACTTGGGTCTAATCCCTATAGTTATTGACTAAGTATGTCATAGTATCTCCAACGCATAATCATTAATACTTAATGGAACTTAGGTAGTTAATAATCTTTATAACTTTTCTAATGTTACCATGACTAAGTAAATATCAATAAACTAATGTGCTTATAGTACCTAGGTATCTCCATAACGCATAATCCATACTAATATTATAAATTAATGTGAAAGTGTGTCTGTCTGTCTGCTATGCTTTCCCGGCCCATCATTTCAACCGATTTCGACGAAATTTGGCTGAGGTAGGTAGGTGACTGAGGTAGTAGGTTGTATCCCGGAAAAGGACATAGGCTACTTTTATCCCGGAAAATTAAGGAGTTCCCTCGGGCTCATCTAGAATACTTATTGGAACTTAGTCAACCTTTAGAACGTTTCTAATTTTACCCGTTTTACTCGTAGTTATGTTAAAAATGTGCACATATTTACGACAGACAGCTAAACTCTGGTTTGCGATTTTTGAATTTAGAAATTAGAGCACTTCCGCTTTGCTTCCAGTAATTTAAATATTTAGTATAGGCACCTGCCCACCTGAATATTAATTATTATAAAAAATACGACATTAATTACTACGAAAACATAAATAAATTACATATTTTGATAATTGCTTGGATTAAGAGAAGAAACCTATCCACTGATATGACGCATTAATAAATTTCATTTAATTATAGCTTGGAACCAACTCGGGACCATCATTATCAGGCCATATCAGGTAGGGTAGGCGTGCTTAATTACCTATTTTACAATTTTTTTTATGTTAAAGTTTCGTGGAACATTTTGTAATTACTTATTATTTTCCGCTTTAACGGTATATGAAACCATATACCAAAGTTATCAAACCACTTTTATCCGTTAAAAGTTGACAGATAAAATATAACTTTTTTACTACCTCTCTGTTACTAAGCGATCTAAATTCTCTAAGAATCATTTATAATACAGACAGCTAATTAGTTTAAAAGGGGCTTCAAATCTTGTGCCAGCAAAATACACCTATTTTAATTTTTTTCCAAACCTCACATATAGCCCGAGCCGGACTCATGTGATTCAAAAACGAAAAAATCGGTCAAATGCGAGTCGAACTCGCTCTTAAAGGGTTCCGTACCCACATAAATTATTTAAGTAAATAACAATAACGATGTCATAACAAGACGTAATCAGCTGTGAAACAACTGGCTTAACTACATATACGGAACCCTAATTAACGTTTTTCGGACTTTTCCTATACTTGTGCTGTGAGACCTTGCTTTTTGCTCATGATTCTAGATTAACGAGAAGTACGTATAGTAAGTAAGTAGTATGTGGTAGTCTAAAGGTATTGGCGAGTGTCAAAATATGCAAAACTAGTTGATGCCCGCGACTTTGTCCGCGTGGATTGAGCCTTCTTGGTTCCCGCGGGAACTCTTTAATTTTCCGGGACAAAAAGTAGCCTATGTGTTATTCCAGACTATAATCTTTCTTTGTGTCAAATTTCATCCAGATCCGTACAGCCGTTCCGGCGTGATTGAATAACAAACATCCATCCGGCCATCCATCCATACATCCATCCATCCAAACTTTCACATTTATAATATTAGTATAGATATGCGGCATAAACGGCCGCTTGATACCTCTATATAGGTACGCGTTCCCGAGAAAAAAGTGGTTGACAGACAGACAGACAACGAAGTGATCCTATAAGGGTATATAATATATAGGGTAGGGTATATAGGGTTCCTTTTTTCCTCTTGAGGTAGGTACGGAACCCTGAAAATTTTTTTAGCTATGTATTTTATGTTTTCTTTACTGTCAGATTTGGTACACACAAATCACGAAAGCGATCTTCTTTCGCATCCATCGGTCGTCAGTTAAAATCGTTTTTAAAGGTCCCTAGCGTCGTAAAATTTAATGGGGTGCTATCAGCACACCATGGGATGATAGAGTGAACCACAGTCCAAGATATTAATTTGCCGTGTACCAGGGCAGCACCAAGCGACAGGAGGATTAATCGAACTCATTAGCTTTACAATATCAGATGTAAAGTACAATGGAGATCCATTTACCCGGTTACGGAATGTTAGTTTTTGGTGTCTGCGACGAATGGGCGCTTAATAGAGTGATTTGTGGAATGTAATGTATTGGAGACGATTTATTCCAGGCTTGTTGTTTGTATATCCTGCAGAGCCATTGTAGCCTAGTTGGTTGAACATTTCTATGCTTAATATTTCGGAATTTGGGGAAATAATTCGTGTCCAAAGGATATCACAAGTCTGACGACCTCCGTGGCGCAGTGTTAAGCGCTGTTGTCTTAACGTGCGGAGGTCCCGGGTTCGATCCCCGGCAGGGTTAATTTGGGAATTTATACTATCTCAATTTTCTCAGGTCTGGCCTGGTGGGAGGCTTCGGCCGTGGCTTGTTACCCCCTGGTAACTAGCCCCTACCGACAAACACGTACGTATGTAGTAACGTACATAGATATTAAACAGGTACTTACCAATTTCCCTGAAGCTGGCCAGTTGTTGCCAGCAGGTGATGAGGCTGCAGGAGCCCGACACTCCGTGGCACTTGCACGTCACCCGCGACTTCTTTATGACTGCCTGGTACAACACATGGGAAAAGCTGTACAAAACACGGGTAAAGTGTGCTTACATTACATACAAAATGGCTGTGATATACAGACAGACGGTCAGCAAATTAGGTATTTGACTACTATCTAAATAAATTATTTTTTAGTGATTATTAAATAGAAGATCTTCCAAAAGTCGTAATATCCACATCCCCTGATAGTTTTATGTTGAATAATTTTAAACAATCTCTAAAAAAGTAATCTGTAAATAAAAAGTGCGTGAAACTTTAATGACGTTACATTTCAGAATTTCATATAAATCCCATACTTAGGACGCGTTTTGCTGATTCGACTATTTGTCAATTTTAATATCTAATTGATGTTTCAAATAATATCTTGAAATTGGACGTTCACTGTACGGAACCTTTAAAAGAAAAGTAAACATTGCAATTTTGATAAACTTTGATACCTACCAATAGTTCTAAGGTTAGGGTCCACTTCCTAGGTAACGAGAAGTGGATATTATGTCAAGACGTAGTATAGAACCGTAGTAACAATACGTTTGTGGGAACGGAGTTTTCGTAGGAGTACCATGGACTAAGTAGTTGTGCTGACACACTATATTGTTTGATTGACCAACACTTCTACCAGGTACTTATTACCAATAATGTTTCAACTAAGAAGTTTATAATCTCGAACCTGCCAAGTCATAAAGATAATCTATACATCTAAACTCGCGAGGATCGAGCGACTACCTCGCTTCATTATCAGTTCCCTTTCCCATACGTTCACGAAGCCACGAAGTACTTAATCAGTATATTCTCGACCTACCCTCCTGCCAGCATAGTATCTGTTAATCAGCTGGCTGCCCTAATCGCGAGTCGCAACGCTTCACTTTAGTTCCCGTTCCCGTATGTCCACGAAGCCTAACGTTAATCAGAGTAGTACGTTAATCCCGACCTACCCTCCTGCCGGCCTCGTTGTTGTGTCTATTCATCAGCTGCCGGCCCTGCTCGCGACTTCCTCGCTTCACTTTGCGTTCCCGTTCCCTTATATCCACGAAGCCTTCCGTGAACCTGATGAAAATGCAAAAATACCTTACGTAAATTAGTGATAGAGTCAAGGCTAGAAGTAAAACTAACATAATCTGTTGCACTAATATGGTTAGTTAGTTATACAACCTCAAGTCACGATTAGCTACACCGCACTGCCGAGGGGTGTTGATGGTTGTTGCGAAACTCGGCAGAAGTCAGTAATAAACGCCGCATCCGTTTGCTTTACTATTTACTAAGAAAAATGATATGCGCGGTGAAGTGAGAACATCCTCCTTTTTAGAAGTTGGTTAAAAAGCTACGTTGATTTCACTTCAGAAGATCCGCTTTTGCCCCATTTCTATAGTCTAGTTAAGTAAGTAGAAAGTACCTATTTGTAGATATATTTGAAAGGAAGGACTATATAGGAAGTTAATTAGCTTAACTAATTTCTGCTAACGTCAAATAACTTCTCAATAACAAGTTGCCATGGATTTCAGCCAGAATTATTGTAAGTTTTATTACAAAGTTACATTAAGTACAAAAAGTGTGAGTATTAAGTATTTTATTAGACTTCGGAAACTCAACAAAGTTTCCCCAACTTTTACTCCTGGTACGCTATAAGCTTTGGTGCTAGAAGGAGACAGCCACAGACTACAGTGTATAGAGACAGCGAAAGTTCGCATTTTCGCGTTAAGCTACGCCCACCCCACTGCTACGACGTCACTAGTCGCTACGTAATATCGATTCGTAGCAAAGTCACCGTGCCTTATAAATTTCGACTTTATGACATGCGACATAGTGTTTAATTTTATATACAAAGGATGGTGAAAAGAACTTTTGCAAAGATATAAACTTCATGGCTCTATGATATTTCAACTAAACTAGCGCAGCTTATACGAAACCGAATATAAGGTTTCGTAAAAACTTATACTTCGTAATTTTTGCCAAATAAAAAAGCATTACATCCAAGAGGGAATTCATTCCCCTTAGACAATGACCCAAGGTAGGTAGGTAGTTTCGTATAAATAGGTATAATCTAGATAGATAGAACTGAGATAAGTTATAGAAGTCATAAATATAGAGCCTTATACCCACTTTTAGCATTTCCAACTCTTCTCTCTTTGAAAGTTAACACTAACTTTCGTGTTGAGGGAAATTTTCCTTGAGTTTTCCCCTAGGGCGATACGGAATCCGGATTAACAACCCTCGCAAGTCCATGCTACCCTGGTATATGAACGCGGATATAAACCTGCTTAAGCGTTTCTGCCCGGTTTATCCGGGTTTAGTTAGATTAACCGGAAGAGCGCGTTTTTTCGCGTAGTCTTTAGGAATGAAGAATCCAGCAAATTGGAAATTTTATAGAAATTTTACCACTGAAATTATTACTCAATGGATTTTACTTATTGACCGAGCGAAGCGAAGGTCTCTGAGTCTACTTGAGTGAATTTGCACTTGTCCGTCCGTCCGTCCGTCTGTCAGAGCCTTGTAGCTTCTGAATTACTGAACGTAATTACTTCAAATTTAAATATATTATGTAAACCGATGGCCTTCAGCCGAATATGGCTTAAAAAGTTATAAAAATCTTTATTTCAGGGGGGCTCTCATAGAAGCGAATGCGAAGTAGAGTATTTTTTATAGCGTTACATAGAGTTGCGGTATACCATTTTAAAGATAATTAGGAATGGAGTCCAAAAATATTTTTTTTTTAATTTTTCCCCTAAAATTGACGAAATGGGAGGCTTTCAAAGTGGAGATTTTCTAACGTCCAAAGTTGACCTCAGAACTCTCAATTTTCTGAAAGGCTGAGGCTGAAACTTATCAATTATTTGGATTAATATCCTGTACTTGAACAACAAATACTAAAATTAGATAAATATTATGAGGAAACGAAATTATTTAATTTTTATTTTGATGTCAATTTAGATGGCGCTCTGTACAAGTTTATGGATACCGCGAGGTCTCAGTTCGGGGCGAACCACTAGTTATAACTAGTGGTTCGCCCCGAACTGAGACCTCGCGGTTTCACAGAGCGCCATCTATTGACATCAGTGTGAAGTTCTGTTAAAAATATCATCATCATTAAAAATTAAATAATTTCGTTTCCTTATAATATTTATCTAATTTTAGTATTTGTTGTTCAAGTACAGGATATAATTCAAATAATTGATCAAGTTTCAGGCTTGAGAGTTCAGAAAATTGAGAGTTCTGAGGTCAACTTTGGACGTTAGAAAATCGCCACTTTGAAAGCCCCCCATTTCGTCAATTTTAGGGGAAAAATTCAAAAAAAAATATTTTTGGACTCCATTCCTAATTATCTTTAAAATGATATACTGCAACCCTATGTAACGCTATAAAAAATATTTTACTTCTCATTCGCTTCTATGAGATCCCCCCTGAAATAAAGATTTTTATAACTTTTTAAGCCATATTCGGCGGGAGGCCATAGATTTACATATTATATTTAAATTTGAAGTAATTACGTTCAGCAATTCAGAAGTTATAAGGCTCTGACAGACGGACGGACGGACGGACGGACGGACGGACAAGTGCCAATTCACCCAAGTAGACTCAGAGACCTTCGCTTCGCTCGGTCAATAATATTGTCTTGTGTAAATGAAACGTAGCAAAAAAATATGTAATAAATTTTGGATAGAAGCAGGCGTTACTTTGCGGAAGTCCATAATAATAAAAGAACTAGAAGTTTAATTCGCTATAATCCGCCACAATAGTTAAATCTATATGGTACAGTGTGTATCTTGCACCACACCACACAAATCCTCCAAATTATTCTAAATGTACGTTTCACTCCGACACCGGAACATCTTCAGGAGATGTTGACTCGACAATGCTCGATTGTAAAGGTTAGACAATTAAACTTCTAGTTCTTACATTATGAAAAAAATTCACATATTAATTACTGGTGAGATAACCTATAGGGTACTGTGATTTATATATTTTGAAATTCACAAAGCGCCTTATGTACAAGTTTAAACATAAAATCGCAAGGATTTTCACAAATTCCTTTGAACCTCTTACCGCCCGTTGCCGACCTAGTAAGAAAAATACTCGAATGCGGGAAAATCTCCTTCAAGGGGCATATTTTTCCTTTACTCGACTTTACCCCTCACTCCTGCACGACATTCTTCGCATAGCTATTCACATTTTACAACTTCTCACGATCCTGTATTCCTCATAGAGAAAATTCAAAGAGCCAAAATATCGGAAAAGCTTTTTTAAAGAGCGGGGATGGGAAAGTTAAAAAAGCGCTCATGGAAAAAGTCTGCATTGTTGACAACCGAATCGATGTTTTAATTTAGTAAAGTGCTTTTTTGAATTTTTGCTAACACCAAAATTTGAGTAGCGCAGTATTCATTCCATTTAAGTAAATGAGTGTGATGTTTATCTAGTATTTTAAGTAATTAATTGATTGATAGAGAACTACTCTCATTTTTTATAAACCCTCAAATCTTCAAGCGGGAAAAGTTGAACGTAACTTCTTTGGTTTTCTAAGCCCTGGTAAATATAACCTCAACAGTGTGACGTTGCTATCACTTTCGTAAACAATCTTGAAACACAAGTGAAAAACTCATAATGTACTGAAAACCCAGCTTTCTGTATGAATCTTCTAAGATTCATTTTCGTTTGACCCTCAAGTGAAGTACTGTGGGGCTCTTATCGCGACTTCAACTTTAGGGGTAAAATGGGGGGTTTTGGGGCGTCACCGTCGCGTCGCCTTGTGGAAAACGTACAAGTCTATCTACTCGGATACTTTGTTTTCCTGGTATTTTCGATACGAAATATGCAGAAATTTTCATGTTTTTCTGTTAAAGGGCCCTTAAATTAATTAACTTGATTCCACCAAAATTGTTTATTCCATTGATTGCTTTATCGTCCCATATTTGAAAATTCATTTAGGGAATTGACACAGTTTACGAATTGTTTTCTGACATCGCTTGGCGTGACCGGTGGTAAGAATGATTTTAAGGTTTTTTTTGTATTACAATATTTGTAGGTAGTATGGTAGGTAGTAGGTACCTAGGTATTACACCTATGTTTAATAATATCTAATAAGAAGTCTGTTAAAAATAGCGTCAATATTATCTGTACAGTGTACTTCTACGCCTTTTTATATAGAGTAGGTATAGCCTATCGAAATTTGAAACACTAATATCATATTATTCAACCAAAATATTCACATTATTTAAAAAAAATCGAAAGCTACGCACGCCTTCATTTTCAAGGCCGTTTTTTTCCGATCCCGGATACAACCCTGACCCTTGGGAAATAGCTTCCTTTTGCCTTGTGAAGTCTTAGTACTTGACCTGTCTTAAACCATGCTTTGACACAACCGTGAAGGAAATCTGACAGCAACCCTGACTATTGAAGGCACTCCCAGGTGAACTTTTCTTGATTAATTAAAATACACTGAACTAACAATTTGTAAAGAATAGGATTTGCACTTGATTTAAAACATACCTTATAGGACTAACCTGAGTAGGTACAGGCTATTAATAAATTAACGATACTAAATATTATGAACGTCTGATAAGTGATTTGTGTTAAACCTAAATCCTAATGTCATTCATTAATTAAAACCTGGGAGAATCTACCTGTGAAGGAAGGTAAATTTTTACCTGTCTTGCGTATCACCTGAGTGTACTAGGGATTAAGGAAATTGCAGGAAACGTTTTCCACCTTGCCTTGCCACGTGAAATAAATAATGGAATAATTTTATATACTCACACAGCGGCGAAATCAGGTGAGTTCATGAATTTGATATTTGTATGTGGTTGTGTAAAATTACACACACATTGAAAAGCTGTACCGTTAAAAAGAGAGAGAAGATATCTTTTTACTATTCTGGCAAATAGGAAAAACTCAAAGCGCCTTGCGGTTTGCGATACATAGTATACACACAAAAGCAAACGCGATGTGCAATTTGTTAGTGTAGGTTTGTGTTGGCGTGACGGGTGACCCCACAGGTCGGATTTACCTTCTGCATTTTGTTGAAGTCCTAGTAAACAGGTACAAAGTAAGACAGGTGGTTCTACCTGTAGAAAATTGACCTTTATTGATTTTCGGCAGGTACACTACTTTTTTCCAATACCTTAGGTTGCGTCTAATCACAGAATAAGAAATAGTACACGTCTATCTGACGCTCCAAAGAATTTTAAGTGATATTTTTTTAAAACCAAACTCTTTTTTACCCGACTGCGGAACGCACAGGGTTATGTGTTCATCAGTCTATATATGTATATTTCCTTTGTGTCGCACTACAGACAAAACGGCTGAACCGATTTTGATGATACTTGCACCCCTAGATTTGTCTTAATTTTCCGAGTGTCATAACGGAAGCCGAATTTGAGAAAAAACAAAATGGCGCCCACTAGAAGCCATATTGTAACAAATTTAAAAATGAAAGTCAATAAACTATGGCAAGTGGGGTATCGATGAATAGGTCTTGTAAAATCAGAGGCAGGTTCCCTAGACCATTTTTTCATTTTAACGATCATTTAGGATTTACGAGGTTTCAAAGGTTCATTTTTAGTGTATTCCTTTGTGTCGCACTACAGACAAAACGGCTGAACCGATTTTGATGATACTTGCACCACTAGATTTGTCTTAATTTTCCGAGTGTCATAACGGAAGCCGAATTTGAGAAAAAACAAAATGGCGCCCACTAGAAGCCATATTGTAACAAATTTAAAAATGAAAGTCAATAAACTATGGCAAGTGGGGTATCGATGAATAGGTCTTGTAAAATCAGAGGTAGGTTCCCTAGACCATTTTTTCATTTTAACGATCATTTAGGATTTACGAGGTTTCAAAGGTTCATTTTTAGTGTATTCCTTTGTGTCGCACTACAGACAAAACGGCTGAACCGATTTTGATGATACTTGCACCACTAGATTTGTCTTAATTTTCCGAGTGTCATAACGGAAGCTGAATTTGAGAAAAAACAAAATGGCGCCCACTAGAAGCCATATTGTAACAAATTTAAAAATGAAAGTCAATAAACTATGGCAAGTGGGGTATCGATGAATAGGTCTTGTAAAATCAGAGGTAGGTTCCCTAGACCATTTTTTCATTTTAACGATCATTTAGGATTTACGAGGTTTCAAAGGTTCATTTTTAGTGTATTCCTTTGTGTCGCACTACAGACAAAACGGCTGAACCGATTTTGATGATACTTGCACCACTAGATTTGTCTTAATTTTCCGAGTGTCATAACGGAAGCCGAATTTGAGAAAAAACAAAATGGCGCCCACTAGAAGCCATATTGTAACAAATTTAAAAATGAAAGTCAATAAACTATGGCAAGTGGGGTATCGATGAATAGGTCTTGTAAAATCAGAGGTAGGTTCCCTAAACCATTTTTTCATTTTAACGATCATTTAGGATTTACGAGGTTTCAAAGGTTCATTTTTAGTGTATTCCTTTGTGTCGCACTACAGACAAAACGGCTGAACCGATTTTGATGATACTTGCACCACTAGATTTGTCTTAATTTTCCGAGTGTCATAACGGAAGCCGAATTTGAGAAAAAACAAAATGGCGCCCACTAGAAGCCATATTGTAACAAATTTAAAAATGAAAGTCAATAAACTATGGCAAGTGGGGTATCGATGAATAGGTCTTGTAAAATCAGAGGTAGGTTCCCTAGACCATTTTTTCATTTTAACGATCATTTAGGATTTACGAGGTTTCAAAGGTTCATTTTTAGTGTATTCCTTTGTGTCGCACTACAGACAAAACGGCTGAACCGATTTTGATGATACTTGCACCACTAGATTTGTCTTAATTTTCCGAGTGTCATAACGGAAGCCGAATTTGAGAAAAAACAAAATGGCGCCCACTAGAAGCCATATTGTAACAAATTTAAAAATGAAAGTCAATAAACTATGGCAAGTGGGGTATCGATGAATAGGTCTTGTAAAATCAGAGGTAGGTTCCCTAGACCATTTTTTCATTTTAACGATCATTTAGGATTTACGAGGTTTCAAAGGTTCATTTTTAGTGTATTCCTTTGTGTCGCACTACAGACAAAACGGCTGAACCGATTTTGATGATACTTGCACCACTAGATTTGTCTTAATTTTCCGAGTGTCATAACGGAAGCCGAATTTGAGAAAAAACAAAATGGCGCCCACTAGAAGCCATATTGTAACAAATTTAAAAATGAAAGTCAATAAACTATGGCAAGTGGGGTATCGATGAATAGGTCTTGTAAAATCAGAGGTAGGTTCCCTAGACCATTTTTTCATTTTAACGATCATTTAGGATTTACGAGGTTTCAAAGGTTCATTTTTAGTGTATTCCTTTGTGTCGCACTACAGACAAAACGGCTGAACCGATTTTGATGATACTTGCACCACTAGATTTGTCTTAATTTTCCGAGTGTCATAACGGAAGCCGAATTTGAGAAAAAACAAAATGGCGCCCACTAGAAGCCATATTGTAACAAATTTAAAAATGAAAGTCAATAAACTATGGCAAGTGGGGTATCGATGAATAGGTCTTGTAAAATCAGAGGTAGGTTTCCTAGACCATTTTTTCATTTTAACGATCATTTAGGATTTACGAGGTTTCAAAGGTTGTAATCCTTTGTGTCGCACTACAGAAAAAACGGCTGAACCGATTTTGATAGTACTTGCATCACTAGATTTGTTTTAATCTTCCGAGTGTCACTATGGAGGCCGAATTTGAGAAAAACAAAATGGCGTCCACTAGAAGCCAATTAATAAATGAAAGTCGATAGGCTATAGGCAAGTGGGGTATCGTTAGATAGGTCTTTTAAAATCACACCTAGGTTCCTTAAACCATTTTTCCGTTTAAATGATAATTTAGGATTTACGAGGTTTCAAAGGAAATGTTTAAAGTTCCTACATAAATCATCTATCTATCAAACTAGGTATGATACCTATTATAAAGAGAAAAGATTTGGATTATCTCAAAAACTACTCAACCGATTTTAAAAATTATATCACTTATAGAAAGCTACATTATTTACATGTAAAATAGGCCATATTTCATTTTTAAAAAAATAAGAGATCCCTACGAAAATTGCAATAATGTGAATTCAGTCGGAAAGAATCGTCTCGTCTGAGAGCTTCGTTGCGTGCGCTGAGTAAATAGTTAAAGTTACACGAAAATAATGTATGGTGGAATAGTTTTTCTTAAAAAGTTCTATAAAAAAGTCCGCGATAGCATATATCTAACTTTTAAGGCTGACTAACAATAAACATTTTTATGATTTTCAAACTTGGTTTAAAACTATGCTTTACTTGTGAAGGTGTTTTTACCGACATAGTATTAATCCTTATCAAAATAAATATGTTCGTCATCTTCAGTATTTAATTAAGATAAAAATTGCTCTGTACACCATTTAATTTAGATGAATATTTTATGAGATATCATAGAAATACAGTAACGTTCAACAGAAAATGACGCGGCCGGCAGCGGATAGAAAAGGGTGAAGGTGGGGCGCGTACCTACTCTCACAATATAATATTACGGTAGTAACTTAATATCATTGTAAAAGCTTAATGTGACGACATAACCAGTCTCAAAAAACTTGATGATTTGTACTCCTTCAATCGATCAGTCAAAAAATCAATAAATTCATCAATGCCACATGCAGCGCATATTCGACTTACATAACTTACGACTAAAATTTTTAATGTCTATTAAAATATTGGTTCCGACTTTGCTACGTACTAAATACGTACAAATTGTGTTTTTGAAAATACTTTTTTTGCATTGTTCACGGGCATTTTCGTAAGTGGCCGACGTTCATTGGCTTACGAAAGCGATTGGACGCGGTAAATGCCGAGGTCTCGTGACGTCGCGTCGCTGCGATAGGACTCTCGAAAATTAATTCACTCTCTCTGTCGAAAAAATAGCAGATTCACGAACTTTACCAAACCAAATTTATATTAGCATTATAACATATTATGCAAATTTGATGATGGTTATGGTGATCACCATGGTAGTCATTACGAATAAATGAATCCGCTGCTTATTCACATGCTCTAAAATGCTACCACAAAATCTATAATAGTACCTTTGGTACAACTTCGGGCAGAAAAAACGTCGCCTGTTTACAATAAATACTGAACTAAAAAGTTTGAAATAAAAAAGTAATTTAATAAAACAAAAAACCCAACTGCTTGGATACCAAAAAGTATAAAACAAGACATGTATTGAAGTATTTCATTATTATCAATTTACATCGTATAATAATATTAATAAAATTTATCACGGCGCAGTCGCACGTCCAATAGCTAACATTTACCTTAACGTGCGACTGCGCCTTGATAAATTTTATTAATATTATTATACGATGTAAATTGATAATAATGAAATACTTCAATACATGTCTTGTTTTATACTTTTTGGTATCCAAGCAGTTGGGTTTTTTGTTTTATTAAATTACTTTTTTTTAAGCTTTTTTGTTTTGCAATGGTCGATATTTTGTTTTTAAAACTACCAGAGTCACATAATCATAGTTAAAAAAAGTTTAAATAAAAATGTACAAATAGGGACAGGAAAACATAACTTAAAGGATGCTTAGGGAATATTATTATTAATTTCCGCTACTATTTATTACCAGGACTATTTAACTACTATTATAGTTATAGTTGTAAAATAGTTAGAGCTACGAGGATAACATGAGGACCGTGGATATCTTTATAGTTAGTGTAGGTTCAGTTAAAAAGTTGTTTTCAAACAAACTTCAAGCAAAAGCTGATCGCACATCTAAAGCCATATTATATAAGGTTATCGCCGCAGCCGCCCCACACCCAGTAGTAGATTGTTTTACAATCGCGCATTGTCGAGTCAACATCTCCTGAAGATGTTCCGGTGTAGGAATTGAAACGTACGTTGAGTATAATTTAGATTTTAGAAGATTTGTGTGATGTGGTGAATATCGCAAGCTACAAGTGCAAGATACACACTGTACCACATAGATTTACCTACTTATTGTGGCGGATTATAGCCAATTAAACTTCTAGTCCTTTCATTACCCAGTAAGTAGTTGTGCAAATGACTCAGACTGGACGCTCGACTGCAGCCGCAGGAAGCGACTTTACAAGCGCGGGGAATTAAGAGCGACACCCCTGGCGCACCCCTGACCCCTGTCAGCGCGAGTGTGATCTTTATGTAGATATTATAGCATTGACACTCACTTGTATCCATACTTAAGGTTGTCACCGCAGCCGCCCCACACCCAATCGTTGTACAAATGTCTCGGCCGGACGCTCGACTGCAGCCGCATGAAACGAATTTGCCGTAGAGACAAGCGCGGGAAATTGAAAGCGACACCCCTGGCGCTGTTATAGCACGAGCGTGATCTTTATGTAGATATAATAAAGCATCACTCACTTGTATCCATACTCAAGGTTGTCACCGCAGCCGCCCCACACCCAGTCGTTGTGCAAATGCCTCGGTCTGGAAGCTCGACTGCAGCCGCAAGAAGCAAGTCTGCCGTCTCTGCAAGCGCGGGAAATCGAAAGCGACACGCCTGCCGCTGTTATGGCGTGGGTAAAGGCGGTTTCTCTTGACGCTGCAACAAGGATTCAATGTAGTTATTCTGAGGATTCAATGTTCTTAGCGCCAGAGCAAAATGGAGTGGAGTTGAGTCTTTCTGATGCTAACCTTTCGTTTATCGAGTCTTCTTCCTAAACGCTGCTAAAATCAAACGTTGGGGCACACGTACCGATTTTTGGCGCTATTAATTAATTTAGAGAAATAATGGCATTAAGTAAGTAGGTAAGTTAGTGTGACAATAATGACTATAATAATGTTAATCATATCAAATTAAATTAGTCACTTTTCTTATGTTTTACCCACGACAGAACCGAGACAGTATATTAATTAAATGAATGAACGAGAAGTTTAATTCGCTATAATCCGCCACAGCAGACAAATCTATGTGCGTGTCCTTCACCAATAGCATGCGAACACCCACCACCCAGCAATTCGCACCGGCACCGCACCACACCACACAAATCTTCCAAATCACTCTCAACGTACGTTTCACTCCGAAACCGGAGCATCTTCAGGAGATGTTGACTCGACAATGCACGATTGTAAAGACAAGATTGATTGGAAAGATTTTACAATCGTGCATTGTCGAGTCAACATCTCCTGAAGATGCTCCGGTTTCGGAGTGAAACGTACGTTGAGAGTGATTTGGAAGATTTGTGTGGTGTGGTGCGGTGCCGGTGCGAATTGCTGGGTGGTGGGTGTTCGCATGCTATTGATGAAGGACACGCACTGTACCACATAGATTTGTCTGCTGTGGCGGATTGTAACGAATTAAACTTCTCGTTCATTCATTATCATGGACTTGTAAGCTTATGGCCGCAAAGTAACGCCTGCTTCGATTCAATAGTATATTAATTGACCGAGCGAAGCGAAGGTCTCCGAGTCTACTTGAGTGAATTGGCACTTGTCCGTCCGTCCGTCCGTCCGTCTGTCCATCCGTCTGTCAGAGCCTTATAACTTCTGAATTACTGAACGTAATTACTTCAAATTTAAATATAATATGTAAACCGATAGCCTCCCGCCGAATATGGCTTAAAAGTTAAAAAAATCTTTATTTCAGGGAGGCTCTCATAGAAGGGAATGCGAAGTAAAATATATTTTATAGCGTTACATAGGGTTGCGGTACTTATATCATTTTAAAGCTAATTAGGAATAGAGTCCAAAAATGACTTTTTTTAATTTTTCCCCTAAAATTGACGAAATGGGGGGCTTTCAAAGTGGAGATTTTCTGATGTCCAAAGTTGACCTCAGAACTCTCAATTTTCTGAAAGGCTGAGCCTGAAACTTATCAAATATTTGAATTATATCAACAAATACTAAAATTAGTATATTATAAGGACACGAAATTATTTCATTTTTAATGAGCTTCATTATTTTTAACAGAACTTCACAATTTATTGACATAATAGATGGCGCTCTGTGATACCGCGAGGTCTCAATTCGGGGCGAACCACTAGTATTATGTGTTTGCCAGAGGTTGTGCGTTTGTTTGTTTGCATGTGCACTTTTTTGTTACCATTTTTAGACAGACATAAGAATTTTAGATATTATCTGGTAGTAGGTAGATATGTATGTACTTACTACATAAACAAAAGCTAATCTTCGTGAAAGGAAATAAACTATTGGCAAGGGAATAGGATATTTTCTACAATAAACTGTTTTTACGATGTTTTTATTATAACAACGACGTCTTCGGCATCCAGTTACGTAATTTATTGAAACTTCCATCTTCATAAACTTCATAAACGACTATTGTATACATTCTGAGCTAATTCTACTTTAAAAGATTAATAATATAGCCCATGGAAGCTGGATTGTGATTAAATTTCCGGGATAAGAGAATTCAATGGAGCTTTAAAATCGGTTAAAATTTCGTTATGTGCAATCATTTTATGAAAGATTAGTGTTTAATGCCGTCTTTTATCGGATTATTTTCGGAAAGCTTATTTAGACTGTTCTTCTCAGTAGAATCAGCTTTCCGAACCGGTAGTAGATTCTTACGACTTATCATAAGTGGCACAAATTGTCCTACATGAAATAAATCATTTCATTTCATTTCATTTTAAAATAAATGGACTTTTCTGCAACTGAGTGTTAGTCTAGGTAACAAAAGCATTCGGGATATTTCACAAAGTTTCAAACAACTTTTTACAACAAAACTTCACAACTAGAAATTTCAAATCCCGCGTCGGGTTGAGAGAGCTCTAAATCTTCGCTAACCAACGTCGGGAGCAGTCGACACGAGTTGATTTATAGCGACTGGCTGCTGCTTTTTATTTCAAAAACTGTTCTTTTATTTATTGGGGACTACCCACGAACAAGAGTTTTGTTTTTAACTTAACTTTTTATACAGCTCACTATGAAAGCGTTTGTGACAAAAAAAAACTGTTTTATAGCGGTGATAATGCAGTAGAGTAAGTTATACTTAGTTATGCGGTTATAATTAATCAGGTGAGATCGCAGTCAAGGGCTAATTTGTAGTGGATAAAAAAAAACATGTTTGCCCTAGTATTTTTTTTGGGTCAGACTTTAAAGATAGCCCCTAATCGAGGTCATTAATTTATGGCGCCTCTACCCACGCTATTATTACAGTTCTCATGTACCTACCTAATGATATGCTAACATAACGTCGTCTCTACCAAAAGAAGTTCACAGCTGGACGAAAATCCAACAAGGGTTTCCACAGATCACGGCCTTGTGTCCCATGATAAGTCCAGCGTGTTTCAGCACTCCCAGCTACAGTAGCGTCCGTCCAACTAACGAGGGGTATTCCAATGGTGCGAGGCCGCCATTCTAGCGCCTTGGAACCTCAATGCCTAGATCGGTTATCTGAGCTTTGTGCCCCGGACTCCGCCTATTGCATTTTACTTCGCGACTCATCTAGTTATGTCAGCACCTAACGAGTTTCAAGCTTACCTACTTATAGCAAGAAGTAGAGAAAACTACCAATCAATATCAAAGAACCGAACCGAAATCAGTTTCATCACTCGTGCATGATATGGTACATGGTGCAGTTCGTTCCGCCCATGGTCAGACCTTAACGTATACTTTTTTCCAATTCGAGATTTTTTTTTAATTGCTTACCAATTTTGAATAACTGTCTCTAAACTCTGCAAAATAAAATAGCGAGAGATACCCACCAATCAATGTCAAAGGTCCGAAAACAGTTTCATCTCCGGTTATGGTGCAGTTCCACCGCCTATTCACGAACTGGTGCTGGCATTCCTTTATTCCTTGTCGGACTCCTTCCCCAACTGCTGGCATGTGGTCCTTGTGCCGTCGACAGACCCTCCGCTGGCCAGGAGTCAGGCCGTGGAGCTTGGAACACATCCGTGACTTGTCCGAGAAGACTTCAGTCTGGTTTATCCATTCCTTAAATTCCAGGAGACCCATGTTGCTGGAACAAAAATGCTTTGATTTAGTGCTCCGGTACGATGCCGCGTAGACGTCCTATTAGGGGTATGGGTTTAATACCCTTAACTGGTTCTGGTTATAGCCCGCTACCATCTTAGACTGACACTTACAGCCAAGTGAGATAGCAGTCAAGGGATATAAATTAGGTAGCATTTAAAAAATGATATGGAAGTTCGAAGGTTGTAAGCTGATCAGTCAGAAATAGTGGTGCCGCTGGGAACTAAAGAGCCTTTACTTTGCTTCTGATGGCAAAATGAACAAGGATATTAGATGCTGAGGTGGTAACCATAGAGCTAGGAATAGGATACGTCTTACTTAAGTAATTAAGTACATATTTGGTGGTAACTTGGTGGTAACCATGGCAGAAGCATTTGACCAGACCAAACCATAGAAAAGTTAGTGAAGCTAAGAATTCTTAAAGTTGATAAGTATCGAATCAAACCCCGGCAAAGTTCGTCGTGTTTTAAATGATATGTAACTAGATGATGCCCGCGACTTCGTCCGCGTGGATTAAGGGTTTTTGATTCCCGCGGGAACTCCTTAATTTTCTGGGATAAAAAGTATCCTCTGTCACTCTCGGTCCCAAACTATACCCATGCAAAAAATCACGTTGATCCGTTGCTCTGTTGCGGCGTGATTGAAGGACAAACCAATAAACCAACATACAAACACACTTTCGCATTTATAATTGAAAGAAAGAAAGAAAGAAATAGTAGTTTGTGATATAAGGGCGGTAAATAAATTTTTCATCCCACCATCTCGGAAAGAGTATTTTTATTCTTCGATATCTGATGGTAAAAGCCGTTATTATCCTCTTGAGGATAAAGTAAATTGAATTTAGAACATCGTGTGCACGTTAGTAAATATCACTCTTCTATGAAGTTTGTGAATTCAAAACATCATTAAAACCTATTTACTTGTACCTCTATGGTGCCGAATTTCCATACAATCGTTTTTAATTTGTTAAAAACTCACACTCGTAACCTTCTTGGTGTACTTTTTTAATTTGTTTTGCGCGCACCATTTTCTTTCACGTCATATTGTTTAAAATTAAAACCGATTAAAAACAAGAAAATTGAAAATAAGTGAAAAACCTAAAATGAGTGATTCTAGTGACGAAGAAATTAACAGAATTGAATTTAATCTTGTGATTTTTTTTTGCATTTAGTCATTTCCTCGCTGAGGTGGGATGAAAAGTTACGTGTTGCACTCGAGTGAAAAGATTTTTCACCTCGTGCTCTTTTGATTCCCTCGCTGACGCTCAGGATTCTAATTTTTGAATCACTCGCTCCGCTCGTGATTCAATTTTAGAATCCTTCGCTTGCTCGGTCATCAAAATTGAGCACGCGGTTAAAAAACAACTTTTCACTCTTGTATAACAAATAACTATTTACATAGGTACGAGTTGACTATGTCCTTTCCCGGGATATAACCTACCTACTCGTACCTCTCAGCAAAATCGGTTGAAAAGATGGGCCGGGATAGCGTAGCAGACAGACAGACAGACACACTTTCGCATTTATAATATTAGTATGGAAGTATGGATATGGAAGTATGGATTAAAATCTGCGTAAGTAGTTAGTATTTTGTTATTTCACAATTTACAGAAGCGTAGTAGGTAGGTATATCTATTAGCATTAAAACGAAAACAAATATGGGCTTATTTCTTAGTAACTATTTTGTTTAATTAGCGTGATAACTTGCAAAGTAGGTATGGGTTAAATCAAATTCTACACATATAATTAGTTTTATAATATAATTTATCTACACTAATGTTATAACATTCTACTTATGTTTCCAATACTTGACTTATAATTACTACTGTTATAGCGCAGATAACAAAACACTCAATTTAAGCAATTTCACATGATGGTATAATATCCACATCGATATCGTAAAATCTCATTATAACATCAATAAAACGCGACCAATTAACCTGGCGAGCCTTATGTCAAAATCCTCATACAAGTTGTATAAAATTTTGATATTAGGCTGGCTTTTGAAAACAGTTGGGTTATACGTGAAAACTTCGTCGAAACTACTAAACTTACATACACAAAACTCTTTGGTAAGATCTTGTGCCAATTAAATAAAAAACGAACAGCGCGCGCTCGCTCCTGATTGGCCCTGCGCGCGCAGCTGCGCTCTCATTGGTTAGATTTTAATGGCGGCAAGTTCACTGTGACAATACACGTATATACATAAACTATTGTCAGCTTTTACTCTTGTTGTTTGATAAATTGCATTAGTGAAGATAAAGTAGTGTATGCAACTGCATATAACACGGGTATTAAAACACTCGTTACTATTATGAAACTCGCTGCGCTCGTTTCATAAACTCACACTCGTGTTTTAATACCCTTCATTATATGACAGTTGCATAAACTACTATTATATTATCGCGTTTTCTTAAGAAATATTATGATTCATTGGATACCAATAAGATTAAGTAAGTACCTAATAAGGAATGTTGTTTCTTGATATGGTTTCTAGGTTAATAGAAAAATAATAAAAACCGGCCAAGTGCGAGTCGGACTCGCGCACCGAGGGTTCCGTACAAACCTGTAGTAAGTTTTAAATTATTAAAAAAAAAATACTTACTAGATCTCGTTCAAACCAATTTTCGGTGGAAGTTTGCATAGTAATGTACATCATATATTTTTTTTAGTTTTATCATTCTCTTATTTTAGAAGTTACGGGGGGGGGGGGGGGGACCAACATTTTACCACTTTGGAAGTGTCTCTCGCGCAAACTATTCATTTTAGAAAAAAATGATATTAGAAACCTCAATATCATTTTTGAAGACCTATCCATAGATACCCCACACGTATGGGTTTGATGAAAAAAAAAATTTTGAGTTTCAGTTCTAAGTATGGGGACCCCCAAAATTTATTGTTTTTTTTCTATTTTTGTGTGAAAATCTTAATGCGGTTCACAGAATACATCTACTTACCAAGTTTCAACAGTATAGTTCTTATAGTTTCGGAAAAAAGTGGCTGTGACATACGGACGGACAGACAGACAGACAGACAGACAGACAGACAGACAGACAGACAGACAGACAGACAGACAGACAGACAGACAGACAGACATGACGAATCTATAAGGGTTCCGTTTTTGCCAAATTTGGCTACGGAACCCTAATAAATACCCACCTAAACCGAGATTTTTGTACCTGAAACTTGATCAATTATTTGAATTATATAGTTTGAACAACAAATACTTACTAAAATTAGATAAATTTAAGGAAACGAAATTACCTATTTAATTTTTAATGAGCTTCAGTACTTTTAACAGAACTTCACAATGATGTCAATAGATGGCGCTCTGTGATACCGCGAGGACTCAGTTCGGGGCGAACCACTAGTATTCAATAACAATCTGATGCCCGCGACTTCGTCCGCGTGGAAAAGTTTCTGAAATTCCCAAAGGAACTCCTTAACTTTCCGGGATAAAAAGTATCCTATGTCACACTCCAGGTCCCAAACTATACCCATGCAAAAAATCACGTTGATCCGTTGCTCTGTTGCGGCGTGATTGAAGGACAAACCAATAAACCAACAAACAAACACACTTTCGCATTTATATTTATTATTAGTGTAGGTAGTAATATAGTTCATGATGATTTTATTTTTTTGTACCTACTAGTTACTTATTAATTAAGGTAAGTGATACAAACAAGGCCTACCTAATTTGAAACACTCATATCTTGATAAATTGTTCGAAAAAGGTGATAAATAAAAGCAAGGCATTATTCTTTGGTTTATTTATTTTAAGTAATTAAGAAAACATATTGTAATTTTTTATCAAAAATCACTTAAAAAGAGGTAATTCTGGAACCTTAGCCTCAGGCCTTTTTAAAACATAGTGATTGAACAAAGCCTATATCCTTAAATTAAAGGAATATTGTTATTAGAGTATTAATTATATAAAAATATATATTTCTGAGCCTTTTATCAAGTGTTTCCATGAGATCCTTGAACAACTTTCTAAGTTATTTTACTAAATATTATGCTTAAATTGCTAGTCAGACTTGAAGTCGCTTAATAACAAGAAATAAAGAATAATATTAAAAAAAACATATCCAAACAAACAAAAATTAGAAAATTAACATATCTTCTCAAAAATATTATTAAATATTGAAAAATAAAATTATTTTGGGTGGCCTTAATTAAACAAGGTAACTAAATAAGGCCTTAGAACTTAATAAGTAGGTACCATAATTTGCTTAGGAACATTAATCTTACTGATAATAAGTAAGTACTAGCAGAGGTAACTATAAAATTAATTTTCCTGATAATTAGGACATACAAATGTGTCTAACACTTTTTGTCAAGCCGACGCAATCCTCGTGCAGGTACCACTGATGACACTCCACGCATTGTCTCATATCTGCAATCCTCTCCTCTTTACATGCAAGACAGTACCACCGCTCTCTATCTTCAGTTGATTTTGGTTTAATCGATTGTTTTTAGTTTTGTTTGGGGGTTTTTATTGTAGATGTCTTTATAGGTTTCTTTCCTTTCTTTGTGTTATTCGAATTATTCTTTTTTGGTTTTTTATCTGTATTAAATAAATCTTTGGTTACTCTCTGACCTTTATAATTCAAAGCTTTTCTACGTGGACGGTTCTTAACAACACTGTAGTCAGGTGTGGGCATAAATTTTTGGAAATCAGTCTTCTTACTTCTAGATATTTTAGCCAAAGGTTCGTCATCTTCAGTGTCTTCGCCATCAGACTTAGGTAAAGTAACGTTATTGGGATTTACATTTTCGATGTCACACTCTGTGTCTGAAGAAGAATAAGTTCTTAAGCGTTTCGGTGGAATACACCTGTTTATAAAGAAGACAATATCTACTGTCTTCTTCAGACGCTATACTGTCCTGCTCATTTTCTGTACTATCACTATATTCTACTAGTCGGTGGGTAATCTGTAAGCCGCTGGGCCCGGGAAGATTTTCGAGACAATTTTGGTCATTAATATATTTATTCGAGGTGGTGTACTGTGTTCTATGGGGGAGGCAGATGAAAATACTCGAAGGTCAGGTGTGGCGGAGATAATGGTAAGACGTTTTCGGCATCGATCAGATTTTGCAAATGCTGAATGTTCCCGATGGGTGAGGACTGACGCGAGTTATCTGTTTCAATATTTGTATCGGATCCTGTCAAATTTTCGTGAGGTATTCTTACATTTGCATTGATTAGTTGTGAAGATTCACCACAGTCGTTTGAATTACTCGCGCTGGGTTTAGGAATTGTACTTTTCGTTTTGCTAAGTTTGGATTTCGTTGTAAAAATAATCTGAACCAGCCTTTTCCTGCAAGTCCTGTTTCTTTGTTGAATTTATTGGCAATGTTATATTTGTCACAAAAAGCAAATGCTTGAATCCGAATCATTTTTGGCGTAATTCCTATTTCAGCAAATTTTATTACGCGGCTGACGAAATCTTTTTCTTGCTCTTTCGTAAATATAGCGTTTCTCCCTAAGCCTAGATGATTTCTAATGGTTCTTCTCGGAACGCCATATTGCGCCGAAGCTTTGTAAGTCGACAATCGCCCACAATGTACATCATTAACTGCCGCTCTCAAGCTTTCTTCGGACCACGTAGCCCGTTTTCGTCTTGGAGGAGACATACTGAGATAATCAATCTGTAAATAAACATAATAAAGTTAAAATTCAACAGAATTCCTATTAAGGCCTAGGGTTAGCAAATAAGGCCTATTTAGAAAGTAGGCTTTATTTAGTACATTGTACTTCATAAATGTTATAAGCCGTATTTAATTCGCATATTCTAAAAATTACAATTTAAAGTCATAGTTACCTTTTTGATAAGTTAAGTTGTGATCCGTATACATTACTTGAAACAAAACTTCAAAGAATAACGTATTAAAATTCGATAGAAATTACGATAAATTAATAACGCGCAATGAAAACGCCCATCCTTCACAAACGACCGGCTACTAGTGTCGCTGTGAGCGCGAGCGGGCCTCTCGCGCACTGTTTGCCGAGTCGTGGGGAGGTCGTCTATGCGTGTGTGAAGTATTTTTGATGTAAATATATTTTAACCGACTTTTCCGCACTACAGGCCTTATTTGAGCATAGGCCTTATTTGTATCAGGTACCTTAATTATTATTGATCATTGATATAACGGCTAAAAATACTAAGGACTTTTGAAAATAAAACAACGAAATTGTTAGGTATTTAATAAATAAAGTTATAATAATTATCTTTTTAGCAAATTAACTTTTAATTAAATTAATAAGTAGGTAAATTGATAAGTAGGTAATTATTAATTAAAATTAAGTTAAGGTTTTGGCATGAAAAGTAGGTGTATACATAAGTAGGTAACTAAAAAACCTAAGTACCAGGAAATTATAACTGATTAACAAGTCATCTTCCATAAATGGTGATGTTGAAGTCGAAGCCGTGACTCCTTTGGCTCTCTAACTCGATCTTCACGAAATGTTGTCCCACACCGCCAGAGGTTATTCTCGCGTAACCTCCATTCCCGTTCACGTAGTTGTCTTTTATAAAAATTTCTGTGATAATATAAGCGTAGTTCCGCTGTGTCGGCTTAGGAAACTCAATAGTACTGGTCCTCACAATTAAAGGGAATCCATATTTGTATTCGCGGACTTCAAAAATAACTCTTTCACCATAAGCCGCACGCCCCACAGTCAAATCATGGCTTTGGAAAGAAGCTAAGGCAACTGCACACAAAAAGTAAAAAATCGTTATGGTATTCATTTTGGATGCGTTCGATTCGATCGTTTGGTTCTAAACTCACTGATGTGGTAATGAAATTTTTAATGTGTTTTATATCAAATTGTTGCAGGTCAATTAAAAATAATTTAATAATCAATTATTAGATTTTTAAGAATCAAGAGTCGATTATCAATAGATTAATAAGTAATATTTATACACTAGCTGATGCCCGCGACTTAATCCGCGTGGATTGAGGTTTTTCTCACTCTTTAATTTTCGGGGATAAAACGTAGCCTATTATGTGTTATTCCAGACTATAATCTATCTCTGTGCTAATTTAATCCCAGATCCGTTCCTCCGTTCTGGCGTGATTGAGTAACAAACATCCAACTATCCATCCATCCAAACTTTCCCATTTGGCCAAGGTAGCTTTCAGATCTCGGGCAGCAGTTTAGCCATCCAAGTGGCAATATTGCCAGCATCTTGAGGACTATAGATATGCCTCGTTGAAGAGGAATCGATAAGGTTTTACTGATGTAAAAGTTTAGTTCTTATTAAGTTTTTAGTTTATTTTATCTTTTAATTACAGAGTATATAAGCGTTGGCAATTTTTTAAAGGAATAATATTAAATGGAGTAGTATTAAACACTCCAAAAACACTGAAAGTCTTTGATTTTACATCGGTTGCATACACTTGAGTGAATAATTACTTAAGCACATTTTATAACCTTATAGGCTTATACCTACTCTCAAAATTTACGTATAGAAAAAAAACAAATATTTGGAGAAATCACTGTTTAATAAATTAAGATAGGTATAACACTAGGTACGTGATATATTTACAATAATTTTTAATAATAATTAAATATTTTTGGCAAGAAAATACTAGAAGACATCCTATTTGTAACTATAACCCAATCCAGATGCTATTAGGATAATAAAAATAGGTTTATATCACTTTTCCTCTGATTACATGTCATTCGAAGGAAAAGGATAGAATGCTAGCTGTCATCCCGATATAATCAGCCGAGCGATCGCGTAACTTCTGCATCAATCATTGTTACAGTATCAATTGTTGTAATTGGCTGAATTTATGGCATTCTTGCTGCGTCAATGGATTATGTCCAATAGTGGAAGAGTGTTAACCAATCAGAGGTGATTGCGATGTATCAATGATTGATGCAGATGTTACGCGATCGCTCGGCTGGAGATGATAGTACCATGAAAAATGACTTGTTAGAATCTTCCATATATCGTGATGGTGAAGTTGAAGCCGTAATGTCTTTGACTCTTTAGCTTGATCTTCACGAAACGTTGTCCCACACCACCTGCTGATATTGTAGGGAAACCTCCTGTCCCATCGATGTAGTTGTCTTTTATGAAAATCGCTTTTATATAGGCGAAATTCTGCTGCCCTGGTTCTGGGTACTCGATAAGACTGGTCCTCACCATTAACGGGAATCCATACTTGTATTCGTTGACTTTATGGATAACAATATCTCCATACGTCGCCTGCCCTATAACCAAGTCATGGCTTTGGCAAGACGCAAAGGCGAGTACACACAGAAAGGGGAAAATCGTCAATACACGCATTTTGGCTGCGTTCGTTCGTTTCACAGTTTAACACTGACTCTCTTGTGAAATTTGTATTGTGTTATATATCAAATGATGGTTTTATGCAAGCATGAAGCAATATTATAACAAATTTTATTTTTAAACGTCGAGTTTATTTTTAAAAGTATATTTTTTTAGGAATTATTGAAGCCCGTATTTCTGGAGTCTTTAAATATTATCCTTGATTTGGAGACTTAATTTCTGTTTTCGAATGCAAAAGAAAATTTTTAATATTTTATAGTACAGCTGAAAGTTTTATTAAGAATGCTATAATTCATTGTAGAGTATATTTTTTTATAGTTACTTCAATTATTTATTGTTATTTGGTACAGAATTTATGTAATATTAATGATACAGTTTACGTTCAGATCAGAAGTAAAACTGCGTGTGTTAAATAAATAGAAAACGATACATTGATATCATCCAACTTATCTCTCATACTGAGGTTAAAAGATTAACTAAACAACGGAACAAGAAGGTTAAAAACAAATAATTATCTCAATATAGATAAGACTAGTGTTATTTATGAATACTTCACTGAATCTCACATTATATTAAAACGCAATTGTTTTTTTTTATTAATATAGGTACTTTAATCTATATATATAAAATTCAAAGTCCTGACTGACTGACTGACTGACTGACTGACTTATATATCAACGCACAGCCTAAACCGCTGGGGTTAGAATCTTGAAATTTTGACAGTAGGTTCCTTTTGTGACGTAGGCGCACACTAAGGAAGGATTTTTCAAAATTCCACCCCTAAGGGGGTGAAATAGAGGGTTAAAGTTTGTATGAAAGTCCGTCATTTCTCAAGTTATATCCATGAAACTTGGTATTTTGGCTTAAAGTAAAAAATAAAGAAGGACGTGTGTCACAGTTTTGCAAAATTCTACCCCCAAAGGGGTAAAATAGGGGTTGAAACTTTGTATGAAAGTCCTTCATTTCTCAAGTTATAGCCATGAAACTTAGCATTTGGGCTTTTGGTAAAATAAGAATAAGTGTGCGACAACATTTTTCAAAATTCCAGCCCCAATGGGGTAAAATAGGGGTAGAAAGTTTGTATGAGTCTTTATTTCTCAAGTTATTTATTTCTCAAGTTATAGCCGTGAAACTCAGCATTTGGGCTAGCGTACGTGTTTCAACATTTTTGAAAATTCCCAAAGGGGTGAAATAGGGGTTGAAAGTTTGTATGAGTCCTTTATTTCTCAAGTTATAGCCGCGAAACTTAGCATTTGGGCTAGCGTACGTGTTTCAACATTTTTGAAAATTCCCAAAGGGGTGAAATAGGGGATGAAAGTTTGTATGAACTTTTTTCAAATTATATCAACGAAACTTGGTATTTTGGCTTTCGTTAAAAAATAAAGAAGATCATGTGTCACAGTTTTTCAAAATTCTACCCCGAAAGGGTTCAAATAAGGGTCGAAAGTTTGTATGAAAGTTCTTCATTTTTCAAGTTATAGCCGTGAAACCTAGCGCTTGGTTTTCCAGTTAAATATGAAGAAGTATGTAATTTACCATTTTTAAAAATTCGATCCCCAAAGGGGTGAATTAAGGGATGAAAGTTTGTATGAAAGTCCCGCATTTCTCACGATATTTTTCAAAATTCAAAGTCCTGACTGACTGACTGACTGACTGACTTATATATCAACGCACAGCCTAAACCGCTGGGGTTAGAATCTTGAAATTTTGACAGTAGGTTCCTTTTGTGACGTAGGCGCACGCTAAGGAAGGATTTTTCAAAATTCCACCCCCAATGGGGTAAAATAGGGGTAGAAAGTATGTATGAGTCCTTTATTTCTCAAGTTATTTATTTCTCAAGTTATAGCCGTGAAACTCAGCATTTGGGCTAGCGTACGTGTTTCAACATTTTTGAAAATTCCCAAAGGGGTGAAATAGGGGATGAAAGTTTGTATGAACGTTTTTCAAATTATATCAACGAAACTTGGTATTTTGGCTTTCGTTAAAAAATAAAGAAGATCATGTGTCACAGTTTTTCAAAATTCTACCCCGAAAGGGTTCAATTAATAAGGGTCGAAAGTTTGTATGAAAGTTCTTCATTTTTCAAGTTATAGCCGTGAAACCTAGCGCTTGGTTTTCCAGTTAAATATGAAGAAGTATGTAATTCACCATTTTTAAAAATTCGATCCCCAAAGGGGTGAATTAAGGGATGAAAGTTTGTATGAAAGTCCCGCATTTCGCACGATATTTTTCAAGTTATATATATAACGAAACTTTGTATTTTGGCTTTCCGTAATACGTGTGTTTTCAAAATTTCACCGTAGTTTTTCAAAATTTCACCCCCGAAGGAGTAAAATAGGGGTTGAAACTTTGCATGAAAGTCATTCATTTTTCAAGTAAAAGCCATGAAACTTGATATTTGAGCTGACGGTTATATATGAAGAAGTACCTACGTGTTTCACCATTTTTGAAAATTCGATCGCCAAGGCCGTTCAATAGAGTTTTTCCTTCAATCACACTGCAGCAACGGATCAACGTGTTTTTTTGCATGGGTATAGTTGAGGTACCTGGAGAGTGACAAAGGCTCCTTTTTATCTCGGAAAATTAAGGAGTGCCTATGGGGAAAAAAACTTAAACGCTATATAAAATTCAAAGTCCTGACTGACTGACTTATATATCAACGCACAGCCTAAACCGCTGGGGTTAGAAACTTGAAATTTTGACAGTAGGTTCCTTTTGTGACGCAGGCGCTCACTAAGGAAGGATTTTTCAAAATTCCACCCCTAAGGGGGTGAAACAGGGGGTGAAAGTTTGTATGAAAGTCCGTCATTTCTCAAGTTATATCCATAAAACTTGGTATTTGGGCTTCAAGTTTAAAATTATGAAATACGGATTTTACAGTTATAAAAATTTCTATCCCCAAGGACGTCAAATAGAGAATTTGTCTTTCAATCACGCCGCAACAGAGCAACGGACCGACGCGACGCGATTTTTTGCATGGGTATAGTTGAGTAGGCTGGAGAGTGATGTAGGCTTCTTTTTATCCCGGAAAACTAAGGAGTGCCTGTGGGAATTAAAAAACTTATGCCACGCGAACGAAGTCGCGGGCGTCCGCTAGTTTATAATAGAAGTATCTAGTCCTAATTGTTAGCCGATGCCCACGACTTTGTCTACAAAGTGTTTGAACTTTTTTATTTTCCGGGATTTAAAGTATCACAATAATATTATTATTATCAGTTCATTGGTTGAGTGATGTCAAAAAGTAAAACAGACAACAATTCAACGACACACGTTCACAATTACTACATTAATAAGTTTTTTATAAAGCCCCCTCATAAGAAAGAAAGGCTATTATTTCGTCGCATTTTTTAAGTTGTATGCTGTTTTAAATCAGAGTAAATAAAGAAATGAATAAAACAAGCAGTAAGTATTAATAAAATTTGTAACCCAAATGCGGAAAAATTACAAAGACTCAATTTTTGGATGTAACATCAATTTTTGTCGTGTAAAATGTAGCCTATGTCACCCGGACCATAATAACGAATCGATTGAAAATTGACACCTCATTCATCAAATATTGGGTCAGTAATTTGGGCGCTACGGTGGAACATACATTAACAGAAACAAACAAATACATAGACTGCTAAAATCATAACCCTTGCTTTGCCGTAGTCGGGTAAAGAATCGGAAAACAGTAAAGTCAGTATTGCATAAAGTCGTCTACAAGTGCAAACAAAAGGACACTATCTTATTAGTTATTATCCATCACGATCGGGACATATCGTCTGACGCTGTTTTCAGTGTCACCTGATGAACAAACATTATAATGAGTACACTTAGGTCTTACATGAACATTCCATGACATTGTTCTATTAAATGGGTACTATGTATAATGCATGTATATGCCTGGGTATTGCATGCACGTGTAACCACTAACTAGGATAGCCGAAACCCGCGTTATGCTTGGCCAAAACGAAAGGTAACAAGGAGTTATTCTGTAAACGGTTAAAAATTGGTTAAAAGGTCTTCACAAAAGTCTATTTTTTTTTTATTACAAGATAGGCTTGCGCTTGGCGACAATCACGCTTAATACAAAGCAATGATGAGGTCTAGGTTGAAGCGCGCCCGCCTAGAAGATGCCTATTCACTCTTGCCTTGAAGGTACTTAAGTTATACGTGTCAGGGAATACATGTGCTGGAAGGGCATTCCACATCCTGGCGGTTCGAATCAGAAACGTAGAGCAGAACCGTTTCGTTCGGGCTGACTGGACGTCAACCACATAAGGATGCCAACGCAAACGGTTTCTTGCTGTGGTGTGTTAGAACTATAAGTCTAGTCTATAATAATATTACGAAGAAGTACCTATAGATTCTAACTAGAATCTATAGGTACTTCTTAATCTTAGGTAATATTTTAAAGATCTTACACATCATTTAAAACTGTAAGAAATGAAAAGCAACTGGGATAAAGAAAGAAAGTTGACTCGACAATGCACGATTGTAATGTGATTTACAATCGTGCATTGTCGAGTCAACATCTCCTGAAGATGCACCGGTGTCGGAGTGAAACGTACGTTGAGAATAACTTGGAAGATTTGTGTGGTGTGGTGAATATCGCAAGCTACAAGTGCAAGATACACACTGTACCACATAGATTTACCGGCCGTGGCGGATTATAGCAAATATAAACTTCTAGTTCTTTCATTATCATGGACTTCCGCAAAGTACCTAACGCCTGCTTCTATCCGATATTTAACAACTCGGATTAAACAGTAGTATATGTTACTTTTCTTTAGTCCGATTACATTTATTTCCAAGCAAACATTTATGCATAGCTAGCTGATGCCCGCGACTTCGTCCGCGTGGTTTAAGTTTTTGATTCCCGCGGGAACTCCTTAATTTTCCGGGATAAAAAGTCACCCTCCAGCCCCCCTAGCATGGGCCGAGAGAATTTTCTCCCCTAGGAAAGGATAAAAATTTTATTCCTAAA